>JBBPBO010000001.1:11134948-11211564 GCA_037974295.1 Cicer cuneatum
CAACAATGTTATCCTTTTTTTTTTACAAAAATTCAAAAAATTTATCAAAATTTTCAACCAAAATCCATAAAATTATTTATATTCTTCAATATAATTAAAATTTCATCAAATTCGAAACTCAAATCTTCAAATAAACTCATATTTTCATTTTTAACAACATCAAATAAAGAATAAAATTTGATGAAACTTTTGTATGAGTTTATTTGAAGATTTGAGTTACGAATTTGATGAAATTTGTATTATATTAAAGAATATAATTTATTTTATGGGTTTTGGTTGAAAATTTTGATAAGTTTTTTGAATTTTTGTAAAAAAAAAGATAATATTGTTGACATTTTAAAACATAAAAGATCAAATTGTCACTTAAAATTAAAATAAATGACCAAATCAGAAAAAAAAAAAATAAGATAAAAGACTAAAACGTTAATTGAAATTAAGTTAAGGGACCACGAGTGCTATTTAGCTAATTATTTATTATTGACGTAATATAATAAAGTTTTCTGTAAGTTCGAAATTTGTAGTTATATAATTTAACATAGATATTTACTTATGATTATTAAAAATTTATTATACGTTCATTTAAAATTATTTAAAAAAAATATAGATTTGAAATTTTATAAAAATTTATAGAGTTAATCTACTTAATAAAAACTTTTGTTTTGACGGTTAAATTAATAAAATTCTACGTTTATAATAAATTATTAACTATAATAATTCATCTTATAGTTACTTATAGAGTCAACTGATTTTTAATATATTTATATATATAAAAAACACATTTCAATGACATATCAATTTATTATAAATTAATGACAAAAAGTGAAATTTGTCGATCCTGAAGTGACAATGTTGGTCACAAGAAAGGGGGGGTTTGAATTGTGACTTTTTTTTAAATTTCTGCTTTGTAAAAATAAACTCAAAATTGATCTTGGTTTGACAAATAAGAATGCAGATTGATGTTTTGGTTAGAAACAAGTAAAACGTTAAAATGCAATGAATAATGTCTGCGTAGTAATCAAAGTAAAGATAAGAGAGAAGAGAATAACACAGTGATGTATCCTGGTTCACCCAACCGTGGGCTACGTCCAGTCCTCACAATCTTGTGAGATTTTCCACTAACTTGGTAAAACAAGATTAATCATGTTTTTACCTTAACAGATCAAAACTGATTTACAGCAGGTTACTTTTCTTTTTACAGATAACTTTCCTACACTTGAAAGTCTCTTAACACTTATCCTCTCAAGGATCTTTACAACTTTCCTCACACTATTTCTATCTCTCTAGTGTTTGGATTTAACAAATGATTGTTTTTGAAAGATATTTGGTTTGATCAACAGTATCTCAACTCTTGTTTGAGTTTCTGTTTTGAGCAAATAGATTTCTAAGCTTGATCTTTTATGATGACAGAGACAAAGAGCCTTGCTGAGTTTTTTACAAACTTGCTGAAATTCGAGAATGATGATCTTTTATGGAGAATGATTGCACTCGGATTTGATGATGTTCCCTTTGCCTTGGAGTTCTTTTTATAGGCATTTTAGAGGCCTTGCCAGCTCATGTAGCCGTTGATATACAGGTTGTAAAGACTGTGTACTTTTAGGCATGTGTCAGAGGAAAAGGAAGATAGTTCCAGTTAATCTCCAGATTGATCTTGGTTTTTCAGTTTTCTTAGATTTTTGCTGTTATTTTCTGTTTTGTTCTTTGCTGCATAATTTTTTGTGATGTAATTGATCTTCTAGATCAGTCTTGAGTTTTGTCATTCTTCTTGGAACGGATTCCCTCAATCATGAATGGATTTGACGGCTGATCATTCATTTGTATATACTTGTTTTAATTCTGATGAGTTCAAGATTGATCTTGAAACATTCTTGTTTATTTTGCTTTTGATCTATCCATTTCTAAAAGAATTGCTCGATACCTATCTTTTGATAACAACACTAAAGAAGATATGTTAAATTCTTTTTGTGGTTTTAGAATCATAATTAATGAGATTAATTAGTTTGTTTTTGTTCATCATTAAAACACTTGAAAAAAGGGATTTTTGTCTCAACAGATCCAACAAATAATAGATCAATTCTACAAAATATCATAAGATTTTAAATGAATGAATAATAATTTTTTTAAAATAATATAAATAAATATCGATTGTCAAATTACATGACTATAAATTTTAGATGACAATCTTTACATTACTCTAAAAAAAAAGAGCGTACTAGTATTATCAAAATTTTAACGGTATATGTTAACATTTATATATTGCATATTAAATATTGACTAAATCAACAAATTTAAATATTTACAGATTTAATGACCATAAACCATTAATGTAAAATAGTTTGCACCGACGTTGCATAATTTTTTTTTCTTATAGAAAATATGATAAATATCACTAAAATAGTACAAGATATTTTTAATTAATTATAAGTATTAAATATTAATATGATTTAACTATAATTATAATTATTTATAAAATGAATGCACTTAATATTTAGGATATATTTTACATGGAAGAGAAAGAAGACTATTTATTATTTATTATTCTATAAAATAAAATAAAATCTGGGTACCATGCAAACACGTTCTCTAAAATCTACTTTCAATTCCAACATTCACTTTATTTCGGAGTAACAAATACTGCCATTGCCGCCGGCAATTCTCCGGCGAATTCTAACTTCGCCTGTAAGTCTCCGATTATCTTTTTCCCCTCTCAGCGCGTCACATCAGTTCCATGTTTTCCATCCCTTTCCCCATCAATATGCTGTTCTAATTCTCAGATCAGAAACCACACACTTGCCTTTGCACAATTATTTTAGGTTTATGTCTTTTTCATCACCGAGCTGAGTGTACTCAATCATTGCGCGCTTCAATTCCCACTTGTAATTATACTGCTTCAATAATTTCAACAACAACAAAAAAGAGATAAGAAAAAAAAAATTGAAATTAGCTTTTTCCAAATCTACTACAACTGATACTGACTCAACTTGAAAGTGTTTAATTGAAGATATTTTCTCACCTGAAATTTGTTTTTCATGCTTTTGTTGTTTCTCCAATTCAAATAGTATCATATATTGTTTGATCAATTTTCAATTTGTATTCTAATACTGAACCATGATATCAGGTAATGTGAATGTTTTGTTTTGTGATGATTACAAATAACTGATCTGAAATTTTGGATTGATTGAGATTCTGTTGCCACTTAGACTTGGCCAAGAAAGGTTGATAAAATGGTTTGGTTTTCCAGTAAACTGTTATTGGGGCATGAAAAATGTGAAAGCTACCTTATTTTTAGTGGAGAAATTGCTCTTGGGAATACTTTTCGGATTTTTTTATATTTTCTTGGCCTTGCTTATTGTTTCATTGGATTATCGGCTATAACCGCTCGCTTCTTTCAATCGATGGAAAATGTGGTCAAGCACACAAGGGAAGTAGTGGTGATAGATCCAGTTACCAAAACTGAAATCATTACACATGAAAAAGTTTGGAATTATACAATTGCAGATATTAGCCTGTTGGCCTTTGGAACCAGTTTTCCTCAGATATCATTAGCTACTATTGATGCTATACAAAATTTGGGGAATCGGTATGCTGGAGGTTTGTTTTTTCAATGCTTTCGAACTCTATCTTTCTTGTGATGGATACTAGAGTCAAATTTGATACCTTCGTTGACTTTTTGTATTGGTGTACTTGAAGTTTATGGAATATGTTCAAATAAATAGTGACTTTTACCATTTAATTGACTCTACTTAGTGGAAGAAGGCTTTGTTGTTGTTGGTTAGTAATTATTTTTGTCACTGCTTCTCATGTTAATATGTCTTTCCAACAATTACCTCGTACTGAAAGATTTATATTTATTTGGTCAGTTCAGGGGAGGCGACATGTAGAATAATGATAGAAAAAGCTAGACTTATTACTAATATTTTTGAAGTACTCTTTTAATTTTTTAAAAGCTAGATTTATATTTAGTTGTTTAACGAGTGAGTTGAGTGCTGCAGTGACTTCCTTTCTTTTGAATGATATTTGATGCTGCAGTATGAGTATTTGTTTTATTCTGATGTTCTACTACTTTTTATTTCTTCATTGGCTTTAGACTGCTGAGCATTATTGTAACTATAATTCTTGATAACTGTGCTTAATATTCAGGTTTGGGACCTGGAACACTCGTTGGTTCTGCTGCATTTGACCTCTTCCCCATCCACGCCGTTTGTGTAGTAATTCCCAAAGCAGGAGAGTTGAAAAAGATTGCTGATCTAGGTGTATGGATAGTGGAGCTATTTTGGTCATTTTGGGCTTACTTTTGGTTATACATAATTTTGGAGGTACCACTTCAACATTCATTTGTATTTAAACATTTAATATGTAAGAACTATAATGTGAGCCTTCATTTCTGACAAGAAGCCTTCTCTCCTTAGAAACTGTATTTAACATTTAAGGGATGTTAGATATGATTTTACTTTTCCATGGCCAATGTGTATAATTGCATGGGCATCTCCTAAGTTGGCTCTGAATATCCCACGAGCTTGTATCTCAATCTGCAAGTTAGAACAATTATAAATTTGGTACTCATACTTAGGTTTGTTAAGTTTAAAAACAATCAAAACTCAAAAGTATTTTAAAGTTAACATAGAAGAGATTATTTTGTTTAACTGTATCATAGTTTGCTTGTTATTTAATTATTGATCGTCCTTTTTATGCGGAATATTCATCCAAAAATTGAATGTAGGTATGGACTCCAAACGTGATAACTCTATGGGAGGCCTTGTTTACAGTACTTCAGTACGGATTATTGTTGATTCATGCTTATGCTCAAGATAAACGTTGGCCCTATATTTCTCTACCTATGTATGTGCTTCAGTTTGTTTCATGTTTTAGAATTAAGTAAAAAGATTAAGATTTCACGATCCTCTTGAATTTTTACCTATCTATTCTGATGTCTCATTTTATATTTGAAGTGCAAGAGATGAGAGGCCAGAGGATTGGGTACCGGAAGAGACTCCTAAACAAGAGTCCCGTGACAAAGTGGAGTGCTCTGAGATAATTCATTTTAAAGAAGAGAATAGTGACACTGTTGATATTTTTTCCATTCATTCAGAAAACCACAGAGGTAGCTGTGTCATGAACACCTTAATGTAGTGAAAGTTGGCTTTACTTTCAATGTTTTCTTCTTCTGAAACAATTTTATTACTATGAGAAACATTCTGAAATGTAAGAACAATCTTATGTCGCAAATTTTCTAATTTGCAGATATGTTGTATGTAAGAGTACCTCAAATAGATGATGCAGAAAATTCTGATAGAGTTATGGAAACAAGGCCTGAGGATACCTTACAAGGCTTGCTTACAATTTGGAGACGACAATTTGTCGATGCACTGACGGTACTTTATTTTATAATGCTAGCATGCCTTAAAGATTAAATGCTGATATCATAGATTCAATAATAACAACAGCCACAACCGCGCCTGTCCATTAATTGGGGCTATATGGATCAATTGATGTTGTTGGACTCTTCAAAATTCAAAATTGACTTGCATATAGTGAGGCCTTATATGAATTATGATGAGATTGTTAAGTACAACATTTAATTTTATGTTATAAGTGAATTATGCGATTGTTTACTATCAATCAAATTCACTTTTTTAAAAACCAATTGAAAATTATTGCAAATCAAAACATAACAAAGAAAACAATAATAATCATAGAAAAGATGATGAATGGCCTCATGGAGTATACTGGAAAACTGCATTTTGAAGGTGATGCCTGTCCTTAAGCCCCTGTCTTGATCAAACAATTTGTTGTCTTTATCCATTTGGCAATTCCTGTAACATATTAAGCGTCCACCTTTCTCCTCAATTTTGATATTTTTAAGTACAAAATCATTTTCTCTCTCTATTTCATTCCTCTGCATCTTCTGTCTCTTAAATCCACAAAGGATTGCCTGTTTCTTTGTTTAGTCCCATTTAAATTACAGATAGGCCATACTTCCTTGTAAAGTATCTCATTGTTAATAATATTTCCTTATTTACTGAATCTGTTTAGTTACGATGATCCCACACTAAGAAATTTCGAACATGAAATTGTAAATTAAGAGATTAAATAGTCATAAATTTGAGATGTTGATTTAAACCTTGCCCTTATTGTTGAATTTAGGACTTAGAGTATTGCTTAATGAAATCCATAAAATTAGGAGTTATTCGTTGTAAGAAACAATGCAAAGTTTGGATCTGGTTTGGACTTCTCATAATTGAGCAATTTATGGACATTGCATCCTTTGATAATAAAGAGATGCATTAGTTTATGAATGGATAACTAAAATTTGATTTGAGTTATAAATTTATAATGGAATGATTAGTAAAGAGACGCATTAGTTTATGAGCATTAGTTCACTAATAGAGTACTTATGTGGGAGAATTCTAACAATATATAGTCAATTTATCATGACTAGTCTGTAATTTTTTTCAACAGGTGGAGAGCCAAGAATCTAAAAAGATGAACAATATCTATATCCACATAGCTCGGATTTTCTGGCAGTTGTTGCTTTTACCATGGAGATTTCTGTTTGCTTTTGTTCCCCCATGCCATATTGCTCATGGATGGATTTCTTTCATTTGCTCTCTGCTTTTCATCAGTGGAATAGCTTACATTGTGACTAAGATAACAGATCTTATAAGCTGTGTTACAGGTTTTCCTTCTCACTCAATGATATTCCAGTCCACTTCTTTAGTTCATTATAGATCCAAAGTTTCCTTTTTAATTCTGTGCATTTTAATTACTTCTTACATCGTTTTTAATCTCTTTAACAGGAATAAATGCTTATGTCATAGCATTTACAGCACTAGCTAGTGGAACCTCATGGCCAGATTTAGTGGCAAGCAAGATTGCTGCTGAACGTCAAAAAACAGCAGACTCTGCGATTGCAAACATCACTTGCAGGTCTTCATTTCAATATACATGTCATTTTATAATATGATTATGTATTTAGGTTATTTCAATGGCCTTCCAAATCCTTGTTTTTATGAAGAAGCTTTATATAGTGGGTGAGGTCAAATTGACTTAATTATTTATTACTTTTGCAGCAATTCAGTGAATATATATGTTGGCATTGGTGTTCCATGGCTTATTGATACTTTGTACAACTTCATAGCATATAGAGAACCTCTCCGAATCCAAGATGCAGGGGGACTTAGCTTTTCATTGATTGTTTTCTTCTCCACTTCTGTTGGATGTATCTCAGTTTTGGTTGTTAGGCGCCTAGTTTTTGGTGCAGAGCTTGGAGGACCAAGGCTTTGGGCATGGATTACCTGTGCTTTTTTCATGCTGCTGTGGATTATTTTTGTCGTACTATCTTCACTTAAGGTTTCAGGATTCATTTAGAATTGTAACACACAGATCCTTGTCCTTTGCTCATTATTGCATTATGTATTTATGTTTCCCGGGCGCCCTCTACAGTAATCGTTACTCTTCCTTCTTCCTTCATGTACTGTCATACCACTTCCTTAGCTTTTTGAATTTTTTTCCTTTTATTTTGATGTAGGTATTACATACCCATATAGGCATATATTTTTTATGTTGGAGTTTTTCTTTTAAAGGAATTATACACTTAAATTATGGTGTATTAAAGCTTCTCCCTTCAGAGGAACTTTGCAAACTATTGATTATGGCTGGTTTCAGGTGAGTTCAGTCTTCATTTCATTGTTGCTTGCTGATTACAGTCTTACAGACAAGTCCTGTACTCTATCCAATTGGTAATTTCCGCATGTGTTGTATTTTGAGTCTTAATTCAAAAGTTTTTAGTCCGCATTTCTTGGTTTTGTATATTTTATGGTCTTCATTATAGACAAAGTAGTGACTCGAACCCCTATGCAAGCTAGTAAGCAGTAACTAAGATAGAAGGTGGAGTGGAGAAGGATACTTGGTGTAGAGGATTCACATCCGTTTTTCTCCGGTCCAATAAATTATTTTCATAAAAATTTTCTTGAGAATTTGATTTAACTTTTAGGATGCCTATCCGAAAAAACAAACCTTTATGGGTCTTATCCAGATTTTTATCAACTATGAAAGCTTATCCTTAAACTGTTTTTAATGGACTGTATCCTTAATTAGTTTATATTATTCATTTATAGTTTGAGATATTGAGTTGTTCTGAATCCTCGGCACACAGATAAATTCATGGGAACAATATGAAGTTAATAAAAAAAATCTGTGCACCTTAAATTTGTTGTGATTGTGGGTTACTGTTTTAAGTGTTCAACAATATTTAACAGAAAAGTGAGAGTGTAGTAGGCACTTATCATCAGCAAATTAGGTGTTATTCGTATTTAGTAAGAAAAAGCAAAAAGGTGCACCTCGTATTTGCACTATCAATCATTCTATAATTGCCACTTGTTAGGTAGTTACACTCCTAACAAACAGAGCGAAGAAAGGAACACAAAGAAAGGTCCATTTGCTCTGTCGACACAAATTAGAACTAGAGTACAAAATTGTGGTTTAGCATGTGAGGAGACAAAAAGTTTGTACTTATGAAGCACGATTGAAGACTTTTTTTTCTATATATTAAAAAGTGTTTTTAAAAAGAGTGGGGATCCACTTACTTCAAATCAATTTCTGTAAAAAAAAAAAAAAAGCAACTCTTGCATTGTTAATTGTTATTATTATGCTAATCTTTTTAAATCTAACACTTGAGTATTAATTTTTTTAAAAGGAAAAAATGTATTATACATCAAATTGTGTTTTTTTTTAAAGATATGTCAAATTAAATTATTTGATAAAATATCAAATAGTTTTAAAATTTTATAAAAAAAATTGAATCGGACTACATAATTAAAACTTTAAATTTAACTATTTTAGTAATGACATTTAATTTATTAAAAACTACTTCTTGAGTAACATTTTTTTTAAGAAAACTTCTTGAATGACTTGACTCTTTTTATTTAAAAAATTATGAAATAATTTACATTTTTTTAAAATTAAAGAAAAACTAACTTAAGAAACATAAGAAAATTGTATCAAAATTATTAAATTTTTTATTCTGAAGTATATACGAACCGTTCGTTTTAGACGTTATTATAGATTGAATTCAACCAACGACAACGTATCCACTTACGTGCCATGTTGCTTTGTTGGCCTACTGGAGGGGACTGATCCTACTGGGCGAAATAAAATTGACAATAAGTGAATATTACAAATATACAAGTTCTTTATATAGATGTACCTTTTGTCATGTTGAGATATCCTAATGTTTTTTTTTTTTTTTTTTTAATGTTTGTGATTCTAATGTTATGTTCAAATCGAAAGTGTTGAAAAAGATTATCCAGTCTATATAGACTCGACTCAAAGACTTGATTCGTTAATTCGAAAAAAATAATTTAATATTAAAAAATTATGTATTACCTATTTGTGTTGTCATGTACTCTATCGATTTGAATGAATTAACATTTTTTTTTAGTAAAAAGCAAATTAAATAATAAAGTATATAAATATATTAAATAGATATGTAAATATTATAAAATTTTAAGATAAAAATTTTGGTTAGTTTAAATAAAAAAACTGAAACGCTGATGAAAAAAATATAAATTTCAATATTTTTTATTGAAATAGTCAATATTAATAATTAATTGTTAATTTTGTTAGAAGATGAATGTGAAAACATAATATTCTTGTTACTCTAAATCTCTCAAATAGGGGTGAGAATATACTAGATCAAGATAAGTTTTGCAAAGCTTGAGTCTTGCTTATAAAAATAAATTGAAGTCCTATGTTTAACTTGTGGCTTGTCAAAGGCTTATTTTCTATAGCCCTAAGTCTAATTTTGATGGAAACCTATATGACCTATTAGCCTACTTAAAAACCTATTTTATTTTAACATATTTGAATAAGTAATCAAAATATTTTTAACTAGATTAACAAGTTAATATGTCAATAAAATTAAGTTCTTTCATGAAATTTAACACGACATTTTGAATAATCTGGCTTTATATTATATTCTAGTTAAATTCTATTTTATAATAATATATTTAAATATGACAAAAACTAAAGAAAAATAATATGCATAAATTACTAAAATTTTAATATCTGACAAAACAAAAAAATCAAAATTTAGTATAATTATTATAATAGTAAATAAGTCGGCATGATATGTCTAAAACTTTTTACGTGGAATATAGCTTCACTTTTTAATTTAATAGACTTTTTTAAAAGTTTTCATCTTGTCCGTTTAAAAAAAAGTCTGACATGACCTAATATAAACTAAACCGTAAATCTCTATCAATCGGTCAGATCCTCTGAACCACCTAATCATCTTAATATAAATTTCAATATTAAAACAATGTAAAATTATAAATTTGCTACTTGCTAGTGAAACTGATAGTTTATTAATTTTATCATTATTTCCTAGAACTTGTGTGAGTTATCTTCCCATGCAAATTATTTCACTTTTGTGACTTAAGAATATTTAATTTCTTAAAAGTTAACTCCGAGAATTTAACCATCATGTTTAAATACTTGTCTTGAGATATTAAAAATAATTGAATTGTTATTCACTTCTTCTCGTGTTAAGTGTGATCTAATTAAAGTTACACATCTTAAAAACACTTGCAAATATTTTAAAACATGACCATTAATATAAAATATAAACATTAACTGATTAACTTGTATCATTTTATACGATTAACAATCAATCTCTCTTCAAATGAAAACTAGCAGAAATAATATGAATTATTAACAAATTTAATATTACCTTTTTTTTAACGTCACCTCCATAGCGTTCTCCAATGGGTTTTGGTTCAGTTAAAAAATGTGAGATCGCTGTAGTTTTGATTTTGGATTTTTCTCTCACATCTTTTGTAGGCCTTCTCTCATATTTTCTTGTACTTTCCATTTCAAGTTCCATATTGTAAATGATTAAGCTAGTTTTAGATTTTAAAATCTGATTATGGCTTTATGATATAGATTTTAAAATCATATTGGAATTAAGTGTAGTCTTGGTGATGTTAAATTCTTACCTAATAACCTATTTGATTCTTCACAACTCAAACAAGATATTAAAAAAAAAAAAAGTATAGATGGTACTGTAGTAACTCCATCCATTGGAAAATATTCCCATGAAGATTTTTAGAAGAATACAACCAAAAAAATAATGTAAAGCTTCCTTCCATATTGATATAATGTGATTGCTAGTTACAACAGAATTTCCAAAGTTGACCAAGTAAAACAAACTCTTGCGTTGATTAAAACTTGTAGCTTAAGCAAGTGCACCCGTACAAGCAGTGGCAGGAGCAGCTTCCAACTGTTTCTTCGTAGAACTATACTTTTTGGTAATAAACCTTAACAAATCAACAATTCAGTAAGAAACATGTCAATTTTCAGAAACAGTGTCCACAAACCATCATTTGCTAACAAATAACACAGCAATCATCATTAACTAGCATTACACCTCAGGAATCTCTTACCAAGATAAAATGAAGACGCATTATAGAAAATGAAAACACAAAATGTGAAAACACAGAGTAAATGAAGCTTGTTCAAATCTAATTTGATATTCTAATGATTTTGTTTTCTCTGAAATGCACCCTTTCACTGAAAAAACCAACACTATCAGTCTCTCACAAAACCAAATAAATAACACTAAGAAGGAAGAGAAATCTATCATATATAATTCTGAAGTTTAATACCAACAGTATAAATAAGTTTTACACAATTGACCGTTCATATTTCACCGCATCATAGCAATATTTCTTAAAATTTATTTATTAACAGTGTCAAGATCTAGTGAAAATACGACTGGCCTATATTTATAATGTAAGTGTATAAAACAATATACAAAATAAATCTTATAATTGTATGAACAATAACACCACCTAAATTTATAGGAAAGGGGGATGATATCCTTACTTGCCCTTTTCTAAAGACATTAACAGAGAACACAACTGGTAGACTAAAACAGAGGACACAAAACTGACAACAAAACTCAATTTAGAGACAAGAAAAAACAGAAAAAGATCAAGACAGAATAATTTGAGGAAAAAAAATAGAAAATAAATTGAAATAGTTGAAGACAATGAAAAACAAAAGCCAACAAAACAGTAAAGAGACCTATCATACAGTGAAGACTCAAAGAAAACCATAAAAATTTGCTAGAAAAATGCAGAGTAGATGATCAGAATGTAGAGGTTGAAATAGAATTATTATTGGAGAGAACTAAAGAGAAATGAAAAGGAAAATTTGTTTTGGCAATTCTGTGTTACTTGAATAATAAATTCTGCACTTACAACTATTTATACATGTGCTCAACTATAACTACCGTGCACTGCTAAGAACAAATACAAGAGAAAACTAAACTAACAAGACAGAATTTTCCAAGACTTGAATCAGGCCCATGTCCCAAAACTCAAGGCATTTTCTAAGACCGGAATTAGCCTGACGCCACTGATTATTATGATAAAAATACCATTTGCATCACAAAGTTATAACTTTCCAATTAGGAAAACAATCTCCTACTGGTGCACTAGTTATTTCCATATATCTCAGGATAAGGCAGAGAAATCGTAACAATAAAGTTTCAAACAAAGTAAGTTACCTAAAGAAGTCCCTCCATAGCAATTCAAACATCAACCAATTAGTTCCAGTTTTGGATGAGCCACTGCCACCATCATTTCGGCTTGATGATGCGGACACAGCTCTATCAGTGATATAAATCATCAGTGAGTATTCACGAAAAAATGCCTAATATTTTTTAACAGGAAAAACATCTAGGAGCGTGCGTACCTGCTAGCGGTTTTTTTCAGCTCATCAAACATTGCACGAGGGGAGAGGCATCCCATTGCCAACCATGGAGAAATTTTGCATGAAAAATTGGCACCATATATACTATCTTGTGCTCCATCCTTAAACCCCTTGTTTGGTTGAGCTTCACACTCAGCTGCAAATCTTTTAAGCCTCTGTAGTGCTTCAGTCTCCCCTCCTGCCATAGAAGCATTAGGCCCTGGCTTGCCATCCTGCACGATGCCGACAACCAACATAAATTGCCGATGACAATAATTCTATGGATTAACACAAGAATGCCGAACAAAGGATAGCAACATAAATGCCAAAGCAAACATGGTTTAGCAAGATAAAAAGAGGAGGGTAAAGAGTTGAAAATTTCCAGCAGCAGAAGCAACCGGGACGTAATGTCAGCAGTTAAGTACTCCCTCCAGAATAAATTATAAGCAAAAGTAGATCAAATTACACAGATAAAGAAAAGTAGTTGATCACATTTAATCTATACAATCCCAATAAAAATAAAATTGTGAGATTAGAAAAAGGATAAGTTAAGTTAAATAAGGGGTATTTGAGAGATACTTTTATTAAATAGGAGAGAAGTTATTGATATTTTCTTGCATTTCATTCCAAAATATATATGTTAATTTTATTTATATTTCATTTTGGAGGGAGTGGTTGTTAATTTTATGCCAAAATTCATTAACGGTTCACTTAGACATGTTCAAACCTCAAGGTAGCATATTAGTATCATCTCACAACCAGGTTAATAGGTAGCCACAATTATCAGCATTTAGAATCCAAAGAATTTTATGACCAGTGTTGCCAATTGCAGATCGTGGAAAATAGTGGTTTGTTCAAATTCCATTATGCAACAATGTTACTTTAGCCACTATTTGAGTGACCACACTTTATACTAAATCGCATATCGCCGAACAATAGCAGTTTGTTAAAATTTTGCTACTCTATAGCACCCCTATATGCTATAGCCACTATTTGACAACACCTTTTATGGAACTTAAAAACTAAAACCTTCTGAAGATCCAAAACTACTTCATGCCTCCCACAATTAAACCGAATTCCACAACACTCACTCATTCTTGAGCCAACATACAATCTAATCAAAAGATAAAATTAGTAAAATTAACTACTAAAAGTACACACAAAAGCAAAACAAAAAGAATCATGAAAACATTAGATTTACAACAACATTGTCTAATAATGACCCAAGGCAGCATAAAACAAACAACATATTAAAGATGAAATCAGTGAACAAAACTAAAAATAAAAGAAGAAAAAACACCTGTGACATAGTGGCAGATGGATTAAGACCAAGGTCCATCAAAGTAGGAATATCACCAGGCTGAACATCACCCCTAGAAGGAAGACCCTTAAGTTGATCCAAAGCCTCAATACTCTTCCTTACCTCCAATTTCTGAACCCTATCCCTAAACCCACCATAGTTAGAAGGCATATCCTCCAATTTAAAAGGCAAATCATCAACATGATACAAAGTACTTCCCCAAAAGTACTTAACTTCAACATTCTCCTCTTTCATCTTACCCTCAATCTTCTCCTCCATTTTGACCTCATCATGTGAAACCTCTCTATGAGCAAACACACTCTCCGCTCCAACTTCCTTCGCAAGTTCAACCAAAACAGTCTCCGGTTTCCCAATTCTCACAACAAGATCCGACCCTCTAGCCTTAAGATTCTTCCGAAGATCCGAAACCGATTCGATGAGGAAAGTAGCACGAAAAGGACCGGTTTTGTCAAACCCAGAAGATGATTTACCGTAATCAGCAGGGTCGAAACAGTAAACAGGTAAAACAGAGATTGATTCATTGTTTGCAGTATTAAGACACTCGTTATCGTGAACACGTAGGTCGTTACGGAACCAAACGATGGTGGTGCGGCGGAGAGCAGCGGCGGCGGAAGGGTCCACAGGACGGTGGGGGCCTAATGAAAATGGTAATTTGAGAGGGTTAGCGGAGAGGGTTGATTTGAATGAAGATTTGTTTTTGGAAGGAGGAGATTGAGTTTTTGTGGAGAGTGAAAGGTGTGTGAGTGATGAAGCTTGGGTTGGGATTTTGAGTTTGTTGGGTTGTGGTGGTGACAATAAAGATGGGATTTTGGGTTGGAATAAAGGGAGGATTGATGAGAGAGAGAGTGAGAGAGATGCTATTGACGGTGGTAATTGGGGTTCAGATGGCGGAGTAGGAATTGGGTTTTCTTTCTCTGGTGGTGGTGTTTGGTTGGTGGGTTCCATTTTGGATTTGAAGATGATGTTTTGTGTTTTGTGTTTGGTGTTGTGTTGAGTTATGGTTATATCTATTACCTACCTCTGGTTATGGTTTTGAAAATTGAGAATTGAGATTGAGATAGACTTACAATTAATATAAGGTTGTTTTTTTGACTCAACAATTCTAAAGTTGTGTTAACTGTAAAAATAAAAATAAAAAACTCTTTTTATCGGTGTGTGGCTTGGAGTGTGTTGTTGTTGCAGTGTAATATTCAGTCTTGAGGGATTATTGTATTAGTAACGTTGTTGTCTTTAAGTTGACTCAATTTGCTGTGTCATTTATTTGGCTTTTGGAAGGAGATCACCAACAAACATTTTTCACCTAACACATTTCTTTTTCTTCTGTTAGCTTTTTCATCTTTCCTTGGTTTTTGGTCTTAAATACACAGCTTCATTTCACTTGGGATTTTTTTTTTTGGAGCTGCGTATAGGGTATTAGGGATTTCATGAACTAACTAATTTAATTCAATGTGAGTTACAAAAAAAAAAAATAACTGAAAACTATAAAATGAAATCAAATTTTTTTTTTTATTTTTTTATTAAATTAGATTGAAATTCATATCCATTTTTGGAAAACATTAGGTCTTTGACAAATCAAATCCAAAATTATATTTGTTTTATAGTTTTATTTATAAATAATTATATTTCTATACCCGTACAAATATATACATTTATTGAAATAACACATACTAATTTGTTTTATATTTATGATTTTGTCATGTTACATTTTAATATACTTATAGAGATTAATTGTTATACACCAAAGATGTAATTTTTTTGGCTAAATTAGTTTTTATTTCACATTAACTTATTTTTTTATTTTACTTTATTTTTTAATTATTTTTCGTTTTGTTTGATTTTATAAAAAAAAAGTTAAGTTAAGTTTTGTTATTTTTTCATCAATTTATGACTTTCAAACTCATAGTCTTTCAAATTCATAACTTATAAATTTAATTTCATAACCTTTCAAACTCAAGAAAATAAAAAATTATCAAATTCATTCTTTTTTCAAACATATATTTTGTATAAATCAGTAAAGTTTTATTTCCATCAATTAATTAAAAATCTCAATTTGTAATTTGAAGATATGAATTATCAAGGTTTTAGGTTGAAGGAAATAATAAATTTATAGATTTATAAGTCATAAAATAAGTGAGAGGAAGGAGATAACAAAACTTAACAATTATTGTAAAAACTAATGGAAACTTGACCAATAGAAATATAATTAAAGAAAAAATAATTACAAAACTAAAGTAAAATTAAAAAATAAGTTAAGAAACTAAAAAAACTAATTTAACCTAAATTTTTTTATACATGATTTAAATAAATAAACTTGTAAAATGGAAAAACAGAACATAATTTTCAGGTGCTTTTTGGGATTCTAAAATTCTCATTAGGACTTTTTTCTCATAATATAATGTGTGTAGGTTGGAGAAAATAGTTTGTGGCTCTGTAAAATATATCATCAAATGTATCATATTATTCAGTTAGATTCAAATACATCTCCAGCATTACCAATTTCATGTTATTATATTCCGTACAGATCAACAAAGGAACGAATATGATAATCGTTTGCAAATTTCATGAATATTTTAAAATATTTATAATGGATGCGTTTGTTTAAATTTAAATAAAAATAATTTTTAATTTAAAAGATTTAGAGATTATTTTATAAGATTTATTTAAAAATGATTTTTTAATTTCTGTATGTTTATTATTATAAAAATGATTTTTTTAAATAATTTTTAATCTATTTATATACAATTTTTAAAAAGTGATTTTTTAAATTACAAAATTACCATAAAAGACATGACTTTTTTAAAAAATAAGACCATAAATTGAATTAAAAAAAAGTAATATGTACAAAAACAAAAAACATTTCATATCAACAACATGTGAATAATATAAAAATAAAATGATTCAAATAAAGTGAATAGAAACAACAAAAAGAACGATGTGGAGAAATTGAAGAGAAGGAAACTTACTTAATGTAAACCTATAAGTTAAGTTTTGTGTTTTTAAAAATTTTCTTTCTCATCTATCGCAAAAGCGAACGTGAGAAACTACTATTTTTAGCTTTTTATTTTTAGGCAAAAAATAATTTTTTTAACAAATTGATTTTTCAAAAATCTAAAACAAATATCGTTCAAACAATGAAAAATGATTTTTAATTTAAAAAAAATAGATTTTTGATTTAAAAAAATCTTAAACAAACACGGTGATTAAAAACCAATTACCCTATACACACCAATAACTCACTGAACATATATATCAATAAAGTGCAACAAAGTAGGAAATACAACAAAAGACACCTAAAATCACAAGCATAACACTTTCCAAACTGTGCAGTATTACAATAAAATCAATTGGATCAACAACCACATTCTCAAAATAGCATATGGAATGCGTAGCTGACATTCAAAAGGCAATTGCAGGATGATCAACCAGTGATAGCAAATAGATAGCAACTTGATTGTCAGCACGAAAACTCTCCCTCCAAACAAGATGATGGTCGGGAGAAATTTAATAAACCGACGACCATGTGGCAGATAATATCCCTACAAGTGAGAAACTTTGAACTTGTGCTGGAATCAAATCCACTACTGTTGATCTAAACCAGGAAGTGTAGGTCGTGGCCTGACGACATTCAAAACCCCTTTTGCAGTTGCCTGTAAAGGAACAAAAGAATAGACGGTAAGACACGAGGATCTGAACAGTAAAACTGAACATGACGGGTTGTTTTTTACCTCAAAGAAGGAATTCAGATTTAACCGCAAGAGAAAGCGTCTCAAAAATGGAGTTCGTTGACTTCCAGCAAGCCGGCTGCTGCGCAGTATAGTGTACAAGGAATTTGATTTCTTGTTGAACTCCTATTGTTGTTTAAGTTAGAAGAAAAACATGAAAATGATGAACAAACAAACAAAAAGATAAATTTAAGGGAGAGAGATCTGATTATCAAATATAGAAATATAACGGGAAATTTGAAAAAGTCCAGTCAAGGGCGACAAAGATGAAAAATAACAATGTACTTTATCAATTATTTATCTTTATGAAGCTGTATGAGAAAAATAATCTCTTTCCATTATTTCTATACATTGTTATTTTGGCAAACCAAGCAATGCATCATCACCTCGGCTATATGTTCCAATTCAGAAGTATTTGAGAAGTTATCTTGGTTCTCAATATTCCAGCAAAATTGCAGGCAAAGCTTCATGATGCCATCCAGTATCCTTGAAACAGAACCAATGTCCAAGAAAGTTTGTGAAATCAAGGCTGACAGGTACCTGTAGGAAGTGAAATAGTTTAGCAAACAATACAGTATTTACGTTATTGTAAAATGTGAAAAATTAAAAACATGCATTGAGACATTATTACTCTTGATGAAAGCCCACGAGTTCCGTAAAGTCATGAGAATCTTGAATATGAGATTGTAGAATATTCCACTGAGACTCTATCACATCCACCTGTAAAGGAATATCCCATGACACTACGGCGATCAGGGTAGGGGCAAATACTTCAAAGCGCAAACAAAATTTGTAGTAAATCTAATAAATCAAACATATATAGCACAAGATATGAATAAAAACCTGAATATAAAATTGGAGATTTCTGATTAAGAATGCCATATGTTCTCTAACACGCCACATTGATCGAAATCTTTGATCTCTCTGCTGTGTCATTGAGCTCTTGTTTTGGTCCTTTTTATTTTTGGCAAAATTACTGTGATATTGATGCATTACAGATGCCCATAACTTCTCCAACTCCATTTGTGTTCGTTTGAGCCGCAGTAAGTATTGGAATACTCTAAGGTACCTGTTAGAAGTGTTAATTATATCATGAGTTTATCAACATATATACCAGAAAATTGTTTTATCAGGAGAGTGATGAGGCAAATCTTGACGACTGAATAATGCATAAATCGTCATGATTGAAACACAAAGTCATGCAACTTTTAAGAGTTAACCAGTTATGTCAGCTAAGATCCAATGGTCATGATTTGCTTATAATAGAAGTAAACTAATGCTTCCAGAAGACATATCCCCTCTACATCTTTGCACAATTAGTTTGCAATGAGGTAAAATAACTACGAAGAGAAAAGAACCCGTCCTTGACAGTAGGATAATAGCAGTAGTGTCTTACTTAGAGAGGACTTCTTGCGTAAAGAACAAATGCAAAGGCCAATCAACAGAATACTCAAGAGCAATACCATCCCAACCATCAACTGACATTTCTGAAGAGGCATTTGAAACTGAAGCACCAGAGATACCATCTGCAGCAGCAGAGGTTGCCTTTGGTAAATCTAATTGGGAAGGTTTAACAGTGATTCCAAAAGATGGCATTCTGGAAGATGAAAAAGACATTTTAGGGCATATAGTTCACAACAACTAAATATGAAGAACGATAATGAATATGGAGTCTAACCGCAAGGACACTTTAGAGAAATATTTGTCTTCTTCACCAATAGTTTTTAGTGAAGCCTGCATTGCAGAGAAATTGCATTAACCTTTAGTTGGTGCGTCTAAAAATGAATGTGCTTATGTAACTGATATGTGAGTGACATTGAGCCATAAAATCATAAGTTAAACGAACCAGCTGAAATGGAACCATAAGATCAGCTTCAGCAGTTGATTGACGAGGTGGCAACCGCATTAACTGTCTACTTTCCTCAAGAAAACACTACACAGCAAATCATACGTAAACTAAAGATGTCAGTATAACTTCATAGAAACTGAAGTTTGAGCCGCAGTGAGTAATTAATGCATATTTAAGTCACATAATATAGAGGAAGAAGTAAGAACTACCAATGTAGTTTAAACTAATTTGCAAAATCTCATATCTATTAATTGAATTACTTATTAGTTCAGAAATTCGAGTCAATTTGCCGATTCTAGATAATATTCTTTACAATTCAATCCAAGTGAGAGAATTCCAAAATAAAGAACACAGTAGATGATAGAGATTAAGATATAGTAGGGGAAATACATGGCTATTCACTTTTGTACACATAATAGATACTGACTGATTAAAAGTACTTATGAATACAGTATGATTAGTGAAACGTCATGCCATTGATATGACAGTAGACATATGCACAACACATACAAGAACTACAATAAAGCTCATGACTGTTTTCAAGGGTTAATACAACTCAATGGAAAAACATATCACTGAAATTAGTATCTCGTGGATAGGTATCATATGTTCAAAACTCCTATTCCTCCACCTCTCACCCCCTCAAAAAAGCCTAAATGTTTGTTCTTCATCACTTTCCTTCAAACAAGTGTCAAACTTAAAATATAATGAATAGTATTTTCTTAAACACTAAACAAAAAGAGCAAATGTGGCAATCATATGCTAGTCTAAACTTTAGAATAGATCATAATTCATGCTTTACCTGGAAGAAGTCTCCTTTTGCCAAAAGAAAATAGTCTTTCAAAGCCTTCAGGTGACCATTCAAGTCAGCTCGTACAACGACAAGCTGCAGGCAAGGATGGAATAGAAGTTTACAGTTCTAAACATAAATGCGCCAAAACTAACGAACATATGAACCAAATATTTATCTTAAGACCTGCCATAGATGGCTGGCTGCAATAGCCTGAATAGAGTCCACAGCACATTCAAATGATCTTTTATGAAATTCAGATGACTCCTGCAAGAAGTTAACAATAGTCACCTTAAAACTAATCAGAAATGTTATGGTGAAAGAAAAGCTGAATAACAACACATTACTCATGAGTCAGTTAGAAGTTAGAACTGAAGAAATAAACCAAAAAAAGGTCAGCAACAATTGCACCACTTAAAAAAAAAGGCTTTGGAAAATCAGCACCGATATGATGCAGTGAATTGGAAGGACACAAAACCTTTAGGTCCAGAAGCATATTTTCAATCTTATCTGCCTCAGATTGTGGAAGCAAATCTTCTCCTCCCATTCCGGTATTATTTACAGGCTCTCTTTGAAAATTAAAACGCCCTGCGAATCCATGTATTTTCTGAAAGCTTTTAGGCACTTGAGGATACGCAGCATCCCGAGACAGGAAGGAAGGACTTGGATTCCGCAGAACCCTGACAGCTTTTCCAGCAAAAAGAACTGATTCTGCAACACGCATAGGTATATATTCTGGTAGCATATCCTGCAAAACAGAATTAGTTGTATGAACATTTTGTAACATGTCATTTTAAAGAAACAGACATGGACTTCCATTAAAGACAAATGAGCTACAAACATTAAAATTCAAACATTTTTCATCATAAAGGAAATAGACTCGATGTGACTTGTCAACAATTTGCTGATAGTAAAAGGAAATACCAAAGAAATATGAAAACCCATGTGCCAATCAGTTAAAGATGCATCGTTAGTTGACAAGCGTGCCAACTTTTCAGATATTTCTGGATAAGATGAGCTATTCTCTACATCCCTACCTTCTTGCCTGAAAAATATGTAATCGGGTCAAGAACATAATTACAAAGCAATTGCAAATATCAGTCTTTAGAACCAAAGAAATCAGATATAATCAATGCTACCAAAGAATCACAAAGCTTTAAAAAAGTGGAAAGGATAAACTAATATCAAGATAAATTAGTTTCCATGAATGAATATCAAATTTTACCCATGTAGCTTTATCTATTTTTTTGGGAGAGATGATGGGGGTCATAAAGACTGATTAGATTTACCTGAAAATTTTCATACTTTTATTTGTCTTCATCACCTACCTTTCTTCTTTTCATCCTTTTGATTTTAGGTTTTCCCATAAGTGTACAATACAATGCATAAAGAAAATAATCACTGATTATTCGGTGGCAAATTATTGTTAGAATGGCATTAAACATGAATTAATAAAAATTATACGCGAACTACATTTATTTTGATAACATATGATTGTAATTGGTACCAATAATAATTCTATATATCCAACACAGTAGCATGATTGATCAATTGTAAAATTATTTTTCATAAAGGCCTTCACAAATTTTTGAACTCTCGGATTCAAAATGAAAAACTATTTCTTAGTATAATCACTTATTGACCATACTTGCAATACAAGTTATAGGACACCTTTCCATTGGTGTGCCCCTGTAATTGTGACACGAGATACAATACAAAACATGCATCAGGATGCATGCATACATGCATATCCAACAGCATGTAAACTAAAAGTAAAAATTGACATTGAGTTACCTGCTAATGAAAAACTCCCCATGCTGGTCTTCAAGAATCCCATAAACCATCCAAGTTGCAAGCTGATTATACATGACCTGATGCCCATGCCAAAGAAGCCTAAGCTTTGGACAATAATAACCCAAAAAAGAAAATAATAATTACCAGGGAGTGTGATCTAAAGATTGATACAAAGGTCTACGCCTTCTAGAAACTAATAGAACCATAATAAACAAATAGGTTCCGGAAAGAAATTCGTCATTAACTGCAACCAAACCCAACATGATAATTTTCAAATACTCCATTTTTCATGTCTATAATTCTCTTTCTACATTAAAGACGGTGGTACAGTAGCTACTAGCATTGAAAAATGCTTGAATAAAACAGTAAGTGCTTATTGACTAACAGTCTAATTTAACAGCAAAATGTGTACAGATCACACACTTAGAAATGACATAACACGCATCTTAACCAAAATTGTCAATCGTGGATCGCATGAAATAGCGGTTTGTTCAAATTCCGCTACGCTACGTTGCAATAGTGCCACTATTTAACAACACTATGAACTAAATAGCGTAACGTGAAACAATAGTGATGTGTTCAAATTTTCCTACGCTATTGTGCTATATAGCCACTATTTGACAACATTAATCTAAACAATGCCGAGAACAAAATGCGTGAAAAAAAAAACACTGCATACCTCTGTATGCAAGTTTGTAATTCAGGCACTCCACAGTGACATCTCTTATGTAGAAGATTAAGAAGCTGACCTCCACGAATATCGCCACGCTCAATCTCTAGAATTAGCTCATACAAAGGCGGTAAAAGGGTAAAAAACTGCAAAAACACATTAAAAAAAAAAGTCAACATCAAACTAAATATAAAAAGGAAGGGGAACATAGAAAATCACCTTGTTAAGGCCTTGAGTAACTGTTGCCAAGATAGGCATGGTTTCAGATAACAACAACTGTTCAATATGAAGAATTGAAGAAGTATAAACTGAGAGTATCTCAACAATGCCATTGGCAAGGGCTCTACGATAAACACTATGTTTCTCCTTAATCTCCAAATGGTTAACATTTTCAGACCTTATCCAGTTTAAATTCCTAGACTTTGCTGAAAACCGTTGTAGTTCTCTATAATAAAATCCCAATGTGATTATCCTCTCAATAAGTTCCCTGCAACAAACACAATTCACTCCAAAGTTGCAATTTTCAACATGCCCAAAAAATAATTTCAAAAAAAAAAAAAAAACGTGTTTTGGGGTTTTAGAAAATTAATTAAAAAAAATAAATTGAAAATTGGGGTGAGAAGGAACCTGTCGCTTGGATCGATAAAAGAAATGTGGGGAGCGAGCTTGAAAGTACACTCGTCTGAGATGGGAGTGTCGGCGGAGAGATTATCTCTACGATCGATGATTAAGTCGCCGGTGTAACCAAGTAACGCTAGGAGAAGCTCGTGCAACATTGTTGTTTGTTGTTAGGTTAGAAAGATTTGAATTTTGGTTAGTTCAATTGAAAGAGAGAATTGGAGTTGGAAGTGGAACCGCATTGAGCAGCACTTTGAGAAAGAAATGCTCAAAGACTAAAGGAAAGTAGCGCGCCAAAGGTATGGTGAGTTTCGTCAATTTTGGTCCGTCAGATTAATCTGATGCTTCCAACCGCCGGCGGGATGGTGCATCGGAGGAAAAGAAACAGTGTAGTCAGTCATTGTCTCGCTTCCATTTCAATTTATTTAAAATTTAAATTTTATTAAAACTAAAATAAATAGGCTCTCAACACTTGTTAAGCAACAAAATAAAAATAAAGCATAAATTTTAAGTTAAAATTTTACTTTTTACAATTTTAACGAATAAATTATACAATTTTTAACTTTTTTTTTCCACATAGATTTTTAATAAATGTTGTGGCATTTTGTTAATATTTTTTAAATAAATAATATGGTACAAGACACTTTGTGGAAGTGGACTAATCTAGTCGAGCAAGATAATAAAATAAAGGTTTAATTGTAATTTTTGACCTTCTAATTAATAGTTTTGGTCTTCTCTCAAATTTTTCAATTAAAATATAACGATTTGATATATTTTACACGATATGACATATAATTTTATTATATAATTAATTAAATTACAAAAATAAATAATTCATCAAGTTGAAAGTGAAGTTTTTATATGGTTTTATTATGACTTCATTGGTGTTAATCATTTTACTCGTAATATATGTCAGATTATTTAAAACATGTCACATCATCGTTTTTAGTTACATTAAAAAATCATATAATAGAGATCAAATATGTTATATTTTAAAATATGGACTAATTTCGTGATTTGGTAAAAAAAAAAGACTAAAACCGCAATTAAGTTTAAAATGAGTAAATGAATGGTTAAAATATGATTGGTGATATATATGTATATAATATCAATCATTAATTTGTTTATCCACAGTTGATATTGTGACACCTTAAACCTCAAAATATTATTTTTGAATTTCAACATCTAGCAGTGAATTTCCTCATAAATAAAATGTGAACTTTGAAAAACATTTACAAGATAGAGAGCATCATGTAGTCACTAAATACATCATGTTTATCCTTAAAAAGAATCCATCAAATTTAACAACTTGAGTCATAATATTAGACAACAAAACCCGATGTCACTAGAGTAGGAATTTCCAAAATGAAAATGTGTTCAACAACGACGTCAATATAAAATATATAATAAAAATATTTAAAAATGAAATGACGTTCAACACTCTAAGGGTACTAGTCATCACCTGCAACTGGCAAGTCATCTGTGTCCATCGCAAACGCCAAATACAATCAACGAGGGTGAGTTTCGAAATCATGTATTAGTATAATATAAGTGAATAGAACACGCAAGTAATCAAATTGACACATTATCAAATCAAAATGTAGCATTAAAATCCTTCAAGAATATAGTATTAGGGGTTAATCTAAATCAATCACAATCACCAAGATGCAATGTTATGCATGTCCTATACTCTATACTTCTTTATCATTTAGTACCATTCAACTCTGAAGTGTTTGGTTATGAGACTTTATACTATGTCACTACAGGAGTGGACGGACAATTCATAAATAGCCAAGTTTTCATAAGAAATTAATCCACTTAGGAATTCTCTACTAAAGATACCCCAACGTTTATCAGTCTTACCTTACGGTTCGACCGTAGCCATGATTAGACTCATTCAATTGTACTTCTCCGAAATCACTAAGCTTGTCAGACTGACAAAATAATCTTCACTTCAAAAATCCCCAACATTTAGTTCATAATAATTCGATGATCATAACTCGACAACTCTCAGTATAAATTCATATTATTCATCAGAATTTACCTCTATGTATATATCAATCATTCAACAATATTCATCAGAGTTTACATCATTATATATATATATATATATATATATATATATATATATATATATATTTCATTCAAGTAAACAAGAGCACTCAAAATACGCAAACACCAATCACAATGAACAATCAAGTTCTATCAATCATAAATTAAGAAATCAAACAAATAGTACATTTACGTAAAGTTATAATTTTATTCAAGTAAACAAGAGCACTCAAAATACACATCATCCCATGCAAGAACAATTAGCATATGATTTTATAAAAATCAAATATCATGCAATTTTGACATAAATTAATTCACAACAATTCTATAGGTTTCTAAATCATATTTTAGTGTTCATTGTTACCATTCATGTATTATTAATTAATTATTGTTACTTAATAGGGTTCAACCGTACGTGGTAAGTCCTAGATGAATTTATGGAAATTACGGCATTTCCGTTCATTCCATGTTACATTATATTCATAGAATTGAACCTCATCTCACCTTTTAGCTCGATTGAAGATTTCGCCAAACAAATCTGATTTACTAATATGTTGCATCTTTGTCGACCGTCGTTTTGAATAATCCATCAAAGTAATAGAACCACACAACAAAATCAAATACAAATAAATTATCTCCCAAAAATAAATAAATAAATTTTATACTATTTGTAATATATATAGAAATATTTTAATACCATATATACCTATAACTGTATTAACATAAATCGTATATCTTAGTTTAATTTTTAAAACACACAGAATGTCTAGTAAATAAAGCATATATATGATATTAACTTGAAATAGGAAAGATGTATGCGAAAAATTTATGTTTTTCTTTTTTATAAGATTGAAAATATATCTGCAAATGTTTATATAAAAGAGAATTTAAAAGCATGCCAATGAGAAATTGTCTTAAAAAATTATATTATATAAAATCTTAATATCAATTGATTTAGATTTTCAGTTGAATTTATCAAATTAATTTCAAATATAACGTAACAATTCTGCTATTTGTAAAATACAAGAAACAATTTTGCCACTTTAAAGACAAAGTTTACAAATTCGTTCAAAATACATTACTTTTATAATAAAAAATTCATTTTATAAATAATTGGTATTCAAATAGAATATAAATTAAAATTAAAAAATACTTATTATTTTAATTTTAATTGTGATTGCGAAAAATAAAATAGGAAAAGACGTAAAATAGATTATCGGAAAACAAAACTCAAATAACAACGATATAGAGAGTAGGTGTTCAACAATAATTTAAGAATGATGAGAAATTAACCGAAAAAAATGAAAAGTCCTATAAAAAAGATAATATATGTTTGATTTTTTAATCTGATAACAATAGCTAGCCGACAAAATCACAACCGAGAGCTAACGATGATAATGATAAGACACATAAATTATTGCGGACACTAACATACAAAACTATTACTCGGGGTTATAATAAGTTTCAAAATGGATAGTTTTTGAAATTTCAAATTTTCGAAACTTTTGAAAGTTTCAAATTTTCGAAATTGAAAATGTGGAAAGTTTCAAAAGTTTACAAATCTGGAGAATTTCGAAAGTTTTCAAATCCGGAAAATTTTGAAGTTTCCAAATTTGGAAAGTTTCAAAAGTTTCTAAATTTGGAAAATTTTGAACTTTTTTAATTTCTATTTCGAAATCTTCGAAAATATGGAAAATCCAGAAAACTTTCATTTCAAAACTTTCGAAAATCTAAAATATTTCTATTTCGAAAATTTCAAATTGTTTACCACTTGTTTTTTCACCCCCTCTCCCCTTTCAAAACTTTACAGAATTCTGCCTTACATTTTAAAATATCCAAATCTTCTAAATTTAAAAGTAAGTATCATTCGAAGTTTTGAAAGTTTCGAAATACAAATTTTTCAAATTTTCAAAAGTTTTAAACAATTTGAAACTTTCGAAATAGAAAGATTTCAAATTTTCGAAAGTTTTAAAATTTTTGAACAAACTCGAAGCAATACTTTTAGAGTGATTTAGTTTTTATTATATTTTTATTTTTTTTGTTTTAAGGAAAAACAAATGAAATATTTTTAATATTAATAAATTAAATAAATTATTAAAGCAAACACACAAGATAAATACGAAGAAAACTATCACTTATATTAAACACGTATAATAATAATAATAATAATAATATATCATTACATTACTAAAAATGAGGTGTTATAAATATTTCTCATTTATCCTTTAAAGTTGAGTTCTTCCATTTTAATTCCCCCTACTAAGTGTTATTTTTAAAAGCATTCGATTCATCCGACGACAAGGAGGCAGCAAAAGGAACTGAAACTTTCCTGGCTCTAAGTTAGATAATACATTATTTTGATAATCTAATCTCAATTAACAACCAAATTGCTTATTGTGTTGCAGTTACTGCAACAAATAAGATATGGACGATTGCTTGATTTCATAGATTTTGTTTTTGTTTTAACCCTCCACTTTTTATACAAAAAAGGGTAAAGACAATAAATACTTATTTCAATGAAATGAACAAAATTTGATTAATACTTATTTCAACTCATTTTCAAATTCAGGTTCTCATTAACAATACTTACTTAATTTCGTCTCTTGAAAAAAGACAGTTAAGTTTATTACTGCAATAAAGCTTTACGTACTTAAGATATAAGAGAGCTGAGTTTGAATGATTTCAACAATGAAGACTAAATTGCAACACTAACCAATATTAATAAAAAAAAAAAAGCAACTAGAATTGGAATCACCACCTTTACACTATCACGCTTTAGGATTTTCTAATATACAATTTATTATAAAATAAATCAAAACAAAATTAAGATAAGATATAAAAAAAGTGAAAGAAAATTTAAGTTTAGAGAAGTTGAGAGATGAAAGAATATAGATTATATTTCTGTTTATAAAAAAACTTAAGTCTTAAACTTTATATTTATAAGTTCTAAATTACATAGATTTACAAAAATATCAAGAGTAACAATAATATGCATTATCATCTTTATCAATGGCTGTTTTCTACTATTCGTCCTCAATGAAACTTATGAACATGCACTAAAAATATTATTTATAACACTCACTTTTGACGTTTATTAAAAATATACCTCATTAAAATCTTACTAAACAAACCTAATGAAAAAAATCATCTGATAAACGAAAAAGAGTACAACATTCTTTTTTTATTGGTAAAACATGGTAATATAAATTGCTACTCTCAAAATGAGGAAGGTATTGGAATTTTGGTTGTGGTTATTCTATTAATAATACTCGACAATATAATTGGTTACCGTATCAAAATGTCATAATTATAGTTGTAGCAATAAAGCAAGCAATTCCAATATTTGTTTGGTTAAAGATCTTATTGGTGAAGACAAAAGACGTTAGAATGCTAATATTGTTGATGATATATTTTACTTTTTGAAGTTGTCCAGGTTAAACAAATTCCTCAAACACCTATATGAGCCAGGTTTCTTGTCTTGGAAGGAACCTAAGGATAGTAATTACACTGTTAAAACAGGTTACTATGCTAATAGGAAGGATTGGATGCTAATAATCCTACTAGTAGATCTCATTGTAACTCTGTTTGAAAACTACATGAAGGTTAAATAACCCTCCTAAACAAATCTATTTTTTTTTAGATTCATAAATAACAGTAATCCCCTTAGTTGCCTTAGATGTGAAATTTATATTAAAACTACACTGAAATTGATAATTTTCTTATATGTGTTCGAGTAACAATGATAAACAAAAGCACGAGGGCTAGTGGTTGTATGGGTGCCCCATGTATTTTGCTTGTGTTTTATCCTTGCATTTCACATTTTTCAATTGAGAAATCAACTACAGTATTAAATAAATTGGTGTGGTTTGGGTTTTATGGGGTTACGTGCATAAACAATCCATCAAAATGACTGGATCTATTATAGGTCCAATTTTCGGTTCAATTGATCCGACCAAGCCGGTTTGAGTTTTAAAACCATGAATAGAACTCTCCTCCTAATGATTGCTTAAAATTCAACGTGGATGTTCAATTGTCGAATGATGGTCTTTGGGGATTAGGTATACAAAGTCGACAATCAATCCGTGCAACCAGAACATTGTCATATATAAACGCCGCTATACGCTGATAATTTATTAGATTGTTTGCTTGTAAACAATGCAAAGTTGATCATTAGCCAATACAATTGTAAGAAATTCCAGGTTTTTTTACTATGTCTCTTAAGATTAAAAAATATGATTCTGGATATGAGAAGTCTATAAAAAAAAACAAAACTTGAAGATTTAACTCAATTTCAATCAGAAGCTCTTTATAAACTTTTTTTTATATAAAAACCACTAATTCCCATTGAAAATCATGATGTTGATAATGTTGATGTTGAAATTTTTGATAATGTGTCTATTGAAAATGATATTGATGTTGATAATTATAATGACGATGACAATATTGATAATGATCATTGTGGTAATGGTGATGATTTTAATTTGAATAATTAACTTGAAAATGAAGAGGAAAATAGAGAGCAAACAAACTCATTTGAACATTTGTTTGATGTATTTGATTCATGAAATTAAGATGATCTTGATTGCATGATTGATTTTTAGTATTAATTTAAAGTTGTCTTTAGATATTATTTACAATTTACTTATTTTGATGAATATAAATAAAATAGTTTGAGTTTTTAGTATTTTATTCGATAAAAATATAATATTTTAAAATAATTTAAAATTTTTAAAATTATATTTTTTTATTAAAATCTAATTTTTTATATTAGAATAGAAGTTTTAAAAATATTAAGACAACCCTAATTAAGAATGATTATTAAAGCAATTCAAGAGAACAATTTTTCTTTATCTTAATGGAAAAAAAAATCAATAAATAAATTTAAGAATATCTTGCAGAGGATTTGATTGAAGTAGACCATTACCACTAAAATGAAGAGAGAGAAGAAAAATTAATGAGAGAAATAGATAAATGAAAATAGTGTGTAGAGAGCGTTAGTAGAGAATCGACATTCAAACTTAATTAATCCTAGAATTAGATTCTATGTTTGTTCATAAGAAAAGGAATGAGGTTGCTCAAGTTTGTTATCAATAAGCCCAATTTTTGTTGGCTCCATACCCCTGAAATTGTAAATATTATGGACTTTGATTTGAGCCTATTTGGTTTTTAATATCAGTTTGATTTTTTCGAAAATAAAAAAGAACATAATTGAGCTTTCAACTCGTTTCATTTGTAATTTTTAGTTTTAAATTGTATAAGATGGATGCCTTAAATAGCAATAAATAAATAAAAAATAAAACAGCTAATAGGAGGAAAAATAGTAAATACTCGTACATGTTGTTGTTATGTATCTTAGACAGATAGATTTTCACGTGGCAAGGAAAATTTAGCGAGCATTCGGACAAAGGAACCATGGTAATAAGTCCGTAACATGTTTCATTATTTTCGATTACACTACAAACATTCCTCTTTTTACACTCCAAAGAATCTACCTCCAACTCTGTTTTTCTAGTGTATCTGTTACGTTACAATACCCACTTAACTTCACTACAAGCTTCCACTAAATGTCCTTTCCTTTGCAATTCTTCAGCAGTAACAAAAATAATAGTAACGTGTTCGTAGTAATAATTTTCATTATAAACATCCATAGTTAAAAAAAAAAAAAAACCCAGCATGGTTATTTATTTCAGTTATGTAATGAAATTTTATTTATTGTTTATAATAAGGTAAATTAATCAGAATTAAATAGAATGGAAAATTCCTTTCTCTCTTAGTAATTGTGCTTCATATATATACTAAGAAGGAGAATTCACATTGCAAATTAATTAAGAGCATTAAGTAGAAAACAAATTAAGACAAAAGAAGGATATAGAATTTAAATTACTACCATATCATGAAGAGAAAGTGCACTTGAGAGAGAGAGAGAAAGGTGAGGAACCCATGTTGGAGAAGGGGAGCACGTGCAAAAGTTTGATATACATTGAGTGAATGAATGAGAGGAGAGAATTTGCACGTGCCCTGCTTCTCCATCAAGGAGTTTCTCGCCAATGAAAACCGCATTGTTTGATTATTTTGATGAGTAGTAGAAGAAAGTTGAACTGAACCAACCAAAGGAATGGCTCACTATTTATAGGTAGCAACTTTAGAGAGAGAAGGACATGACATCACATATTTAACTAAAGTGACATCACGTGGCAGTAGCAATGAGTATAGTTAAGCATAATAATAATATAAAGATCAACTTAATTTTTGGAAGAAAAAAATTTACTGATCCTTCATTACTTTTATATTATCTTAAGTATATATAAATCATAGAAATTAAATATCTATAATTATACGTCTTATAATCAAATATTTTATCTATATTTTAAAAACTATATTGAATATTGAAAAAAGTATCAAATATTTTTTTAAAATTTTATGAGAATTTGCATACTTAATCTACTTAATAAAAATTATTAATTTAACAATTAAATTAATGAGATTTAATATCTTCAAAGAATTACTAAATAAAATAAATCTGACTAGAGTTATTCTTAAAATTACTTTATTGAAAAATAAATATATCAAAATAAATAAATGATATTTTCATAATAATAATAATAAATGTGATGCCATGCCATGATGGATTGGATGGCAGTAAACAAAGAAATTGAAAGGAGGGATATCGAAGGAAACCCAATTTGAGTCTTGTCTGCCTTAATTTCATAAAAAAGTGACCAACCCCTTTGTTCATTTGAAGTTCACTAGTACAAGTACAAGTGCAATACTATGATGTATTACTAGCCATTGGATCAAGAAATTTGGGTCCCACATACATACGGGGCTCCCTTGTATTAAGTTGCAAACAAAGGGAGGAGGAGGAGGGAGTAGAAGAATAATGTATGAGTGCACGTAGACTTTGCGTGTTGTATTCAAGTTTTTGAGTATGGCATGTGTGTGTGTTTTAGAGAAAACTTTGAAACCTCACTAGCTTGATATGATTCCCTATAAGTAATAGGTCCTTACCTTTTTTTCCCTAAGTTTTTAATGTTTTACCAGAGGGTAGACTCACTACAATATTTTCAAGTAGTACATTAATTAAGTTACCTAAACACTGCTTTAGCAGTTGTGAGTGTGTCCACCATAGGCATTGTGCCCAAGTAGAAAAATGAATGTCACGCAAAAGTTTATAGCTTTGTTTACTCGAGCAAGAAAACATGAATTAATTTCATCAACTCTAAATTTAATGGCAAACTACTCACAAACAAACATTTCATTTTTATATTGCTTTGTGTAAGTAACTCCAATAATCATTTAAATGTTGTAGGAATGTATAATGTCAATTCCCTCATTAACTCTTCCCTACGACACAAAATGATACAAAATAATAGATAAAATGGTTACTTTTTACACTGTCTCTAGTCCCAGTCCCATTTACGACATAAAATAAAAATAAAAACATTAAAACTAATGTACTCATTAATCATTTTAACTTTTTTATTATATATATATATATATATATATATATATATATATAAACTGTGAGATATTAAATATTCGCTAATAATATTAAAAAGACAAATATTTTAAATAAGGATATACAAGTAATTTAAACAATAAATGCACCTTAAAAATCGTAATTTTTTTCTTATATATAGAATAAAAAAATTCTCGGAGGAGTATTAGATATTTCATGATTTAGATATTTTTTAATTATTTACTAATTATTTCCTAAACTAGTTTTACACTTACTCTAATCACTTATATCAAGCACATTTAATTTTTTTCTCGTATACTAGTGTTATCTGAACTATTTGTATACTATCTATCTTCATATAGTAATCAATCTCGTATGCCTACGTAATCAATGTGAATGCAAGTAGTTTGTTAGTTTCTCTTGATAAAATTAAGTATGAATAAACCATCAATTTGATCTCTAAATCATCTCCCTCTTCAATCTAGTTCTCAAACTATAGAAATATAATAAATAGTCCATAAACTATCATTAATCTATCAATTATCATTATCTCTCATACTTCTAAAACAACTGAAAGACTAAATTGATAAATTAATGATATAATTTAAGGATTACTTATTATATTTCTATAATTCAAGTATCTGGTTTGAATTGTTCCAAAAAAAAGTGTCACGTTAGAAAGATAATGATAATTGAAAGGCCAAAGTCATGGTTTATTCTTCTAAGTATTGCTTTGTGTAAGTACTCCAATATTTGATAAGTACTCCAATCATACCTTCACCATTTGGTAAAGGATATATTAAGGGAAGAGAAAAAATATTTGAATTTAAGGACAGGGTATCCGTACAAACAATGTTATGAGGAGTTTTTGCCCATAAGGAGGATGAGTAATGGAACATTACAAAGTCTAGTGAATAGCATGTGAGAAGCTGTGACGTGCGGCAATGGTTCAAATCCTAGTTCAGTTTCAACATAGGTCATACTTATGCACCCCCCATCATTACTCCTTTTCCTTACCCTATTCTTCACTCCATGTCAATTTGAATTATGAACCGAGGTTCTAAGGGGAAAATTAAAAACAATGCTTGACTTGTATCTCACAATGAATTCCTAAATCTTGACAAACATTAATGTCTTATGCATTAAAGGGTTGATGAAGCCCATGTAGGGAAGTTTGATTTTTTAGTGTCATGTATTAAAGATGGAGTGGAAGTGTGGAACAGTTATAAAGAAAAAAATGGGCATGGTCTATAACCCTATCTTGTGGGAGAAGAACATAGATTCTGGATGAGGTCATTATCAAATCTAAGGACTTTAATATTGGCGTGTGTATCATGCACATGGTATGTGGTTAATGCTTTATTTGGTCAGGCACAGGCTACTATTCAACGGCTTTTGAAACTCAATCATGCTCCCTCGTAGCTAAAGTTCTACAGCACTCGATGGATGTGTTTGACTATGCTTCAGAGAAAGGAACAGCAACACAACAAAAAGGCACTTCATTGCTCGTTAAATTTAGGAAATGATGCAATCTTTTTAACATTTGCTGAATCCGAAACCCAGAGTTCGTTCAGTAATTGCCAGTGAGGATTAATAATACCATTATTTCACCCTCCCTTTTGTTTTTATATTTTCTGTACCTATACATGGAGCAAAATACAGGGAACTTTCTCATCAATTAGAAGGAAGGCTCATTAATATCCGTAATGTCTAATTCAACTGATAAATACGATATTGTTATAATAAATATCATGTCTCAAGTTCGAACCTAAAACCTCGCAATTGTGATCAAATTTCTTTACCATTTCATATAAAGACAAAAAAAAAAAAACCTTGATTCATCGATCCTTCCAAATGAAAATCCAAATACACACTTCACATTCACATTACCACACCAACGCATCAATTAAAATAAGCTCAATTAAAAAGTGAACACTTAATAAAATGAAAATGGACCTTATTTTATACTATAGCTCTGCCTTTTATCCTTTAAAATCTCTCACTTTATGGGCATATTTTTACAGTGTGCATCCAGAGATGTTTCAATCTATATGTAGTAAGTTACTCAAACAATGAAATCCCCACTCACTTACCCTAATTTTGTTGGAAAAAAATATCGACATTTATTTCCTTAATTATCCCATATTCTAGTTTCCATTTCTAGCTTGTTTCATTTTTCTTTTCTTGGTCACAGAGCAAACCATTTCATTTTTCTCAGTAAAAATAATAATTTACACAGATTATCATTGTTGATTGGCTTGGCGAACTAGATAACTAGTTAATGAAGAAACATACATATATTTCAATCAAGTCTTGCTGCTAACTTCTGGTCCTAAAATTGAATTTTACATTAACAACATATCGCATCCTAATCTGCTCCACATTATAAACAATGTATTCATTGTACAACAGAGCGCCCTGTAACACAAAGTGATACAGAATAAATTTGATATGATGTATTAAATCATGATAATCATAAACTTACGTGTAGATAAAATTCAACTTTTATTGGTCCAAAAACAAAGCTTCTAATGCATACCTTTACGCCTAATTTTTTTTTGGGCTTTCCCAAGGGAACTATGAGCCCGTCCTCAAGCTCCTGAGCTTTTGAAAAATCAGGAGCTGTAGCTCCTACTCCTTTTGTACTGCGGTACAAGATTGCATAGTGATTAAACTCAACTAGTAAAGCATATAATACATTATATTTGATGTTATACGAAACCTTCTCTGGTGTATTTAAAAGTAATGAACAAGAACTTAATTATAGACAAATTGGGAGACAGCCACAAAGCCAGTCAAGCTCGACGAAAACTTAATTGACTAACATTACATAAAGACATAAATCAATTGATCATTATAAGATTATTTCAATAAGACAATCGCACCTGCCGAAAAATAAAATTGGATACAACTATGAAATTGGATTAACATACCTCAGTTTTCCTTCAGGCAACCTATCAGCGTCATACTTAGCATTTAGAAGCTCAGCCATCTCCCCCAGTGCAACCTAAGTGTACAGAATATAAATATTATACATCTTAAAGTTTTAAATCAACAACATATTTTACAGCTAACAAGTTACTATAAATATAGCTTACTCCAGATGTGGATAAAAATGAACATATTGCAAGCATAGTCTTGTAATGGATTCTTTTTGTGTGTGATCTTCTAAAGGATTCGGTTAGACCTCTTATTTGTAAACATTATGAGAGGCAACCCAGAGGTTAAAAGTGAATTGTCTAAACAAATTAGGCAGTTATTATGTTATTAGGCAGCAGTTATGTTATTGCACAACTATTAAATAAATAAGGAAACTGAAGGAAAAATCAATAGGCAATTGTTTTTGAATTAGAAATTGATTAGCAGAGACCCAGCTCTCTAATTATTGGAAACGATATGCCAAGACTCTCCAACATCTTGGTGGGCAAATGCTGTTACTATTTTCCTTTGTATCCTTATTCTATTTTTGTCCCAATTGTGAGTGTTTGTGTGTCTTCTCCAAAGGCTAAAGAAATAAATTCAGTGTTTATTCATTGATTTTCTGAATAATAGATACTAATTTCTATCAGAATCTTACAGATAATATTAGCATTATACTTCAACAACATAGGATAACAAACAATGCTAAATTCCACAACTTGAGTAGTTAAAATTATCTAATAATCTTTTTGACATTCGGAACCAATTAGAGAAATTGATTGTTGGAGTTTCAATCCTCATTCTTTAAGCAAATCTATTAGCAAAGCAACAATGTTTAGTAATAGACAAGAAACAACCTCACATAAAAGGAGCACCCCATCTGCAGCAGTAGGAGCAGCATAGCAATAATTTGCACTTTTTGAGAACATGTCAGCAAAGTACACTCCCTTACCAAACATATAACCAGTTACAGGTGCCTCCGGAGGAGCTATGCGCAAGCCTGATGACAGTGCATCCATCTAAGTCTCATATTATTGCATGAAGCAATATAAAGTCTATACTCCATATGTACACACATGCAAACAAGAAAACTGTCGAGCAATTGGGAGAAGAAATGACCTTGAGATAAAATTCCAGTCCAGTTTGTGAGCCGAGAACCATGCCACAAAAGCATCCTATTCTTTGTATTAGAAAACTGTCGTACAAAGTCAAATAACAGTCACTAAATTCAAATTCAAAATATCAACAACTGAATTACAAAAATATAAACAAAACTATCAATATAAACACACAAAGACCCTGATTCAACAATGCATTAGTCAAACCTTCCGGAAGCGTTCGGCCTCGCCTTCTTTCAATGTTCTGAATATTTGAACAATTTCCACTGTATAGTTTGAATGTGTTTCTGCATGAGTATTCTTCATATAATTTTCAATCTGATGACATCAATAGGGCAAAAACGATATCAAAATGGAGCAGCAGGTGTCAGGATTAACAATTGATGCTCCAGAAAAGAGGTCAAATTAAATGGCTGTAGTATGCAATTTGCATTGTCTTATTCAAGCTTAGGAAAAAAAATGATACTTCAGCTCAAATGAGAAGAAATTTTTTCACCATTTAGATTCACTTTTTCATAAATAAATTATCATGGTATTTAACTGCCTTCAATTTACATGAAATCTAAAACAATGGCACAACTGTTTACCATGGAGAATTCCTCAGTACCAAATTCAACAGGTACCAATTCACAGTGAAGGCGTTGATAATGAGCAAACAGGGGATCTTCCTACAGCAATTCCAGAAATATAACAATAATTTAGAGTGTGCCATGTAATGCAGAAATCCCAACTCAAATGATCAGAAAACAAAATTGCCATATGGTGGCATTTAATTTTAAAAATAACTCATGTAAATATTAATCAGTAAGCCTGTGATATTTCACAATTGCAGAAACAACTAGCGCAGACAAAATAGTAATGCATTCCATTCAGTCATTAGCAAAAAGGCACTTCTTGCCTTCTCAGGTATACAGAATTGCGTTATATAAATCATCATGAGAAAAAATTCAGATACTAAACTGGTGAAAATGCAAAAAAAGAAAACTGCAAAGGTAATAAATCAAATTTGGACATTTTATATTTGGGATACCGGTGGCAAATAAATCAATAGAGCATATTATTTATTATCTATATTAATTAACAAGCACATCAGTAAAATTTGAAAACAATACTGGAAAAATTGTATACTTGACCATCAACTACCTAAAGGAAATTCAAAGAAGGGGTACCTGCATTTCTGCATCATCTTTCAATAGCTTTATGGCAACCTCAATTTCAGCAAGAGCTTCAACCTTTATTTTAGTAGGAATCAAAATAATATCACTAGTTAAACAAGCACAGATAAAATATTTTCTATTTCTAGTAAAATTTGCAAATTAGTGGAGGAAGTTAGCCTATATAGAGGGACAATAGGAAGCTGACAAGGATAAAATTCTATCAGAGTCACTAATGAAAGTATATAATATAAAAATCCTCATAAGAAAACAATCTGCCAACCAGAATAGTAAAATAACAATCGCATTCTATGGGTAACCAGAATAACCTGGTCAATACATAAAACAGGAAAGAAAAGGATTACCATTTCCAATTTGCATTTTAACTTCTGAGGGGTGTCAATTACAAACTCGCCTGCCATTTTTTATATTTCCATGTCAATCAGTACACTTCCCAAAACAATGGATAATAACCACAGTTATAACTTACATTTATGATTTAGTAATATTATTAATTAAATATCTACATGTACACAAGATAAATTGAACAAAGAGAGACAGCTTACGCATTTTTTTAAATCCGAAGTCATGAGGAATTACAGAGTAGAACTCTCTGCAATAAGCACATAACCAATTATACATATGGCAATCCAATTTCCTTAAAGCGAAAAAATCTCAACCACAAATGACACTGAGAGTGAATGAATTCTAATATAATAAGGCAAACACATGGCTCTGTAAATGCAAACAAAAAAAGCAATGCTTCACAGGAAAAAAGATAGAAGACAATACAAGGAAAATGAAAAGACAGCTAAGTTTCTTACCCGCTTAATTGCTCTAAAGCTTTCCTGTCAAATTTATCGACCACGTCAGCAAGTCTTTTGAGAACAGCGTAGCCCTAAATAATATAAGAAGCACAAATGGTTATTCAATAGACAAGATAAGCAAAACAAGAAAGTTGAAATGCTGTCAAAGTGCCCAAAGAGTTGAAAACAAAAGTCACCAAACAAGGGAATTTTTACACCATGATTCAGGCATAACAAATTCAGGTTTTAAATAGTATCAATGTTGTTATTTTTTATACAAAGATAGTAGATTGAAACCAAAAGACTTTTGAATAACGACATGTAAACTCAAGCTCAAGGCAGAAATGGGTTAATTGTGTTATGCCCACCAATGAGTACACTGATATATTCTTGAATTACCCACATTCAGATGTAAAAAGAACTTTTAGATGGTGCAAGGTATACCATGCCATCTGCCATTTTAAAAAACTTTTATTGTTTTACAATTGCAATAAAGTTCCTCTCTTCTGTCAAATTCCCTCTCTTACTCCCATCAAACCCCACCAACAGGCAGAAGAGATACCAGTCTGTTTCCCTGAATGGAGTTGCTTGGAAGTTGGAACCTTGTTAAGATTTGGAAGAGGCTTTGCTCAATCTCTCCACGGCCTTCTTATGATGAATTTCCTCCAACTAACTCAATTGAAACCAAATTATAAATAACAATAATAATAAGATCATCAAGGAGTAAAATATAGACAGGCCAACGAACCCTTTTCAGATACATGGTTCAGGTTCAATACGGAAACAGTAATTTCTACTTTGGAGGAGTGGGAAATTGGCTCATTAAAAAATGAATAGGGATGAAAGTCTACCTGCAAATGAGAATCTAGGGTCATAGAACCAAAAGTGCTCATACTCACGTCTCGGCCCAACACTAGCCCCTGAAGATGAGTACAAGCCCTCTGGCTGGACAAGACCATCATGTCACAGTGAGGCATCCACAACAACCCACCAGACTCATCTCACTCTCTGTTGAGCTTACTATACCCAAAAAGATCTGCTTATTTATTTTCCACTGTCATTGTGTTCCTCCTCACACTCCCAATGGCATCACCACGCCTTGCAACCAAGAACTTCACCTTCTTTTCTCTTGCGAAAACCACCAGCTTTTCCCATTGCCGATGAGCAATTCCAATAACACACTACCCATCATTCCTACCTTACCATGTTTCTATTTCTTGCAGCCATTTTCTTCTCAGTTTACTATGTTTTCAGGCTATTGATCAGCACAATGGTTGTCCAGTTTAAGTACACTTCATGCATAAGATCTATCAAGGCTATGGTAGAGATGGAGAGTATGACATGGCAGAGGAGCAGCAGAGCAAGAGAAAGTGTAAGTTAAAGAGATAGATGGAGGCAAAGAAGTTGAGGAAAGGAGGGGGTAGAGGGGGAAGAATATTCTGGAAAAGGCAAACGATGTATTTTGCGAAAATTTAAAGTTAAGGGATTTTAAAATAATATTATAATTGCAAATTGGTAATCGTGTACCATACACCATTATTAAGGGAGCGCACGATAGAGTTTCCCTTAGCTATAATTTACTTTAGAAACTTGGTTGTATTAAAAAATGCTGATTCCATCAACATGACAGTGGCACAAGATAGACTTGTAGTAAGTGCCAAAGGAGAAAAAATAGACATGCCCATAGGTTTACCTTCAAAATTGTTGATTTGCTTAGTTTTCCAAGGGGCAACTTGTTTGCATTGTATCCTGAAAGAAAGATCCCCCAGTTAAAGTACATAAATAATAGTTCATAAGTGTCAAAATATGTTTTGTTTTATATCCCTCAAGTACAGTGATTCAGTTAAATAGGAGTACTAGTAGGGATTTAGTTATATATGAGTATTAATAGGGATTTAGTTATATATGAGTAATAATAGGATTTGGTTGTTTAGTAATCTAGTATATATGTATTTGATGTATTGCCAAAATAATTCAATTCAATAAAATATATCTTTACTCAAACTCTTCATATGGTATCAGAGCAGGTGTTAGTTTTATATTAGTTAGTTTTATTGTCTTTATTTTTTGGGTTGTTATAACTATTTTGTTAGTAGTCTTGTTACAAAGCTACTATTATAAATAGACTCATTGTATTATTTTCTTAATCAATATAGATGTATATTCAGAAATAATTTTCATTATGGTATCACAAGTTTCTTTTTATTTCTCTATTCTATTTTTAAATTCAATTTTACCAAAATCTTAACATTCTAAATACAGAACCCCTAACCCTAAAATTCCAAACAGAGAGCGCTTCAATTCCAAAATCAGCGACTTCATTGTACCCCTAACCCTAAAATTCCAAACAGAGACACAGCGCTTCAATTCCAAAATCAGCGATTTCATTGTTCTCTCATCGTTCTTGCCTTTCTTTTTCTCTCTTTTCCTTCATCCAACTCTTTAATGGCAAATTCCGATGACGATTCATCCTCACCCACCTCTGCAACAATTTCTCCAGATGAATCGCGAAATCCAACATCGCCGTACTATCTTCATCCTGGCGAAAATCAGGGCGCATTACTTATAAATCTGACTTTACAAGGGCCAAATTATTACAACTGGAGCCATTTGATGAAACGTGCGTTGATCTCCAAGAACAAAGCAAAATTCATCAATGGCAAGTTATCGATGCCGGCAGAGAACGATGCGTTATTTGATGCTTGGGAGTGCTGCAATATGATGGTAATTTCTTGGATTACTCGTACTCTTTCTCCTTCTATTGCTCAAAGTACTATCCACATTGAGAATTCAACAACTTTATGGGATCGTCTAAAGAATCGATTTTCTAAAGAAGACCATTTTCGTTTTTCCAATCTTCTTCAAGATTTACATTCTATCAAACAGGGTGATAAATCAGTCTCTGATTTCTTTACTGAATGGAGTATTCTTTGGGAGGAGTTAGAGGTTTTACAGCCCATCACCAATTGTTCTTGCTCTAATTCTTCTGCGTGTAGTTTACACAAATTAGTCTTAGGTTATCGTTCCTCTGAAGCGCTTACCTGTTTTTTAAAGGGCCTCAATAACAATTTTAATATGGTAAAAACCCAGATTTTGACGATGGATCCTCTACCTGATATAACCACAACATTTTCTTTAATTTTACAGCAAGAACGACAAATTATGGGTCCTTCTGTTGATCCCAAGGTTCTAATGAACTCTTCCATCAATGGTACATCTAATGCTAATCCTAGAAATGGTTCAGGTCGTGGTAAGGGTCGCGAATCTGTTCGAGGCAGAGATGGAGGTCCTCAACGACAATGTACTTTTTGCAACAGGCTAGAACACTGTTGATCATTGCTATTTTAAACATGGTTTTCCGCCTGGATATTCTCCTAGATACAAGAACACCAAATCTATTAATTCTTCAATTACTGATGCTGATTATGGGACTGCTCCTCAAGATCATAGTTCTCCTAAATCCAATTCATCTGATGGTAATGTCTCAATTCACTGCTGACCAAATTAATCAACTCAAACATTTACTTCAACAATCTGCTTCCTCTACTGAAGATCAATCTTAACCTACAAGTTCCATTTCTCAAATTGGTGGAGTTTCCTCTAATCAACTGAATTCTGTTTTAGGTAATATCTCTCCAAACTATTGGATTCTTGATACTGGTGCTACTGATCATGTCACTTGTAATTCCAAAAAATTTATTACCTTTCATGAAATTAAACCAATTCATGTTACATTACCAAATGGAAATACTGTTATGGCCACACATTCAGGAACTGTATATTTTACAAATGAATTTAAACTTTTCAATGTTTTATACATTCCTGAATTTACCTTGAACATTATTTCCGTTCAGCAATTAATTACTTCTTTGAATTGTAAATTAACTTTTGTTAACTCTCAATGTGACATTTAAGACCATACATCCAAGACGATTGGGCATGCTAAGCTTTTGAATGGGTTATATCATCTGCAACAACCTATTCATGATGTCAAATATTCTGTGTGGTATTCTTTAAATTCTAGAACATCACATGCTACTATTGATCTATGGCATCTTAGATTAGGACACCCTTCTAATAATGTTCTTACTCATATTTGTAAACATTTTCCATATGTGAGTTCCTATTCTAATAACATTTATGATTCTTGCTATCTTGCCCAACAATCTAGATTACCTTTTCATGCTAGTAATACTATTTCTGATAACGCTTTTGATTTGATTCATATGGATATTTGGGGACCTTTGTCCTATTCTTCTATTCATGGTCACAAATATTTTCTAACTATTGTTGATGATTGTACTAGACACACTTGGATTTATCTTATGAAAGCTAAATTTGAAACTCGAAAGTTAATGCATGATTTTGTTGTTTTAATTAAAAATCAGTTTGACAAAGTTATCAAAGTTATTAGGACTGATAATGGTGTTGAGTTCTTGTATCCTGAAATTTATGCAAAATTTGGAATTCTACATCAAACATCATGTGTTGAAACTCCACAACAAAACTCTGTTGTGGAAAAAAAACATATATTTTAAATGTTACTAGATGCTTGCTTTTTCATGCTAATCTTCCAAAAATATTTTGGTCTTTTGCTGTTAAACATGCCATTTATCTTATTAATAGATTACCATCAGCATCCATTGATAATCATAGCCCTTATGAGTTGTTATATAAACATCTCCCTGATCTTCATGAATTGAAAGTTTTTAGATCTCTTTGCTTTGTTTCTACTTTGCAACAACATAGGACTAAATTAGATCCTAGATCTAGAAAATGTCTATTTCTTGGATATAAATTTGGCACTAAAGGTTTTATTTGTCATGATTTACATACTAAGGAAATTTTAGTTTCTAGACATGTTATTTTTTATGAAAATGTTTTTCCATACTTATCTAGTAATGATTCTTCTAAAAGTGATTTCTCCTCTTGCGGTGATTTCGGTACGTTTAATTTCCTTCTTGAACCTATAGAACTAGATTATGTCAATAGTAAATTGAATCACTCTAATTTGAATGATATTAATGTCATGCCTACTTGTGATGAAATTAATTATGTACATGAAGAGCCTTTTATACCACCTAGTACTCGCAAATCAACAAGGCCAAGAAATCCTCCTGTTTACCTTCAGGACTTTCATTGCAATCTTTTAAACACTTCAGGTACGGCTACTAACTCTACAGCTGATTCTGTTTTATATCCTTTGTCTTCTGTTTTGTCTTATAAATCTTTTTCTTCTACTCATTTAAAATACATTCATGCCATTACTAGTGCTGTTGAACCCTAAACTTATCATGAAGCTATTAAATCTAAGGATTGGATCATTGCTATGCAACAAGAAATTACAGCTTTAGAATCTAATAACACTTGGGAATTAGTTGATTTTCCTAAAGATAAACATGTCATAGGATGTACGTGGGTATATAAGATTAAGCATAGGGCTGATGGTACTATTGAAAGGCACAAGGCTAGACTTGTTGCCAAAGGTTTCACTCAATTAGAAGGTGTTGATTTCTAGACACATTTTCTCCTGTGGCCAAATTAACTACTATTAGATTACTTCTTGCTTTGGCTGCCACTAATAATTGGTTTTTAAAACAATTAGATGTTAGTAACGCTTTTCTTCATGGTGATCTTCATGAGGAAGTTTATAAAACTTCCTCCTGGTTATCTGAGTCATAATAGTAATAAGGTTTGTCGTTTAAAAAAATCTTTGTATGGTTTAAAACAAGCGAGTCGACAATTGTTTGCCAAACTGTCTTTTGCTTTAATATCATTTGGTTTTCAACATTCACAACATGATCATTCCTTATTCATTCTCAAGAAATTAAATTCCTTTACTGTTTTGTTGATTTACGTAGATGATATTATTATTGCAGATAATTCTGAATTGGAGATCGATATGATTAAAACTTTTTTAAATTCTTCTTTTCAGATTAGAGACCTTGAGGACTTCAAGTTTTTTCTTGGATTGGAGATCTCTCGTTCAAGGGAGGGTATTCACATATGTCAACGTAAATATGCTCTCGATATCTTGTCAGACGCTGGATTATTAGGCGTTAAACATTGCAATACACCTATGATCAAGGACTGCAAATTTCTATACAACTCAAAGGCACAATCTCATGACCCGACCTCATTTAGAAGAATTATTGGATGTCTTATCTACTTGACCAACACACGGCCTGATATCACTTTCGCCGTGCAGCAACTTAGCCAATTTATGCAATCACCAACTGAAGACCATTACATGGCAGCCATGAGGATCCTCAATTACATAAAAACTGCACCAGCCCAAGGATTGTTTTACTCATCAGCGTCCAGACCTCAACTGCGAGCGTTTAGCGATTCTGATTGGGCAACCTGTCCAGAAACGAGAAGGTCTGTAACTGGATGTTGTATATTTCTTGGATCATCATTGATTTCGTGGAGGTCTAAGAAACAAAGCATTGTATCTCGTTCATCTTCAGAAGCAGAGTATAGAGCATTAGCGTCAACAACTTGTGAAATTCAATGGATAACATTTCTTTTGCAAGAATTAAACATGGATTTTTCTGCCCCTACAACTCTTTATTGCGATAATCAATCAGCAAGCAACATTGCATCAAACCCAACATTCCATGAGAGAACAAAACATATAGAAATTGATTGTCACATTGTTCGAGACAAACTGCAAACTGGATTGTTCAAACTCTTGCCCATCTCTTCATCAAATATGCTGGCAGATTTCTTTACTAAGTCACTTGAACCTGCAGCATTCAATTCTTAACAAGTTGAGAATTCTTAACATACATTCTCCATCTTGAGGGGGATGTTAGTTTTATATTAGTTAGTTTTATTGTCTTTATTTTTGGGGTTGTTATAACTATTTTGTTAGTAGTCTTGTTACAAAGCTACTATTATAAATAGACTCATATTGTATTATTTTCTTAATCAATATAGATGTATATTCAGAAATAATTTCCATTAGCAGGTTCTGATTTTGTGACCCGTCTTAGAGCTCTCGATCTTTGAGAGCCCTGCTTCCACATAAACCTTTTTCTGCCGCCTTCATTGTGGTTTCTATTTTCCTAAACTTTAACCACCGTCGTTGTGGCCCTTTGCTGCCTTCATTGCAATCTGTTTGTGATCCATAAAGTCTGGTTACTACCTCATTCATTGCCCTTCTTGGTTCTAAAATCAGTTGTCACTGCCGTGAACACAAATTTCAACCTCTCTTTCTCTCTGTTAAAGTCTGTTTACTACCTCCTTCATTGCCCTTCTTGGTTCTGAAATCAGTTGTCACTGCTGTGAACACAAATTTCAACCTCTCTTTCTCTCTGTTAAAGTCTGTTTACTACCTCCTTCATTGCCCTTCTTGGTTCAGAAATCAGTTGTCACTGCCGTGAACACAAATTTCAACCTCTCTTTCTCTCTGTTAATCTATTTATCTCTCATCAATTTCACCGATCAATTTCTTGTTATGAAGAACGATGAGGACATTATCAGAAATGTTGCTGATGATGGTGATGGTGGTGATGATGAAGCTGTTCCTAGAATTTACGAGGCAAGATTTCTTCCGCAACACAAATGCGCTAAGTTCTACAATGAGTTTCAGTTTGATAACCCAACAACGTCTTCTAGTAATGTGAAGTACTCTATGGATATTGGAGATTTTGACTCTTCTCTTCGACCTAGTAATGTCACTTGTTAAGGTGATTTTGCATTGATGTGCACTGGTGATGATGGTAACGGTGTGGAAGATAGTGAAGGGAACGATAGTGACAGTTCAAAACAAGATGAAGAAGAAGTTGTCAGGATGGATCTCCCGGATGACCTGTTGCATATGGTTTTCTCATTTCTGGAACAAACCGATCTCTGCAGAGCCGCCAGAGTGTGTAAGCAGTGGCGAATTGCTAGCACCCATGAAGATTTCTGGAAGAGTTTGAATTTTGAAGATCGGAACATATCTGTTGAGCAATTTGAGGACATGTGTAGGCGTTATCCAAATGCTACAGCAATGAGCATATCAGGACCGTCTATTTATTTGCTGGTCATGAAGACAATTTCTTTGTTAAGGAATCTTGAGGTTTTAACGCAAATACAAGTCAGGTGCCCACAACTTAAAACTATGTCATTGAAGTGCAGTAACATGGCACAGGTTGTGCTTAATTGCCCTCTTTTGCTTGAACTTGATATAGGCTCTTGCCACAAACTTCTGGATGCTGCTGTTCGTGCTGCTGCAACTTCATGCCCTCAACTAGTGTGGCTGGACATGCGTAATTGTTCTTGTGTCAGCGACAAAACACTGCATGAAATAGCACAGCATTGTCCTAATCTTGGTTTTCTTGATGCATTATACTGCCCAAACATATCTTTGGAGTCTGTTCAACTTCATATGTTGACAGTTCTAAAGCTTCATAGTTGTGAGGGCATCACTTCTGCATCAATGGCTGCAATAGCTCACAGTTCTATGTTGGAGGTTTTGGAGCTTGACAATTGCAGCCTATTAACTTCTGTGTCATTGGATCTTCCACAATTGAACAATATTAGATTGGTGCACGATTATTCTCTTTTCGACGGTTCCAGATCTGCCCTTACTCTTCAATTTTGATCAACGAAAATATGTGTTTTTGTTCAAACAGCCGTTATCTCTCGTGTTTTGGACGCATTTTCTTATTTTGTTGATCGATCATGACTTCGTTTCGTTAGAGTCGCGCTGCTTCTTCTTCGGTGTTTGTCATGCAATTTAGTTATTACTAATAGATTATAATAGTGGCTTATATTCCCACCGACGATTATTCTGGTGGTGTCCCTTTTTTCACATATGAATAATATTAGTGATGACTTCTTCCGTTGGTGGTTATTCTAACGGTGTCTTTTATTTTCATGACTCACTTTATCTTGGCCATTTGTTCCAAATGCACTTACCTTGCCTTTCTCTCCTTGAAGCACGTCTCTTTCTCCTTAAAGCAGATTCAAGTTTAAATATTTTGAATCTCCGATATTATTAGTTTGAAGCTTCCAAATGCAATTTTTAGAAGAACGGAGCTTGTTTTGTTCAATTGTTTGCCATGAATTTCCCTCAGGCTGATGATCAATCAGGCTATCTGATTAATCTATATTTATAGCAATTCTCTCCGACTTCACATGCATCCCTGAGTTGCCTTTCCATCTTTCTTTTTTTTTATTTGTGGAGCAAAATATTGTTTTCTTGTAGCAAGCTAAAGCTTAATAAGCTTTAGCTTGAGGGGGAGTGTCAAAATATGTTTCATGTTTTATATCCCTCAAGTATAGGGATTCAGTTAAATAGGAATACTAGTAGGGATTTAGTTATATATGAGTACTAATAGAAATTTAGTTATATATGAGTAATAATAGGATTTGGTTGATTAATAATCTAGTATATATATATATATATATATTTGATGTATTGCCAAAATAATTCAATTCAATAAAATATATTTTTACTGTAATTCTTCAAAATAAGGTTAGTCAAAAGAGTACAAGAGAGCATTGAATTGATATATTCTCTTTATTTTTCTGCTTACGTTCTTCCATTTGTCCAAATAAGCAGAGAGGAATTTTCCCCTTAATTGCTTTCTTTCTTTCTTATTTCTATCCACCCAAACAACTATTTTTTCCATTCAGCTTCTCATCATTTTCTCTTCTCTCCATTTCTTTTACTCTAATTTATCTCATCTCTATTTCTTTTGCAAACCAAATAATCCACAAATGAGCCAAAATGCACTCAAATAAATGTCTAGTATGCTTTGGTAACATATGATCTGAGATTCATCCTGTATAAAGTTAAGAAGTAAAAACTAACCGATTTCCATCATTTGCTGATTCATCATGCTCAAATTGCAAACAAGGGATATAAATTTTGCAATGCGTGGCTCAAGTTTTGATTCCAGAGGCTGCTTTCTCAAAGCATGACCAGGGCTTTTAGCAACCTACAAGAAGTTGCCTAGTGTTTAGAATGACTGATTGAAATAGTTCATTCATTTTGCTTCCCTTCCATGAAGAGACACAGGCGAAGATAACATTAATTGCCACTGACAAGAAATGAGATAAGTCTACCCTTAAATACAAGAACAAGTGTCTTTTGAGAAAAGAAAGGGAGAACTAGTCCATTGATCAAGGGATAATCACTTGAGTTGATTTCAAAAGAGAACACCAAGTTACATAAAGAGAGGAGAAATGCTAAAAGGGGAACAGAGTCAGCACAACTCACTGTATTGCCACTGTAGTCCATTTCCAGCCATACATAACTCTTTGGATGGAAAACAAAATTGTTCCTATCAGACCAAGCATTCTTGGTCTTGGCTAAGAACTTTTCTTCAAACTCCTTGATAGCACTTTCGCGTGAAGTGTAAGGACCGTGTATCTTGTCTTGGCCCTTTATGCCTACTCTTCCCCATCTATTGTAAACAAGGAACTTACCACCATCATCAGATTCTGCAAGAAATTTTGATATAGGAAGTAGAAAATTCAGTCAAATAAAAAAAACTACTAGAGAAACAAGAGACTGAGCAAGCTTTCTTTTCTACAAGTGACAAATTGTTGTAACTTATAACTACTTGTATTTTAGGTTGGGAAGACAAATAACTAAAACAAATTACAAACCATCATCCGATATTCTGAAAAAGAAAGAGAAGGAGTAATAGCACAATAAATGTTGAAAGCAGCACTAAGCCAGAGTTCTGATCCTTCAAAATTTTGCAGCTTCAGATAATCGTTATTCCCATAACTAGTTATCCACCACAACAAATCAAAGTCCTTGAAAATCTTATCATAATTCATAACATCATCAATACAGAGATGAAATTGAGAGCTAACCAAGAACTTGAATGACATAGAACTTGTTATTGTTGTCCCCAACATTTGTCTGGTTCAACACGGCATCATAGATTTCACCACCCTGCATTGTTAAAAAAAAAATACCACATAAGTCCAAGACCCACTAAGTAACAACCATCCTGACAAAAGCTATCAATTGAACAATATCTCACTGAACAACAACATAAGCAACTACTTGATGAAGATAATATTTCAAATGCTATTAGACTTGCCAGTTCAAGAACATGATACTGCATTTTTATGTGATTTGGAAGCCATTGATCGAGAACAGCTGCGCCCTTTTTGGTTGCGGTCACTATCTTTTCCTCCTCTATTGCCTCCTCCTCTGCAGCCATCCCAGAAACTTCAAATGATAAAAATGGAAAGACACAATACACAATGTTGATGCTCCAAAATCAAACCAAATGCAACACCAAAGATTCTGAGCATCTATTTTGCAATGTCAGTTTATATAATAAAAAGGAAGCCTTAGAATCCTTTTTTTTTATCTTTTTAACAAGAAAGAGTGAAATTCTACTATAAATAGCTTAATTAAGCACTTATAACATAGGCGGCGCTTATCATATAAGTGCTTATATATAACTTATTTTTATAACAAAAGATAAAATCAAATTGTTTCCGTATAAGAGTTGGGGAGTCTAGGGTACGGTAGCAATAATAATAACCAAATGCTTCAGGACCACAAAAGATTTTGACACCACATCTCCACCTAAAACCTTAAGAGTATGTTTGAGAGTTGGGTTTTGGAGGGGAAGGGAAGCGGGGTTTATTTTTATTCTTCAAATTAAAGAAGCTATAAAATATTTCTTAAAAAACATGAAGCAGAATTGAGATTTTATATAATCATTATCATGTTATTATTTCAATTTTTTTAAAATATCATATATATATATATAAAACAAAATATAGATTTAACCCTCCAAAACCCTCCTCTTCAAACCCCTCAAAAACCCAACTCCCAAGCATACCCTAAAACATTAGGCATATGGGTCACCTCTCTTATATATTCAACATTTATTAACTCATTCATAGTCAATGTAAGACTTAACCACTCACACTTCCAACAACAGGTTATAAATTGCTTTCATAGCTATCCTATAGAGCTTATATAGAAATAAGCTGAAAAAACAAGTTGTTTCCTCTCCTAAACAATTTCATAACTGAGTACGCAACTAGATAAGTTCAAATTCTAAGAGTATACATATACTGACTATATTTGAAGTACACTAAATTATAAAAGAAATTAGTAGCATTCAGCATACCTTGGTGCAAATCCTGAGTAACCGTTTCAAGAAATTGTTTGTTGGAAATTCCACGGCGAGAGCGAGTAGTAATGATTTTATCGGATCCGTTGGAATTATCATCATTGAGAGAGTTCCTTTGTCTCTTTCTAGCAGAGGAAGTTCCATCAGCGTCGGCAGTTGAGAGCTTACTTTCTTTTCGAAGCGCTGCTTTAAGCCTACGAATCTGAAGATGGAGGAAATAGAAAATGTAAGTAAGGGAATGGAAATAGCGGAGAATAAGGAAGAGGATTGGTATTATTTTGAAGATACGAGAGTGGGTTTGGTTCCGGTGGTGGTGAGTCCGCGTTGGTCGAGCTCCGTTCGTAGCTCTTCCACCCTCATTTTACTTGTCGACATTTTTTAAGAGGGAAATTGAAATGTTAGTGTTGCTTCACTTTCGACTTTCAATCTTGAAAAGGAGAGTCAAGCGTGTTGTTGACCTTTGTACGCTGCCGTTTCTACCGTGAGTGTACGTGAGGTGTGCTCAGCACGACTGCGCTTAACTTATACCGCATAATTCATTCTACTTTTAATTTAAGACAAAATTCAATCAAATAAATAGAAAATTAATTTTCACATATTACTCGATTATTTCAAAAGAAAATTACAATTATTTTTATAATATTTTATCTTTTTGATATAATATTTTTAAAAATAAAATTTCAAATGAAAAATTAATTTAATAGTTTATCTTAAAGTATCATTTTAAGCATTTTATCTATTTGTTATAATTTTTTTGGACCGTGAAATTTCAAAAAATAATTAAAATGAAAAGTTATTTTGAAAATTTCTTCATAAATATCATTTTTGAAATTTACCTTTTAAAAAAATGTGATTTTTATCATGTTAAAATATTTAATAATAAATATTTAAATTATTGAATGTCAAAAATACGTTTTTAATTGATAATAAATGAATCTAAAACAACTTCTACTATTTTTAAATAAGTTATTATAAATATTCTTTTTAAAAATATGAAGTCAAAATCATTTTTTTAAAATCTTAAAGGGATGGGCTCATTAAATCAATGAAATTGATTTTGTAGTTTTTAACTTTAATTGTGATTTTTACGTTGCAATATATTGTTCGATTCATTTTTAGATGAATATGTCTAAATGTTGTTTAGTAACACCGATAAATTAGCTTATAATTTATTGAAGTAGCTTAAAAGTTTGTTTCATCAAATTAGATGTGTTTGGTTAACAAATTTTTTTATACAGGTTTATATTTTTTTTAGATATTATTTTAATTAGCGTTTGAATTTATAACTTAAAGCATTTTTTGACTTTTTTTTCATTTATAGTCTTATTATTTTAATTTTGTTAATTTTTATTATTTATATCAAATACTATATATACTTCACACACTACTCACTCACCTTATTTCTTACATTTTTCATTTTCTTTGTAACTCACTCACGATATTTGTTACATTTTTTATTTTCTTTATAATTTTTTTTTATTAAACTCTTTGTAATTCATATTACTAGTAGAAAACAATTTTTATTTTTAAATTTACTAAATACTTTAATTTTAATCGATTAGCTTATTAGCTGTAAATTATCAACTATCAATCATAAAGTAACTTTTCAACTAAGTAAATTTTCAACCATCTACTAGCTTAAAGATTAATTTTAGGAATAAGAGCTGTAAGCAGCGGTGAGTTTTCACGGTAGAGTGTAGACAAAACATAGCACGTGTTCTCAACTTAAAACTGCATATAATAACCTCTTGCTTTTTCACCGCAAAAAAAAAATCTGAATACTAGAAAGAGAGGCCGCTGCAATTCTAAACTTACATTAAGTCATTTGTGTTTAAGTTACTTTAGACTACGTACAATTCATTTTGCAAAATTAATTTATTCATTAATTAATTTTCTTCATTACAAAACCAAACTCCCGCTTGGTGTTTTTGTTTAATATGAATCCACTCAACTTACTGTTTCTTTTATATATATATATATATATATATATATATATATATCATTGGAGAATCTCAAGAAATTAAGAACTATCAAATAATTGATAGTTTCTGAATAATTTCTTTCATTTCATTATTGATTATCTAATTACAACAGCGTATGTGTTTATACAAGAGTGATTATAATAGATAATGATTAGTTAGGTGTAACTAACTATTTAATTTAGGAACTAAAAGAAAACTGTTTTATTAACTTTACTTACTTTGACTTCTCCTTTTACACCCCTTGCAGATTCAAGGGGTAAAAAAATTTTAACCCTAAGTTTTTGTGTACATAGAAGTAACATGTCATCTGTTGTTGGCATTTGGTTATGGAGTTGAATTTTGAGGAGTGGCCTCAAGTTAAGAAAATATGTTGTATTATAATTAGCTACTGGAACCCACCTTGTGAGTGGTGGGTGGGACCATGATTAGTATATGCCAAGATGGAATGATATTCCAAACTTATAATAAAATGGCAGCAAGGCCTTTTGGATTTGGCAGAGTCTTCTTATGCTACATCTTTAAATGGTTGAAGGGGAAGAATGTGAACCATTTAATTATTATTAATTTGGTTCTTATGGCAGCAAGTGATCTTATGCTGCATCACCATTTGGATGAAGGAGAAGATTGTGAAACATGAAACTTTTTGTAATTTAGCTTTTGTGGCAGCAAGTTTAGCTCTTTAAGCTCAAGGAGATTGCGGCATTTTGCAAGAATCCAATGAGTTGGGGACACGTTCCATATAATGTAGGACTTCTGCAATGTTTTAAAAACCCGAGGTCGAATCAGATCTTTGAGTCCTTATATAATTGATTTAACTGGTTCAATCGTGGTCGAAACATTTAATAAATAAATAATAAAAAATATATGAAAACATTTAAAATTCCATAATTTATAAATTATAAAATTTATAATAAATACTCAATGTTTAAAATAAATACATTAAAATTTACAACAAAAACAAGTTTTGATAATATAAATTCAAGTATCAAATTTCATATAAATCAACCGATCAACTATGGAAGTCTTGTGGATTAAGTGAGATAAGAGTTTGAGTGAAATAAAAGTTTTTTTGTTAAAGTTAAACTTAAAAAAAAAATATGCAGGTGTCATAAAAAAACAGTATAATTTTTTAAAATCAACTCCGGTTTGGTGACTCAATCGGTTAGATCCAATTTTTTAAATTTTTCCTCGACTTTTATTAATGAGCAATTTTTTTTATGTTGTCCGAAGTGAACATAAATCCAATTCCTAATGGAACTGGCCGGACCAATCTAACTTTTAGACAATAGGGCTTTTGCAATTATGTGATATTATGAGTTTTGCAGTTATGTGATATTATTTCTATTTTTTTTTAAAGATAAGATTTTCGTTTTTTTTTTACTCAAAGGTAAGATTTTTGTTATATAAATAAAATTCTTGCCTTTTGAAAAAAAAAAAACTCAACCTAACACAAAATTGTTTGGTTCAAATAACGAGTTTATAATTTCAAAGTCATAAATTCCACCTCTTAGAAAGTAAATTATAAACCTTTTACTTTGATTTATGAATATAATTTAAGATTTTAAATTGTTAAATCTAAAAATATCTTATGTTTAGTCTAATTATTAAAATTTTAAATGATGAAATTGAATCTAAAGGTTGAAATTTTCATAGAATAAATTGGATTTAATTTTTTAAGACTTTAAAATTATATTTATGTATTATGATTAGGGTTTTACGCAGGTTGGGTTATATCGGTTTTAACAAAATCTGATATCTGAACCGATCGATTGTCTTTGCGTTGGATTGAATTATAAATCCGTATTTTTTTCATTTAACCTGAACTGATCCGATTAATAACGGGTTGAGTTGACGGTTATACATAAATAGTAACCTGGTTTTTATTTTAGGGAAAAACATATAACAATTTAATTGAATAAAAATATATCTAATACTTAAATATCTCAAAAACTATAAAATTTCAATCACATCATTCAATTCTTTAAAAAAACCGACAATCTCTTACACAAAAAAATAAATCCAACAATTTTTAAACACATGAATAAATTCAACAAGCTTCAAATACATATGTAAAACCAACAGTAAATTCAATAATCTTTAAATACATTACTTTCATCATTACACACAACCCACAAAACCATTTTAGTTTACTAAACTTGGTGGCGAATCTTTAACTAAAACATTGGGGTGACCAACTTTTTAAAATTTTAATAGATAAATAAAAAGTATAATATTATATTGTATATAAGAATTTTAAGTTGCAAATTTACAAAAATATATTGGTATAGTAAATCAAATTTTGGTTAACATTTTTAACAATTAAAAATTAGTTGGAATTTAGATTGAAATTTTTATTTTATTTTATAAGTATAGTAGTTGTTTTTGTAATTTTTTTATAAATTATTCCCTTGGTGTTTAATAATAGACATCTAGATTGTAATTTGATTTACAAAAATTGATGTATTTGGTTCAGGATCGTCTTAAAGATTTTGAAGACTCTATTATAATCTTACAAATTGAGCCTAATAAAAAAAAGTGTAATTTTAATAATTAAAAAAATTGGTAAAATAAATTTTAGTCCTTATGCATCTACCAACTTACAAATTAACGAGAATCTATATGTACAAATCTACATAATACATATCATGATAGCACGGCATCTTCACATATTAGACTCAAACATACATTTCGACAATAATAACCCAACAATTACAATTAAGCTCATAAAAATAATTCAACTCATAAAATACACCAATTATATAATCTAAAATTACAAAACATACACCACAATATATATATTAATTGACATATCTATTAACATATGTCATGTCATATTTAATCAAAATTCATCACAATCCAATTAGTATATATCAAACTACACAAACCACAATTATCCTATAAACTTATATAATTTGGTTTTCACAACTTTGTCATAATTAATAATTATTCATTTTTCAAATTTTTTAAATATAAATTTTAAATATAAAGTATAAATATAAAATTTTGGATAGCCTATATGAATGATTTGAACAAGAGTTATGTCATAGTCACCAGTATGTCCAAAAGAAGTTTCATCACTTAAGTTATCATAATTTTTTAATTGTATTTGTTTTTTTTAGAGTACTTGTTATTTTTAAATAAAATACTAAAAAAATATTTAATAGATTTAAATGTAAAAATTTTAAACTAAATTTATCGTAAACATAAACTTTTGTCTAAGCTTCATGCTCATAAATAGTATTTAAGTCAAATGAATAATATTTAATTCAAAAATTTGTATTTAACAAATGTAAATTTATTTAATTAAATTCATCATAAACATAACCTTTGAGTTCATACTTTCATTATGCAAAACAATAACAACAATAACATTTAAATAAATAGTATTTAACTCAAAAATTAAATTGCTTATTTGAAAGAGACAGTTTAAAAATTATATACGGATTTTAATTTTATGAGTAGACATATACGAAATTACAAAACCAAAACAAATTAAACACTAATAAAGACGAATTACTGAAGTCAACTTTCAAAAAAATAAAAAATTTCAGTATTTAGCCTAGGCGCATGAACACTTTGCATCAGCATTTATATAAAAATTAGTTATAAACACATACGAAACAAAAGAAGAAGGTGGGCGGCGCGACTTAAAGTTTGGAATAGAAGAAGAAGGTGCAAGAAAGTGGATGACGGCCATTGAAGATCTGAAGAAGAAAAAAATGATGAGTAATGAAACTCTATTGGACTGTTGGGTTATCAAACAAATTATATATATATATATATATATATATATATATATATATATATATATATATATAATTATCAGGTCGACGGGTTCTTGAACCCATTACCCAAACTAAATATAAGTGAGTTTCAACGAGTTGAGTCGGGTTAGACGAAAATGGCCAAATATGGATAAAAATCAGATTTGATTTAATTAGATGATCGAGTTGACAGGTGGACCCGCGTTATGTAAAACCCTAATTATGATCCAATATCCCGAAGCAACATGTTCATCGCTGAATTGAGTTATTTGAAAGAGACAAATAAATCACCTATCTTGACCCAACTGAAATCCTAAATTGCGGCAAACAGAATTAATACGAGCACCAATTCAATGAAAAACTGTGCCATTGGTGACTATTATTTATTTTCATGATTTCAAAAGAAAATATGTTTTATAAATAATTGATCATATGATATATATATATATATATGGGATATCAAATTTTAGTATGGATTTTTTCTCTCCATTAAAATATTTTAGTTAAAATTTTATCATTTTTTATTCAATTAAATAAATAATTTTTTTAATATATATATACCTATGCCTAAATATGAAAAGATACTATGTTTAGTGTAATATTATTTTGTTTCAATTTTACTCTGTTTAATTTTTTTATTTATATGTATCCTCCCTTGTCAATCAAATAACCTATTTATTTTTTATTAATTGTATAAAATTTTGTAACTTTAATTTTAATAGCCTATAATTTTAAAATTTTGTCAATTAAATAACCTATAATTTTAATAGAAAAAATCAAATAGATAGATACATCGGCGTTTATCTGAACATTAGGAAAATCTCAAGCTAAATGAAAGAGAAATATATGGAAAAAAATTAGATAGAATTTTGAATTTATTTTAAGAGAGAATGACATGCAAATGTATTATTGCAGGAAAAAAAACTCCAAAACCCCATACCATATAATATTTGCGGTACACTAAAATATATAATAAAAGTTTAAAAATAACTAATACACAAATTGATCGTTTAATTATGACTTTATTTGATAAGTTGACACAATGAGTTTATAGTAAATAGTTTATATTGTATGAACTTATATGATTAAAATAGGGTTGTTTGTGTTGGTGAGTTCCAGGAGTGCAAGAGCAACGATGGATTAAATGTTCTATGATTACTAGAGAGTTTGTCATTGCATTTCAAACCAAAATTTTAAAGTATTAAAAGTATATGAGTCACTACTCTTATATATTCAACATTTAGTTCATTCATAATTAATGTGGAATTTAATTACTCACACTTGAACTCAATATTCTCCCCTTAAGTGACAGTCTCCTACATCTTATATTTGTATTGTCGTTATTACCAATAGAACATACCTCCTAATTACATCATTAGGAAGACTTTCGATGCAAGGATTCAAAATCAATATCCCCTTATGTTTTCCACCAAGCTGAACCATGACTTTAATATCACTTATTGACAAGTTGAGGAGAGCGCAAGAGCAACAACGAGTTCCGCTTCCTGACTACACCGTACTTTCGGTACAACGATCCAACACTACTTGTTGGAGAATCCGGAGGCGCAAATGCGACAACGAACCAAATGCTATAGAAACACAAATAATTTTAATACTATATCTCAATCCAAAACCTTAAACCATTAATTAAGTATATAAGTCGTCAATCTTATATATTCAAAATTTAGTTTATTTATAATCAATGTAAAATTTAACCACTCATACTTGAACCTAATAATTTGATAATATGTTTCTCTTACGTACTTATAATATTTTTTTTCACAGTTAAATACAGTGTTTGATATGCTACTTGAAATAGCATTTTTATTACATGCAATGTAATGTATCATATTTTCTATCACTTATACCGTTATAGCTGAATTTAAAAATTCAAATTTTAAATAAAAATATATTTTTATGTCACTTTTATATTTATCAATTAACTCAATCATTAATGTTACCAAACAGTTTTAATTTATTTAGCCAATTTATTTGCTACATATAATTCATTTTTCTATTTGCTACTTTTTAGCAAACAAAATCATTGTCCAATCCAATTAGCAAATTAATATCAGAATACCACGCATTAAGATAATCTCACACATATTAAATATATATATATATATATATATATAATAGATTTAATGTATCCCTTTTTTATATCGATGTTCCAAAATTTTCATTAATTAATATTTTAGTAAAATAACGACACCAGAAGATGATAGTTTAATTCTTTTTCAATTGTGGTTTTAAGATTGTTTATCAATATCAAAGAAATAATAATTATTTTTTTTTAATTTTGATGAAATTATATATAATCTACTTATTTATCTGTTTGCAATAAATACTTAAAGGACAATTTTGACACAAATCATAGTTAAATACACTATAAAAAATTGGCGTGTAACTATAGTTAATTTTCTATTGAATTTTCACATTAAATACAATTTTAACCGCAATTAAATGTAACAAATTGTAGCTAAAAATATGCTACAATATGATTTTTTTAAGTGTTGCTAACATGCAACTTAACTATGGCTAACAAAATCACGACGTCAAGCTTTGCTACAAATTAGATTAGTGTAACTAAGTTTATTTGTGATTTGTCACGGTCAAAAAATGATTTACCACGATTATAATTGTGGCTAAACAACGTGTTTTTTCTAGTGTTACTATTTAAACCTAAAAAAAAAAAAAACAAACGACACTTAAAAATAACAGAGGAGTAATCAATTAATTAGTTAAATTTTTTAAGAGTAGACTATGTTTAGGATCCTTTATAATAGAAGTTATTTAAGTATAGAAATAATACTAGTAGTCCAATTGGCAAACTTAGAGATTAAAAAGTGTCCTGTTGACCACTCTAGTGGATAAAGGAAGCATCAAAACGAGGGATGTAGACCACAAAATATAGTTGACTCCCTGATGCTTGTATTCCATTCCACTTTTCTATTTTTGTTTAGGTTGAGAAACTAATTTATTTTCTTGCTAGGGGCATCCGAACTTCTGACCAAATATTTTTAAATAAAATTTATTCCCCACTATATAAAGTATTGTGCATTATTACAACATGAAAAACAAATGGAGAAGAAGGTCAGATCACAGAATGCCTCGTTGGTGGACCTTAAACATATTATATATATACATATATAGCTACACGGGTTAAAGTAAAGAATATATACGGCCCTTATTGTTCTCGAAAGGATATTTATTAATGAGTATTAATTTGCTTACAAGTTGCGATATGGTAAATTAATGTTTAAGTTATGAATGATTGAAAGGAAATTGTATTTGTGGGTAGACGTGGATAAATATGCCACATGTACGACGTGAATACTTTAATTGATATTCCTGGTAATATAAATATAAATTAATATTTTAGCTGCTTATTAGTTGATGGAAAGTAATACAAATGCAAAGATATTGCGTCTATGAATATCATGAAGAGTAATACAAATGCAAATAAATTGTGTCTATGAATATCTGTATCTGTTAATAAAATGAGGGAAAATTTGTATATTTTATTTGATGGGTGTGATGATGTATTCAACTTATTATTTAAATAGTAATAATTTTGTTGTCAAATTTAGGTTGTGATGTATTGTGTGTGGTATTTTTATGTTATCAAAAGAGGGAGGAATTTCTATGACACGGATCAACTCTACAAATGATAAGAGACGGAGTCAATAATTAAGTATATGGAAGATTAAGTTCAAAAGCATGATTTAGTAAAGAAAACATAATTTTTCAAATGCACAATATATATAAGAAATTTAATAAATTATAACATATAATTTAAGTATTTAAAAAAAGATTAAACAAATTAAGTTTCTAATAAATGATTGTTTTATATTTTACTTAGTTAAAATGTGTTTAAGATAAGATATATTGAGTTGATAAAATGCTCATTATAAAAATATTTTATGAAATTCACTAAAAAGGAAATATTGAAACCAAAAATCATAATAGCATACTAATATTTGAGAGGGAGAAGACTTTGATCTCTATTTCACCCCTTCTAACTTCATCTCTAATTGTGACACTATTTGATCTATCATCCTCAACAAATAGATTGTGTACCTATTTAAAATGAAATACTAGTACTTTTTTATTTCAATACACTAATTATACTTTCTTTAAAGTTTGATTTGACGAAATACTTTCTTTAAAGTTAATAATTGTTGTCTTAATAATACAATATATAGATAATTATAATTAAAAATTAGTAAGATATATCAATATTATATTACATATAATATTATTTATTTATGTTTGAATTATAGATAAAAGATCTTTAAAAAGAAAATCATCCATGTTCCATGAAGAGTGCCTTAATTTGGCATTTTAGTAGTTTTATATTTTCATCCGGTTCTATATAAAAGAAAATATTTGGAGATTTTTTATCTCTATTATAAAAATAATAATTAAGAGTAAAAAGCGAGTACAAGCTGAGTTTTATCTCTATCTTTATCCATTACTAAATTATGATCAAACCTACTCTTTAAATCCTAAATCCTCTTTAGATCTAAACAAACTCAAGTTTTATAAATCAAATTGAATAAAGATAGAATGAGTCTTAGAATTAATATATTCAATGTTTTATGCTCACTCGTGTTTGATATACTCTCTACATAATAAAATATATAAAAAAAGTACATGTATTTTAGTTATATTTAGTTTAAATACATAAAACATTTTTATTTATAAATATTTTTGTTACACAGAAGTATCACCGGCTGTGTTAACGAAGGCCATGGCCCCTATTCATTTCCAAACTTGTGACTATATAGAATAGGATTTCTACGTGTAATTGTCCTTTTTCAATATATTATTTTAAAAAAAAACTGAAGTACTTTAAAATTAAACAAAGACAAATACAAAACGACTCTAGGAATCAACCAATAGGTATCAGAAAAAGGAGAGGTTGTAGTCACATGGATGCTAATTTTGACGGGGCACGTAATAATTCGATTAATGATTCAACAAATTTTCTAATTTCCTTAGCCTCTATTACTATATATGTAACCCCACCAATTGTGAATCCAGCACCCATTGCAATACAATACCTTTGTGTCTGCTAGAAGCTCACACCACCACATATATGTGACATTGGTTTCTGGCTGTCGACAACTTGTTTCTTTTCTCTTTTTCATTAGTAACCACAAAATCAATTTTCTATTAAATCAAGCTTTCCCCACCTTGCTTCCATCAAATTCAATTTAACTCTTCTCCTACAAATTTTTAACTAATTATAATTTGAATCATCAATGGCTCGCTCCTTCAATAACGTCAAGGCTATCTCTGCTCTTGTTGCCGACGGATTCTTCAATTCTCTTACTAGGTTCCACAATGTTTTTTTTTATTTTTAATTTCTCATATTTCGTATCTCCTAAATTGCTTTTGGTTTTGTGTTTTATTTTTCTCACGATGTCATAAAATAATTAAAATTTATCACATACAGTATTTTCTTTTTTCTTTTCGTTTGGAATATATTTACTCTACTCGTACCCAAAAATATTTTCTCCTATTTTTCTTTATTATATACTATGTGATTATAGGGATAAGAGATAATATTTTATATTTGATAATACATTAATGTATTAATGTTTGTAATAATTGTTGGTATGGTTTTGTGTGGTACAATAAAACAGACGAGGATACGCAGCAGGTGCAACACAAAACGCAACAAGAGGAGGAGCAACATCGATGAATGGAAAGATGGTAGCACCCAAATCAGGGGAAGACAAGGTGGCAAATTCTGAAAAGGTGGCGTGGGTCCCAGACCCCGTTACTGGTTACTACAAACCGGAGAACACGAACACCCACGAGATTGATGTTGCTCACCTACGACCCCACAATAAGTAATTCAAAATAAAAATCACTAATCAAATTTCAACCCATTGTTACTCTTCGTGGTTTTAAATGGTGTGTGGCTTATGGATCAACAAAACTTCATGTACTTAGTATAAGTAAAAATCGATGTAGTTATTTTAAATTTTAAATTAAATATATAACTTTTATTTTATCTTTTTTTACATTTAAGAAGTATCATGGACTATTGATTTGTACTTTGTCCATTTTGTTATGGTACAATTTATGTACTAAATGTCGAAAGTTAGAATAATGTTGTGTAAATTGAAAAATAAAGACCACAAATGTTTATAAAGAAGAGTTTTGATATTTATTGTATCTTACAAGATACTCAATTTTATGAAGATAAGATAACACATTTAAATTGATTATTACGTTTGTTGTTAGTCTGAGTTGAGTGGTGTATTATTTTCTTGGTATTTGAAAAGAAAAAAAAATTTAATGCGTGCATTTTTAACACTTTTTTGTAGTTGTTGTGTTGATCAAATCGTCTAATAGTTTCCTCCACTTCCCTCCAATTTCGAAAGTTTGTTTTCAATGACCTGATCATAAAACCACTCACGCAGATTTTGCTCAAATAGTTGCATAATTTCTCTATTTATAGAGGATCTTACTTACTTCACAAATAACACTAAACCTCTGAAAATTAATGAGTTTTCTCTTTTCTCATTATGCTTCATCTCATAGTTTATTTATTGTCTCTTTTATCAAAATACTATCCCTTCATATTTTTGAATGGTTGTTGTAATATATTTTTGAGTGGTTGTAACTATCATATTTAAATGGTGTAATTAGAAAACAATTTTCTACAATACAATATAAAACTAATATATTGTATATGAACTATTTTATTTTAAAGACATTATACTGAACCTTGCATAACTTTAAACAGTACCATAAAATTTCTTTAAAAAAAAACCTAATACGCCACTCAACAAATAATATCTTTAAAATTAAAATACAATGTATTTTCACATGTGAGCTTTAATTTTAGAAATGAAATGAAAATTATATATAATGTAGTAGGAGAGTAGCAGGCATAGTACATTTGTTGACTAGACTATTGTAGTATGTTTATCGTGAGTTCGAAAAAGTTTCACGAGTTTGATCTTGAGTTGTGGTCACGAAGTTTCTTTTTAAAGTCGATGATCCGTGACATTCACGTTCGTATAATCCTGCTAAGAAATTAAAATGGAAAGGATGAGGGGACTTTTAAAATTAACGTGTTTTTTTTATAATATTAAAATTAAATTATTAATAATTGAATGATATATCATTAATATATTAAAATTTTTAATTTTATTAATTTAATAAATATTATAGAATTAATATCATTTTTTTATAGATTAATCAAAATTATTGATAAAAAAATTTATAGTACCAATATAAAATGTGTTTTTTATTGTACCGTATAATTTATAGAAGAAAAATATTTATTGTTACGATAAAAAATAATAACAAAAAAATATATTATTATTTAATTGATTTGATTATATCAAACCACTTCTTTAATTAATTTTCTCAACTTAAAATTTTAACTTTTTAGATTTATTTGCAAAAAAAACCTATCGGATTTCTGAAATGGAAATCCTCGTGATAACAAGAAGTATCGAAATAATACCCAAAAATAAATGGCTTAACCATATGATTAAGGAACAGACTCAAGAAAAAACACCCCCTCTACCAGTATCATCCTATAGCCTTTTTATCGTGAGGTAAAGAATCCATTTTATTTTCTTTTTAATATATATTAAAAAAATATATAAAGTATTTAATGTGTTAATTTTATGTATAATGTTACTAAAATATTTTTTATATATAACTCTAATGAATTTGATATTTTGTTTTTCAATATAAATTAACAGTATTAATAAATGTTTTGTTTGAAATAAAAGAATAAATACACTTAATAACTTGAAAAAGTGTTTAGATTTAAAAACCATTTTTAATCAAATGGGGATTAAATCATCCACAATAGAGCTTCTCACTTTGGTTGTTTATACACATAACTTATTTTATAATTTTTTATGTATAGTTGCTTAATAAACATCATTCTTTTCAATCCAACATCTCAAAAAAAAAAATTATTAAATGAGTCTCATCAATAACTATATATTTATAATGCATATACACTATTTGTATCGAATACTAATACGAATACGAGATACAATATTTTATTAAAAATAATTAAAGTACGATTACCTCAATAGAAAAACATAATTTTTTTATATATAATTTAACTAAGAAAGTTAGATCATTTAATTTACAATACAAAATCACACAAATTATAAAAGTGTTTAGATTTGAAAACAACTTTTTTTTTTTTATCAAATGGAGATTAAAACATCCACAATGAAACTCCCCATTTTGGGTACTTATACACTTCACTTATTTTATAATTTTTTATTCATAGTGCTCAATAAACACTATTCTCTTCAATCCAACACCTTCAAAAAATTTACTAAAAGAGTTTCACAATTAACTATATATTTATGATGCATATGTACAAATACGTTACCATATATTCATATACGATATTTTATACAAAAATAAGGTATGAATACATCAATAAAAAAGACATGAATTTTTTATTTATATAATTTAATTAACAGAGTTAAATTATTCAATTTACAATAAAAATTACATTAAAATTATAAAAAGTCACAAATTATATTCGTTTACAACAATAAATTAACTTAAGTACAAAAATAATAATATATTAATATATAAGAAAATCACCCATTTTACTTATAATAAAATAATGTGGAAAAATATAGTACCCATGACAAGGGGTGTTCACATACAAAACAATTTTAAAAAAAACTACACAAAATTGAATATTATTTGATGAATTTGGACCTTCTTTTGTGAAAATGTTTGGATCATATCAGATTTTGAATTAATTTTTTAAAAAATTGAACCAAAACGCATTTATAAATTGTAATATTTTGTTTATTTGTTAGTTTCAATTAATTTTTAATAATGTTTATTTGTTTAAGTCAATATATTTTTATTACTATTTTATATAATTTAAACATAATCGATCTATGTTATTCTATAATATTAATTTTTAGTATATTTCATATAATATTTTGCTGCAAACTTGTTACATTAGTATAATTTTAATTATAATTTGGATCAACAAAAATCGATAAAATTTAAATCATATTAATTTAGATCAGGGTTGTCATCCAAACAAAACCAAATTGCAAATATTTTAATATTTGGATTGGATGAATTTTTATCTCAAAATCGATCAAAACTACACCACAGACACTACTATCCACGAGTACCGATACCGAATAAATACCCAATACAAGTATTTCACCATTTTAGAAGTATCTATATTTCATAGCTCTATATTATTACATTTTAATAATATTACTTAATTTTAATATAATTTATTGAGTGGAGGAATCCACCAAAAGTGAAGAGAGGAGGGGTGTTTCGTTATCCATCATTCTCTATAAATACATGTGTTTTTAGGCTTTGTATGATAAAATTAGCTGATAATTTATAGCTTATAACTTATAACTATTAAGCTAGTTCACTGTTTGGTAAAATTAGTTGTTTAATTAACTTAAAAAATCAAATAAAATTAAATGATATTTTTAATTAAAAATAAATCTTATCAATTATTTAAAATATTTTAAAAGTACTAGTAATTTAATTTTTTATTATATTTATTTATTTATTTATCTATTTTAATTATTATAAAATATTAATTATTTATAATTTATTTAAAATGTAATAAATAAGTTATTTATTAATCAGATATATTTTTTATTTATTTCAAATTATAATAATTAAATTATTTATTTTTAATAATTATTTATTGAAAAATTAAATTATATAAATAAATTATTTAATTAAACTATTTTTAATTTTTAAAATTATTTATTTTAAATTATAATAAATAAATTATAAAAAGTAAAAAAAATATTTTAATTAAATAATAAGAATAAAATTTAAAAAATGATAAATTATAAATTATAAACTATTTGAATTAGTTTATAAAAAACGTTATAAACTATAATCCAATCAATAACTTCGTTTTTTAATATTATGAAAGAGAGTGTTAGTTTTTAATAGGAGGGCGCTTCTTTGATTGTAGATGTTTTTATAATTAGGAAGAAATGTAGTACCAACTACCAACCAACTAGCAAGTACTTCATTTGAATATGCAGGAGCAGGAACAAGTTTTCAATATTTAAAAAATCTTGCAATGATTATATTTATAATAAATAAATAAAAATAAATTCTTACGATGATTAAGGGGCGGTGCTCCTTTATTCTACAAACATAATAAGCCCTTGCAAAGGTCATGCATATGGCTCATTCGCTTACCGTCCGTCCAACCATTGTGTTATTATTTTTTATAAACGAACATTAATTATCGCTTAAAAAATCATTTTTCTGCAAAATGAATCAAGTTGTCTGAGGCATAAGACACATCGCACCTTAGTTTATTGTTCTTATCATTATAGCTACATGACGGTGTTGATAATTGAGGTCGATTATTTTATTGGTTATTATATCACTTCATCACTTTCTAAATACTAGCTAGTAATAATTATCATTTGAGGAAAAAATCAAACTGATTGTTGCTTTGTTTTTTTTAGGAAATCGTTTTTTGTTTACAGTAAACAAATTTCATTCAATATGATAAATGTCAATACAGTACCCAATTTGTAACATATTGTGCTGGAACACTCTCCATCCACAATTTGACACTAACATAATTAATTAAACTAAACAAGTATGTGACAACTATAGAGATATAAGAATAGAAACCACGAGGACATTATCGTACCAAAATCTGTCTTAAAAACCAAATTAATTAATTTTCCCAAACATGGTCAATGGCCAAAAAGAGAACAGAATCCACAATTTTTGAATCTATCCAATTACAAATTATTTGTGTGTGGCTTGTGCAGGCTCATATTGATTAAAAGTTGGTCTTATATTTAACCTTGTTAAGTATTAATGTTTTATCAATATTACAAATGCACAGTAAAATATATTATATTGAAAAGTGATGCAATTAATATTAATTAGAAGTAAAACTAAAAAAATGCATTAAAAATTAAAATAATCAATCATTTTGAGAAAAATTTTACTTACAATTGAGTCATTAACAGGTTAAAGATCAAAAGGAGTATGATAGAAAAATAAACATTATCATGTTGAAAAGATCATTTATATTCAAAATATAAATTAATTTGTAGTTTTTCAAGAAAAAAAAATCAGTATATTTGTTATTAAAGAAATCTTTGTACCTTAAACCGTAACTCAACTGAAAAATATTAATATTGTAAGATTAAATATTATATTTCGAATTTGAATACAAATTATATATATAAATTTTAAATAGTATTTACTATATTATCTACGTAAAAACAAAATAAAGAATGTAGAAGAACCGAGAAAAAAATCTTTCCACGGTAATCATTATTCAACATAATTAATGTTTTATTACATTTGTATGATTTCTTAGCAACTCATAAGAGTGTGTGTATATATATATATATCATGTTAAATTATATATATGAATTTTATAATAAGAATGTGAGAAAATTAAATTTTGATTACACAACTATATATAAATGGTCAAAATTAAAAGAAAAAATTGTAATTTTTTTAAATGATTATATGTCACTTAAATAACTTTTAGTCATAATCATTCATATATGATTGTATGATTAAAATTAACCATTTTATTCTCTTATATATATATGTGTGTGTGTTTTTATTTATTTATTTTTTACATTTATGCTTATTTGATTAGTTATGATATAAGAGCTATATCCAAAAGTTCTATTAAATTTCGCATAAGTGTGTGAAGATACATTAAAAAAACTCATGCCCATGTTAGCTTTGTTATACATAGCCCGTTTTAAGTCCGAATAAAAGAAAATGGTTGTTTCAGGTAATTGACATCCAACGTAAAAAAATTAAATATTTATTACATGGATTAAATATGTAATCATGTTAATGTTAGGTCGTTGTTCCAAAGCAAGGCATTGTGTAGTTGGAGAACAATGTCAAAATGAAAAGGATTGTTGCATCGTCATTTGGATGCAATAAAAAATAAGTAAGGGTTACAGATGTGGGTAAAGATGCTAGTTCACGAGAGTAGAAATCATTTTGGAACATGAAATATATGCACACCTATGAGAAAATATCTGAAAACAATGAAGACTAAAATTAGAAAGAGGGTCTATTTCACATGCTTACAAAAAAAAAAACTAAAAGGGTGGTGAAAATGCAAGATAATAAAACATTTCAAGTTTTAAACTTTAGTACAAGGATCGAAAGATGCAATAAGCATTAAAATTGTTGATAAAGAGTGAATGGGGATATTGTATTGTTGTTGCAAAAAATATAAGATATTATAGCTTTAAAATCTATAGAGAACAAAATATTTTTATTGTGATGAGTACTTACACACTGTAAATTTTGGGAGGGTTTAGGAAGAGGGGATCTAGTTGTATATATTGAGAGTACATCGAGAGGTTACAATGGATTATACGGGAGTATGATCTTTAGGAGGTGAATGCCGATGACTTTTGATTTTACTATATTTAATATGTATTTTACAAAAGTAAATGAACATCTTATGACATGACATATAAGAGTGGTGTGACATGTTCTCAATTAGTTTTCTTTTTTATTTGAAAATAAGATAGAGAAATTTAATTGAAGTTCAAACTCATGATTGAAGAGAGTTTGATAACCAAACCTAAGAGGAGAGCTAAGATAATAATCAACGATAGGATTTCGCATATCAAGTGGTGGTTTTAAATATCTATTTATGTTTCGAAGTTGATTGCCTTTTCTTATACCAAAAATCGCCGTAAACATATTATATGAAAATATATTAAATACACAAACAAATTAGGTTAACAGAAAACATATACAAAAAACACAATAAAAGAATAAACTATTAATTTATTCTCTAAATATGTCTAATATTGTCATTATAGTCACAAGCAAAATTTGAGTGACACATAAACATATCAATGATTAGATAAAAAATAGAATTATATGACAAAATTGACAACAAGATGACATTAAAATAACTTAAGAAACTGTTTTAATATATTATAAATAAATTAAATTATCAAAATTTCAAAATCATCTTAAATGTGCATTTCATTAATTAATTTGGTCTCTAAATATGTCTTTAGTTAATGTTTTTACAATTTCTGTATTCGAGGGTAAAAAAGAGGGGCAGATAGCCACTTTAGCAAGGCGTTTGTTTGCAAGGTAGCTGGTACTCATATTTGCCGGACCCTGTAATTTGATCATGGATTTCGTAGGCCGAATTGCTTAAACCCAACCCAGGATTAAAATTTATATAGATTTTTGTACCATAAAAAATTGTATAAATTTGTATATGAAAACGGCACCTCATACAAATTGTATCACTCAGATCAATCAACCAATCACACTAGTGCACATATAATATTCTTTGTTTTTTATAAAAAAAAAATTATATTAATTCTTTCGTTTTGAAAATTGTGAGCGTCGTCTTGGGGGCGTGACTGATAACACAGATTTGCTGTGGGGTACTGATATTTGCCACAGAGTGTAAATTAATTAATTCCACTCACATAATGTTTCTCTATTATTGGTGCATTATAAAAAGTATACGTCACATAATGTGGGTCATAAAAAGAAAGTGTGAAATCCACTAATGCAAAGGGGATCACTACCAGAGCAGGATCCAATCATACGCTGCAACAGAGTGTACAGCTCTCTCTCTCTCTCTCTCTCTCTATCTGTTTTTTTAAAATTTTTTTTTTCTTCTCTCTCATTATTTGTTTTTATTTCTTCTGATCAAAATTTGCTGCAGATGCATTATTACAACAAGTGATCCAATTTGATTTTCTTAACAATATTTGGACCGTTTTAATCTTGACAAATGACACAGAATCAAAATTAATCATACATTGTTCAATTCAATCACCATAATATCCACGGTCATCAACTAATAATGTCTCCAATCTCCATCAAAATCAAAAAACAAACACTCTTGTTTTCAGAAATAGCTAGAATCTGATCTCTCCCCTTATACAGCAAACATTCTATAATTTATATTACATATTACATGCTTAAAACTAACAATTGACAAAATATATCATTTAATATAAGCATATATATATTTTTTAAATAAACAACATTGAGGTACATATATAATGATATTATACATAATATAAATAATGTCCTTGGAGGAGCATTATGACATCCACACTAAGACTAACACTTAAAAAATAGAAGTGATTAAATTTTAGAATCGAAACACCAAACACGACGTGTCAATATTGTTACCACAGGTAAAAAAAAAAAAAGTTGTAATTAAGAAGAGGAAAGAGAAGGGTTTATTGTTGGCAATTTGAGTTTTCTAATTGTTGTAGAATCGCAATCCAAACCGCAACCGCACCGTGGAGAAACAAAGAAATTATCTAAAGGAAAAGACGCAGAAGCGACGCCAACAGAGAAATCAAGGTTATCACCCTTCCGAACAACCTCGAGAATATTTACCCAGAAGAAAAGTACTCTGACGCTTATACCCCTGAGTTTGGTGAGTCTATTCTCTGTTATGTGGCCGGTGATGCTTGATTGGTAACTCAATTGATACGAACCGTCCAATGAAAAATTGCACGAACTGTTCAGATCCGCGCGGAAATCGCCACTTGATTCGTCCAGTTTGTAAGCGATTACTCCTTTTGGGAGAATTCCTTCGGGAAAGTTGAAGCTTCTTAGCGCCTCATACGCTGTTGGTGCTCCGGAGACAGTTAGCGCCGCCGTCAGGAGGAGGAGGGGAATGGCGGAGTTAGTCATGCCGTGCGGATGGTCTTTCCCCTTTGTCGGAATCTAATGAATTGTGTTGGGGACTCTTTTGTGTTGTGGTTTCGTTTATATATTTCCACATTAAAAACAAAATAAATAAATTTACTACCATTCTTAAAAATTAGATCTTCTTTAGATTTTTTCTTAATAATATTTCATTCAACTTTTCAGTTATATTCATTTAATAATATATCATTCAACTTTATATTCACATAATACTTAATAATGTGATTTTTTTTTCTATAATATGTAATAAAATATTATTATAATAAAAATATAAATTAATTCTTTTTTCTTTAAATGTAAATTAATAAATTAATTTTAATTATTAATAAATTTAATACTATAATAAATTTTTTTAATTTAACTAATATAATTTTATATATAGAGATGAAATAGTAAATGTTTATGTTAAATGAAATATACCATGATTTTATTTTATTATTTATAAATATTTTTTATGGATAATTTATAATTAGACTCAAATATTTTAAACATAAAAAAGTAAAGAATTTTAAATTTAAACTTAGGTCTTTACATTTTATTATTCTTGTAGTTATCATTTGAATAAGAATGAATTTTCTCATATTGAAAAGACATAAGGAGTCGTGTTTTAAATTCTACCATCTATTTAATGTCTTGAATGAGAGAAAAATTAATTTAAAAATAAAGATATGATTGAATAATTGAGATTAAAACACGACCTCACTTATTTTCAACATAAAAAAAAAAAAATTATTATTGATAATATACCAACAAAACCACACTGCTTGATGGGCCACAACATTTGCTCGGTGGGGACAAGATGACGAAATCAGATTCAATGCAGTTATTGGTATTTTGTTATTACATAGTGGGAATATTAGTGATCATTGGATCTCAATTTAATAGTTGGATAAAATGCAGATTTCATTTTAATTATTTATATAATAATTATTAAAAAAATAACGAACACGAATGTTGATAGGTTGATTTTAATTTAACAACTATTATTTTTATTTACATTTTTATAAGTGGACATTGTTTCTTTAATTTTTTATTAAAATAACTATAAAAAATATATATTTTTATGTTATTTATTTTATAAGAAATTGATTAAAATGTGTATTGTCATAATTATGATTATTTTTTCATCTTTTAATTTATCATTGTAATAATTTTAAATTCAATTTTTATATTAAATTATAAACAGTAAATAAATTGTATCATTTTTTATTATTATTATTTATATACGTAGAGTTTGCTAAATTTTTATAGAACTCTTTAAATTTATGTTTGTATTATAATAAAAATAAAAATAAACGATGTAACAAAAAAATAAATTGCATAGTTGTGATTGTTATTTCAAAAATTTGTTGTATATGTTTTTGGATTTCTACCACAATAATAAAGTAAAGTAAAAAATTTAATTAAAAAAAATAAAATAAAACAATATTTATGAGAGATCGAATAAAAACACCCTATTTTTTATTATTTTAATTTAAATAATTATATTATTTTATATTATTAAAAGATAAATTTATCAAATACTTTAATCTTAATTAATTAATTTTTCAAATATAAATAATTAGTGATTAGCTTTTCAACTATCAATTAATCCGAAAATGATATATTGAATGCCTCGCCCTTGTTGTCATTGTTTTGTCTCTTCTCGATTATGAAGCTTATGATGTCATCATTTCTACTTTTTCCCACGTTACTCTAAACGATACTCACGTGTGCCACTTTTAATATATTGCAAGAGAAATACTAATAAATATTATGAAAGACTTTTTAAGGATTTAAATATATATTTTTAATTAAAAGTATATTAAAACTTATATATTAATTTTTTTATATAAAAATATTACTTTTAATTTTCTAAAAAATATTTTTAAAGCATTTGTTAATGTGACTTACAATAACAAATATGCAACTTAAATTAGAGGATACACTCTATTTTATTAACTAAAATTTCCATAGATATTAAATTATACACATAAATTATATTACTTTTAATTACATTAAAAGTAGACAGCGAGAACAATTTTATTATATTATCATTGTAGCGTTGTAGTGATTATGAAAACCACTTTTGTCAATATTTTGTTACAACATATACCAATTATTATATTATCGAAGGAATATATTTATTCCAACAGTCGGGCTTGCTCTTTTCAATGCGTCCATGTAGTACCCACAAGTTATAAATTAATATCTAGTAGAGATACTCTCTAGCATAGCCCTTCATGAGATTTTAGGGGTAATATGCAAATTATGAACTTAGTTTCCTATTTTTTATAAGTCTTGCGTGTGTATATATATATATATATATTAAACTACAATTTTAGTATTTTTAAGTGTTTGAATAATATTTTCACTTTGGTCTATAATTTAGTAATAATTTTAAATTAATTATTGAATGATTAAAATAGTTTTTAAAAGATATAATTTATTATTATAAAAATTTATAAAATATACTCCTTAATATCAAAATAGTATGTGATCATTATGACGTCAAAAAGACTAAATTAACTGATGTTTTGAAAAATTCGAAAATTAATTTAAATTTTTTGTTGAGTCAAATCCAAAGTGACATCATCCTACACTTTTAGATACTAAGACGATAATTTACCATATGTGTGTGCATATATATATATATATATGTGTGTGTGTACGTGGGTGTGAGTAACAAATTACACCCAAAGAGTTATGCTAAGAGTTACATTCAATAACATCGTGTTAGAATAATATTTTTTAGAATCAATCGTTAGATTAAAAACTATTACCATATAGATCATGTATATAAACTTTGACACTAATCGATTATCATTTATTATGTCATTAAGATGTCTTAAAATCGACGTTATATATCCTTATACTATTGACGGATCTTAATACATCGTGAAGACATATGAAATAATTGTAGATTAATGTTCAAATTTATATGTATGATATCACTGGCGAATCTTGAACTAAACTATTGGGGTGACCAAATTTTTAAAATTTTAATGAATAAATAAAAAGTATAATATTGTATTGTATATAATAATTTTAAGTTGCAAATTTGCAAAAATATATTGAAGAGATATAGTAAATCAAAATTTGGTTGACATTTTTAATAATTAAAAATTAGTTAGAATTTAGGTTGAAAATTTTATTTTATTTTATAATTATAGTAGTTGTTTTTGTAATTGTTTTTATAAATTATTCCCTCCGATTTTCTAATAATAGTTATCTCGATTATAATTTGGTCTAGAAAAATTGATTTATTTGGTTCAGGGTCGCCTTAAAAATTGATTTTGGAGGCCCTATTCCAATCTTAAAAATTGAGCCTCATAAAAAAATGCAATTTTAATAATTAAAAAAAATTGATAAAATAAATTTTAGTCCATATACACATATTAATCTAACGTGAATCTACACGTACTAATCTACATGATGCATATCATTTTGTCACATTAAATCATATAACAAGAAAAGTTTCACATATAACATGTTATCTTTACATATTAGACTCAAACATATATCTCGACAATAAAAATTCAATAACCACAATTCAACTCATAAAATACACCGATTATGGAACCCAATATGACAACAACATACACCACAATATATATATATATATATATATATTAATTAATATATTTATTAACATATGTCATGTCAAGTTTATTCAAAATTCATCGTAATATACAAATCACAATTCTCCTATATACTTGTATAATTTGATTTTCAAAACCTTGTCACATTTAATAATTATTCGTTTTTTAATTTTTTTCTTATAAATTTTAATTACTTATCTTCAATGAAATTCATATGTAAATTTTTTTTTAAAATCACACGTCAAATCACATTTATACTTTTAGACCACCATACTATACCCATACAAATATAAAAGTAATGGAATTACAAAATAATTTTATTATTATAGACATAAAGTATAAATATAAAATTTTTAGATAATATTTGGAAATGATTCGTTAATGAGTAATATTTAATAAAAAAAAAAATTAGTGAGAATTTTGGATGGCCGTGACTACTTTATGTCTCAACAAAGCTCTGTCATTGTCATTGTATGACATTGACTTTTAATCTATCGATCTATTTTAAAAATTATTTATTTAACACGATATTAATAAATAAATTAACTATTTAAATATAATTTAGTATCTTCTTTTATATATATATATAGAGAGAGACACACATGAAAGTAAAATAGAAAACAATTTTACAACATATAAATCTATGAATCATATGTCTTATCAATAAAAAGAAACCACACAAATAAGGAATATTAAATGAGCTATGGTTGTCTATTCGACTTTGTAAGTTAGTATGACAATATCTTATCAATAGACAAATTTAGAGTGCACAAGTTTAAACTATTAGAAGAAGAAGAAAATCTGTACGACTGTATTGATGAGATGATTAATTCTAACGAATAAGTCTCTTATTTTCATTTTCAATGACACATCAAAAATTTAGGCCAACTATAATTTTAAATTTCCAATTTTGGCCAAATTATTTAATATTTCTTGTTTGAATAATGAGTAATCGATTAGAGTAATATTTTTAATTATGCACAAGCTTTTGAAATATTTTTATCGTTATTAAATTGGCGTGGAACAAGAAGTGAACCGACATATTTATCAGAAATTAATTATGCAGTTGTACTTCATGTACACCATCAAGATCATCCTCGCTCTTTGGTTAATAAGATGACCAAGTGATGCCCCGATCAGACCATTTAACCCATATTTTGACATACCGTATTAAAAATAAATTTCAATTTAAAATTCTAAAACGACTTTAATTAGTTTTAACATTTATACTCTTTTTAATTATGATTATGTACAAAAATTCTAAAAGACAATTATTTTAAACTAGAAAGTGCATCAAACTTGATTTTAAATGACACTCATTTACATAATTTGTTAAAAAAATAAAAAATTAAACTAGTGTTCTTCATCTTCAAATAAATTCATAAAAGTTTATAGTCTGCATCAAAAGTTTTAGCAGATTTGTAAAA
>JBBPBO010000001.1:11218457-11288398 GCA_037974295.1 Cicer cuneatum
AAGAGATAATGAATGAGAGAGTAAAAAAAAAAAAAAAAGGTCCAACGAGAGAGTGAGTGGGTAGTTAGTGAGATATTTATTTTGTTTTACATAATAATAAAATAATAATAAAATTAAAATAATAAGATTACAAATGAGGGAAATATAAAATAATACAAGCTATAAGTTCAAACGCTAGTTAAAATAACATCTAAAAAAAATTATAAAATTAGTGTGAACAACTTGTTAACCAAACACGTCTACTTTAATCAAACAAACTTATAAACTAATTCAATAAGCAAATTTATAGGTGTTACCAAACAAACACTCAATACTTAATATTAAGAATAATTATTCTTACATATTGATTCGGATGAATCTAGGTCTTTCGACTAGAGTTATATGAGCAAGATAAAGATTATTCGGAAAATATAGTGTAAGCTGCACACACTCCAATTATCAAATAAGTTTGTGTACATGAGATATTTTAAAATTGGAATAATATATTGTGTAGGTGCCTTTTTGTTGTGAAGTCTTGTAGGATTTTTAGAAAGAGTTTCTTAGGGTTGTGAGTCGTAAGATATATGATCAAACATATTAATGTTTAATGTTTGATTTCGTACATATGTCTCCGATGATAATCCGGTGACAGTTACCATTGAGTGACTTATATTAAGATCTCAGGATCATGATTACCATCATGTGGGGTAGAAAGGAAATCCACCTTAGTTTTGAAGTTCCTTTACCTCATATCCATTTTAGTGTCCCAAGATGCCCTTGTTTGCTAGATCTTTGATTTTTGGCCCAAATAAGAGCAAATTGGGTCTGAGTCACGACCGAAACAATTGCCTATAAGCCGCCACTTGTGTAATCAAATTGTGACTTGAGTTCAGTTTCACTCTGACCTTGATTTTGTTTGGCTTTGCAAAGCCATCTAAGACTTGGTTATCGTGTTTGATCCAAGTATCCATCCGCAATCACAGCTGATGTGACAGATCATTATGATTTTACTCGCGTTTGGGTTTATCAATTAATGACATCTGGATCTCCTATGAGAGCTTTTAAGTACCTTTTGACTCGTTGGATGACAAGGTGTATATATAAAAATATATATTATTTAGTAGCTATATATATAAAACTATACTTATTTAATATATATATATATATATATATATATATATATATTTTTTTTTTGAGTAGGCAAAGCTTCCCCATTGCCATGAGGAGCTTCGCCCCTATCTGATACAGTGGTATTTAAGTGGGTAAATTTTAACATCGCCTCTGATGTGGGTTTGGAACCGAACCACTTCATATTTGTTCCATCATTTTGAGCTTCCTAGTTTAATCATTTTCTGGATTCTTGAACCCCTATCACCTGACAACGATATCCTCATATCAGTAGTTTTGGAGGAAGGAACGCCATAAAATCAAGTGCCTATGTCAACAATACCTTTTTGAATACAAGTACATATAATTTACTAGTTGGTTTCATGTCATCTGCATTAGGGCTATCCTTGGGGATTTATGTAGGATTTTTTTTCTTTCTAAAATATGATGCAAAGAACAATTGAAGCTTCTAGAAGTCATCATAAATGATCGGACACGTGTGTCGATCAACGTTAGAATAGAGAGTGAAGCCAAGGAGGTTTTCTTCAAGCATAAGAGGTTGGTCCATTTTGTTACCTATGTGGAATATTAGGGCATTTGAAAAGCCACTGGTCTCAAAGTGGAACCACATTGGATAATTTGTGCAGGGAAGAGTGGACCCAACCACACACATAAATTTTCGGTAAAACATTCAATAATAAAAGATGGAAGTAACTCTGTAACGGTTATTATATGTATTTACAATGTTCTAAGAATCGAATTGGATCGACTTGTTCAATCAGCCAACTCCATCCAATTTTTTAAAACATTGCTTCCAAGAATCATGAATCAACTTAGATGGAACCGTGTCGTTCATGCGTTCCAAACAAATGTTTTGTTCTTATGTGAAACAGTGGCACATGCTAATAAATTAAAGGTAATCAGGGTAGTAATGTTGTCTTCCACTTCATGTTCATTTGTTAATGGGTTTTAAGGCTCTGTTAACCGGGGTTAACATTTGCATGCAACAAGATATCAGGATTTTTGGCTTCCTTCCACACTATTAGAAAAACTCTTTTAGAGACAGATTTAGTGACTAATTTTATCTAAGTTATTTAACATAGTCATCAAATTGGCCTCTACTTTACATTATAAAAAAAATTATAAATTTTAAAAATATACTTAAAAAAACAAATCTAAATTCCAAAAAAAAAAACATTTATACATTAAATTAAATATCAACACATTGTTAATACAATTATTTAATACTTAACTAATGTTTCTTCCTCTTAACAAATCAAAATTACAAAATAATTCTCTAATATACAACAAAAGTTGCAGTTCACAGTAAATAGAATATCTTGTAGATTTGCATTCAGAATTTTTTAGAACATATATAGATCCAATTGCAAGGCTCTCGTCCAAATGTTCCATGATATACTTTCTCGGTATAAAGATTATGCCTACCAGCATAAAATTAGACAATTACTATCATAATTAGATCAATAGCACAAAATACCACTAAAAAACTTATTTGTTTAATATCATTCAAACACTCGTATTTACTTAAAACAGATATAGTAATGACTTTAATTTTAACCCACTTGAAATAAAAAACTAATAAAATCAATATAAAAATAACTCATCAAATGTATAATACATAAATACAAAATGTCCACTCCAAATACTTCTAGCAAGTTAGTCAAGTTACTACATATTCATAGCACAAGACTTTACAGAAACCAGTTTGAACCAAATTGTAGAAATTCTATTATTATAATTAAGTACATATCAATCACAACTTTTTACCTAAAGTTAACCACTATAATAATTTTTTTTGAAGAATTTATTTGTGCTAAAATTGTGCGGAAACGTTTCCTCTAGGCTACTACGAGATGGAAAATAAAATTTGACATTAACTAAAGACTGAATAATAGGTCACCAAAAATCAATAGTCAATTCGGTCTGTATTATTTAAGATATATTTTTTATTTTTATTTTAAATTTATTTTGAGATTGAATTTTTGTTCGCTAATAAATTGGTCTCTAAATCAGTCGCTAAAATATATTTATGACCGCTTTAGAGGCACATTTGGTTTTAGTTAAATATTAAGTATTTGGTCTCTAAATTATCTACAACGACTAATTTTTTTCGTTCTTTAATTCGGTCACTAAAAATGAAATTTCTAGTAGTGCCGTATGTTAAAACAAGTCGAAGTATCAGGGGAAGCTAAGGCCATTAAAACAATCACTTTAGGTCTCTATAAAAAATAAATTTTTTACTTAATCAAAAGGCATTAGATTTTAATATTTTTAAAATTAAAATATATAAATTTTTTCTAAAATTAATTTTGTCTTGACAATATTAAATCAGTGGAAAAATAAACATTACATAGCATCAATTATATTAATTTAGTGATATCAAGTTAAAATTTAGAAAATCCACCTTAGATCTCATAATAAAATTCACTTTAAACCTTTACATGTGTTGGAGGGACCCTTCTCCGAGCTATTGTTTCCTTGAGTTTTTAATCATATTTTTGTTTTGTTCTCGTTTTAGGACTTTACACGTGTACCGTGTGACCTTTGCATGTGAAAGGAGGGTACTAATTTCATTTTCGCACAAGGAACTAGTATGGTAGTAGTGGTGAAGTTATCTATAATCTATTGTCCAACTCCTATATGTTCTCTCGATTAAAAAAATAACTTATTTTGAACTATTTGTCTCATGTGTATAAATTGTGTGAGAAATATTAGATAAATCTAAGTGTTTAAACTATGTGTGTATTCTAAGTAATTTTGAAGTTTGCAAAATTTCTTTGAAGTTCGTGTATTAATTGGAGTGTTTGACTCATCTATTCGTTCGTTCGTTGAAAGATTAGATATATATATATATATATATATATATATATATATATATATATATATATATATATATATTTAAGTGTGTTAGTGATACTACAAGAATAGTTGGTCGTTTCCATATTAATATGATGTTTATTTTGATTGATGAATGATACTAAAATTAATTGATGTGATGTGATTTATATACCCTTATGTGGGTTGTGTTCTTATATATGATATGTTGAATATTTGCCATGTGTTATATGAAATGAGGATAATATCAAGTATACGATGAATATAACGTGTTTGAGGTTTAAACAAAGGTATTATAATTAAGAAATCAAAAGAAGGATTTTATGTTGTTGTTTTGGTTATTACCAAAAGGATATTTTGGTTGGCTGGTGTTAAATATATTACAATACAATATGATTCCATCTAAGTATATACCAATAATTGGTGGGTGTACATATGATTATGATATGCATATTTATGGACGAGGACCTGACCAGCATAAGAGATTCATGTACAAATGTATTACCAATGCCATATACATGGATATATGAGGTCGGGTATATGTGTACGATACACAATGGGATCAAAACCCTTATTAAGATTTCAATTGACAGTTAAGAAACATGCTAAGCAAATAGCGCAAATTGACTTTTTGTATGATTCAATATGATAAGTGTGATGTTTTATTGGGGTCTTTGGTACTTGTGATCCATTCCGGTATGATGTGATTACGACATATGTTGTATAGGGACATGGGAATATGGAAAAGTGCCAGCAACATGACTCAAAAGATGTTTGTGAGGCTATTGGTTTTGCAAGTAGTTTGATAACACGTGACCCCAATTGATAAGGGTCTCAATCTTTTTATATTTATTTTTTATATTTATAATATAATAAAATGAGATTTATTTTAAATTAAATATATTTTTAATTTACATAAAATGATTAAGTTTTATGTTTAGTCTCTAATACTTTTTTATTTGGTTATAGTTTTTAATTTGATTTTATAGAAACTAAAAATATTTTTTTATAAAAAAGAAATTTTTTTTAAAATAAGGATTAAACAAGAATAAATTTTTTTAAGGATTAAAAAGTTGAAATTATTTTATAAAGACTAAAATAATATTTTAAAATTTTATAAAGACTAAAATTTATTTTATTTTATTTTTTTAATAATCAAAATTACGTGTTTGTGCATGCCTTTAAATATGTTTGTAAAAATAAGTTTTTTCTTCTTTTTATGATGGTTTTTGTATTCTTTTCTCTCTTCCTATCATTTGTTTGTCTGTGTATTAAAATTTGTTATGATTAGTTAATAATAAATGTAGATTAGTTATTTTTAGTTAGTTTTGTGTAACTAACTACATAACAACTTAGCCTATATATAGCTTGTGTAACAAGTTACTCATTATCAATGAAAGAGTTTCTTCCATTTTTCATTCTCTTTCTCTATATCATATTCAGTTTTCATCTTTTCAACATGGTATCTAGAGCAACCTTGATCTAGTTTTCGCTTCCGCATTTCATCATGCCACCGCGCGCAGCGCCTCCTCCTCCACCAGCTGATCCATCCTCCGACGGTCCTTCCACTGTTCGTGTTACTCCGGTTCTAACCGGAGCAAACTATCATTCCTGGGCGCGTTCTATGCGCAGAGCACTAGGAGCAAAACTCAAATTTGAGTTTCTTGATGGAACAATTCCAATTCCGGTTGACACGTTTGATCCTTCCTATCGTGCATGGAATCGCTGTAACATGCTCATCCATTCTTGGCTTATGAATTCCATTGATCCCTCAATATCTCAATCCCTTGTTTTCATGGAGAATGCTGTGGATGTATGGAACGATCTCAAAGAGCGATTTGCACAAGGTGATCTTGTTCGAGTTTCAGAACTTCAACAAGAAATCTATTCCCTCAAGCAAGACTCCAAATCGATAACAAATTTTTCTTCAGAATTGAAAATTCTTTGGGAGGAGTTAGAAATATACATGCCAATTCCTGTTTGCACTTGCCGTATTAAATGCTTTTGTGATGCTATGCGTGTGGCTCGAAATAATCATAACTTGTTGCATGTTATGCGTTTTCTAACCGGTCTCAATGATTCTTTTGGTGTTGTTAAGTCTCAAATCTTGCTTCTTGATCCTCTACCTCCCATCAACAAGATACTTTCTATGGTTTTGCAACATGAGAGACAAAATGGTTTTACTTACACTGATGAATCCAAAGTTCTTGTTAATGCTTCTGAGAGCAAGAATTCTCAGAACAAGAACAAATCTCATGCTATTCCCTCGGGTACAAAGAGGTATTGCACCTTTTGTCATCGTTCCAATCACACTATTGAAAACTGTTTCAAGAAACATGGAGTACCACCTCATATGCAGAAATGGAACTCTGGATCAGCCAATCATGTTCTTGAAGGAAATGACTCTGTTGATGAACAAACTAGTGACAAAGGTGAAGTAGCAATATCGATTTACAAGAAAGGGGGGTTTGAATTGTAAATTCGCCCTTTTAAAATTCCTGTTAAAAACTTAAGAAAATAACTCAAGATTGATCTTGGTTGTGAAAACAGAAAAAGGAGAACGTTCTTGGTTTTCACCAGAAAACAGAGAACGTTCTTGGTTAGTTAAAATCAACAGTTCAGTTTATCTATTTAACTTGATAATTAACAGACTGAAAGTAAATAGAGATAAGGGAAGAGATATCACACACAGATATATCCTGGTTCACCCAACCCGGACTACGTCCAGTCCTCACAACGGTGAGATTTTCCACTAAGTGTTTAAAACAAGAACCTTCTTGGTTTTACAGCACCTAGCTTGGATCAACCTTGATCTTTGTTACAGACTTTAATCTAATTCCACCTAGAAAGAGATTAATCAAATCACCTACCAACCTTGATAGTGATTTCTTACAATCTACCTCAAACTATACTTAACTCTTATAGTTTGAGTTTTACAATAATGATGAGATTGTTTAGAATCTGAGATGTCTCAACTCTTGTTTGAGATTCGATTCTTTACAAAGAATTCAGTATAAATGTATCAGAGTAAAAAGAATTTAATCAAACTGATTCTTGTAAGTGATGAGAGATTTTCAAGTATGTATGTAAGTGATTGATGATATATCTTGGCACTTGAATGTCTTTGATTTTTGGACAGAATCTGAGTATGCTCAACTCGTGTTTGAGATTAGATTCTTGACAAAAGAATTCAGCAGATGATTCTGATATGAAGAGGAAAAACAGAACTGAATCTTTTGTTTATGATTGAGAAGCTTTCAAGTATGAAGATGTATGTGAGTGATGTTTTTCTCTGTACTTGAAGCTGTATTTCTTCCTGAGCTTTTGCCTTCCTTTTATAGGCGTGAGAGCATATAATAATGGTCAAATAGAGCCGTTGGTAGTGCTCTTGTCAGGTTTGACCAAATGCATTATTTCTGAATAAAAATAATCAAACTTTTGACTATTTTTATTTTCTGTTCAGACTGGGTTGTGTGTTGCGTTTTGGATCAAATTTACTTGAGTGATTACTGATCCTTTAACACTTCTAATAAGTGATAATATTGTAGGCTTGAACTGGAGCTTTTGAATCACTTAAAACAGATTAAAAACGATCACAAAGCTTGTTGCAGAAAAACTGTATTTGCTGGAGATTGATGATCAATATGGAGCTTTAGCTTTTGAGTTTCCTGGAGATTGATAATCAATCTGGACTGATTTCTGAACATACTGGAAGCTGTCTTGATGCATTGTATATTGTTAAGATTGTTTATCAATCTTGACAGCATAACTGGAGTTTTGATTATGTCAAAACAGCTTGGAGAATGATGATGAACTTCTGCAGAATGTTAATGAAAATTCTGGAGATTGATAATCAATCTGGAGGTTCAATTTTGATCATTCTGGATGTCTTCCTGATCTTTTCTTGGATCTGTTTTGATGTAAACATACTTCAAGATCGTTCAACGTTCTTGGCAGTCAAGCTGGAGAATGATGTTCAGTATGCTGGAGAATGATTGTCATTCTAGAGATTGATGATCATTTATAGAGACTTATGATCATTCTTGATAGAAGATCATTCTGGAGACTGTTCTGATCATTCTGGACATTCTGATGTCCAAGAACAGACTTGGTTCTTCCTCTGAATGTATTTTCTGGGGATATCCTCTGATATCGTTTTCTGGAGATATTCTTTGGTATCCTCTGGTATCCTTTGGTTGAGGTTTCCTCTGGTTGAGGTATCCTCTGATATCCTCTGGTTGAGGTATCCTCAGATATCCTCTGGTTGAGGTATCCTCTGATATCCTCTGGTTGAGGTATCCTCTGATATCCTCTGGTTGAGGTATCCACTGATGGCAACTTGGTGAGGTATCCTCTGATGGAAGCTTGGTGAGGTATCCTCTGATGTCAGCTTGGTGAGGAATCCTCTAATGAGAGCTTCGTGAGGTATCCTCTGATGGCAACTTGGTGAGGTATCCTCTGATGGCAGCTTCGTGAGGTATCCTCTGATGATAGCTTCGTGAGGTATCATCTGATGGCAACTTGGTGAGGTATCCTCTGATGGCAGCTTTGTGAGGTATCCTGTGATGTCATCGGGTAACATCTGCTGTTTTTTCAGATTGTGTCAAGAGTGTTCTTTATGTTGATTTCTTGGCTTCCCTTGAATCATTAACATGCTGTTAATTCTGGACATTCTGGAGACTATTCAGTCTTGCTTTGGCAGCTTGATTCATGGCCTTTTTTCTTTGCGATTAGAATGGTTCCTTTTGATTCTAATTGATCACATCTGTTCCTTGTCATGTACTCTCAGTACTGATGTCAATTCCAGATGCAATAACTTTAATTAATTGGTGGAGAAAGTTTGGTCTTTATGCTATCACAGTCTTGCGAACATTCTCCGTTTTCCAGAATATGTCAAGAATGTTCTCTGCTGCTGTTTTCTTCGATTCTTGCTTTGTTCACTTATGCATTTATGTTCCTTAAACAAACTTAAGTGAAATCATTAGTAGATCAACATTTATAAGACTTAATCATTTAATTAAAAAGGTTTGTTGTCATTAAAACATATATCAAAAAGGTTTTTTCCTCAACAATCTCCCCCTTTTTTATGATGACAAACCTTTTGAATAAATCATAAGTTTTATGGATGGATATAAATAAAATGCAAGAATGTTCTTAAATATGTAATTAAACTCCCCCTAAACACATGCAAGAGTTTAATTCTTATCATTCTAATCAAACTCCCCCTAAACATATGCAAGAGTTAATTCTTAACATTATTCATTAACTTCTATCATTTTATATCCATCATATACTTCTCTCCCCCTTTTGACATCTATCAAAAAGGTTGGGAAATAGACATAGAAATAAAAAAAATGGAGTAATAGCATGAGTGCACTACACATAGAAATCATGTGGTTGACTGGCATTCATATATCAAACTAGTCAAGTTTGCATTTAGCATTAAAGAACATAGCATGTATGATGATCATATCATTGTAGTCAATATTGCAATCAAGATATGGATAATGATAACAACAACAATATGACATAATTGTATGCAAGCATTTTAACGCACTTTGAAAAATAGTCAATGAATATATATTCTTCTCATTTTTTAGAAAGAAAACAATGAGTAAACTTCAGTTTCAAGAAGAATAATATTTTCTAAAAACTCCCCCTGAATTTATTTTTTAAATAATTCAAAGTTCCATAAAACAAGGAAAATGTCACTTTGCTCTTTGTCCTCTTTTCACAAGAGATCACCTTTTAATTTGAATATGATCAAGCTTATTATTAGAAATAAATCCATTTTTCATTTTTATAACTAGAGAGAATGAGCGTATACAAGGAAGCGAAATAAGATGATCCAAATATAATTTCTCTCTTTACAAAACATTCTTATTCTAAGAATTTTTGTATTTTTCAAAAACTAATTTTTAAATGGATAAAAAAATATGCCAAAAGATTTGTTCACATTAAAAAAATGTTTTTTCACAAAGTTTTTTGCAAACACACAAATAAACAATAAGGCATATATTCAAGCATACTTTCATGAGGCTTTTGGATTGTTGCTATTTTTATCTATCATGTTTAAAATAAATTTAAGCAATTGAGATTAATTTTCACAAAAGAAGTAAGCAACAAATAAAACTCATTTGCAAAGACATATATTAATATGCTTCAAAATGTTCATATATCCATTTTTGACTTTCATGGCATAATCTTCTTGGATTACTTCAAAAATGAATCCTAAACAAGGATATAAATTTAAAATATGTTGAAGAAGGATCTTTTTCAAAAGCCACATCATAAACTCAATTTTTTGGTTTTTTGAAAAGCCATATTCAAGAAATTATACTTAGACAACAAGCAATGTATAGGCTATTCAATATATTCAAAATAATTGAAGAGAACATGATAAAGAATTATTTCTAATCCATAAGAAGGTGAATGATGTTAATACATTTAACATGATAATTTGAAAGATGTTATTGTGCAAAGTGTAAAAAGGTTCAATGAAGTATAATTGACAAAACGGCCCTTTGTCTAATCATAAAGACACTAATTTATTTTAAATGTCTTTATAACTAGAACAATAATTTTGAATGTCAAACTGGGTTTGCACACTTGTTTATCATAAAAAGTGTATGAACAAAGAGTGAAAACATGTTGAATTTAGAATAGAAAATAGGCATATGCACATACAAGTAATGTAATCAATTTAAACTTTTAAAGTCATACTTGCATAAAAAATAACATGCATTTTTAATTTTAAGAACACCCAATCAATCACATGATATAAAAAAAATATTCATTCTTATCATGATGCAAATAGCATAAGAATTTTGGATTGAGTGTACCTCCTTTAGTGGTCTAGTTCAACGACAAGAGATCTTTGAATATTTTGGAGCTTCTCTTCATTCTCTTTTATTCATCTTGATTGATGGTCAAAGTGAGACAATTTATCTTTTTTTGTTGAGAGAGTTCTTCCAATGATGAATCAAAACTGTCATACACTCTCAAGAGTATCTTTAACCATTTTGAAATTAATGCTTTAATCCTTTATTCGCACAAGCGTTCATCCAATAGGATGATTGCTCCATAATCAAGTCTATGCCGTATACAACACCATGCTGCTTGATTTTTAAAGCTTGGAATGCTTGATGGCAGAGCCACTCATTTCAGCCTAAGAGACGTTGGGATGTTTTGAATGAATCATTATACTTATTCTTTAGTAGAGCTTGAATATCATTTATGTTGTTCAGAGGCATGTTAACCACTGTAGTTGCATCTCCAGCAGCAGCAACTTTGGTACCAGTAACAAATTCCTCCCAATTAGTTCTTCTAATAATTTGATCATGAGGAGATGTTTTGGAGGAAAGGTTAATAGTGAGGTAGGTATAGGAGCAAATGGTTCAAGCTCATTGTTGATGTTCTTCAACCATATCATCATGATGTGCAATATTAGTTTTGATTGGATAAAATATATTTACTGTCAAGAACATTCTGCTCTTTGTGGAGAATGTTGTGATGTATACCTTCTTGCTTAATTTGATCTTTTTCTTATATCCTTTTTGTTTTGCCATGATCAGACTTTGGAGTTTTCATGAATGATATTTGAACATTATCAACTTTGTGATTTATCCAAATATAACACTGTAATTATTTATCTTCACCATCCTATCTTTCATCATAAAAATCAACATATTCATCAACCATAATATGCATAATTTCATTTGGGCCTTGAGATTCTATAATATTTATAGAATGTAGAGCATTCAGAATATATACTTTGATGGCATTTTAAAACAAATTGCTCATACTTTCTTTATTATGTGAAACATAGTAATGACATTCAACGTATGATATGTTTTGCTTTCTAAAAAAAATGATATGAAGGCACGTCAAAAATATTTTCTACTAAAGCCAAGATTAAGAACATGATAAACAATTTTTGTGGCTTCTCTCCAAAATTATTTTTCACCACTTGATTTATTTAAAATTGTTCTATCCATTTCTTGTAACTAATTTCTTGTAACTTCATATTGTTTGAAAGTTCTTTGACAAACAAATCATCTGAAATATCATTTTCATCAAAGATTTATTTGAAGAATAATATTTCAAATTTCCTTTGATCATTTCTTATAGAAATGACAATTCTTTTTCAAAAGTCTTAAAAGTATGATTTGGTTGAAAATTCATCTAAGTGTAAAACATAAGGATTTTTCTTTAAAATGAGGATGTTTGTTTTACTTCAGCCAAGTGGGGTTTAAAAAAATAACTTTAAAAGTAATTTTACAAAGTTATATAAAACATTCTTAATCTATGCAAAATTATTTCAACAAATGATACATGTACCTTGGATTTGTTAATGTTTCCAAAGGTTATAGACACTCCAAATTTTTGTAATGAGAGGAGACATCATACTTTTCCATTCATGTGTATTGAGCATGCCTTGTTCATGTATCAATGTTCTTTCTTGACTGTTGGATGGTGTTCCTGCATCACAAGTTAGTAATGACTTTGGTACCCATATTTGTTTGGGTCCTTGATGGTTAGTATATCTTCTTTTAGAAGATTTTTTAAAACTTGATCTCTTTTTAAAATAGCAAGTTGACTCGAAGTGGCCATTCTTGGAACAACGGGAACACTTTGTTGTTGGTCTTGAAGAAGGTTTAAAAATCTGAGTTTTAAAAGTCTTTGAAATTGATTTTGGTGAAATTCCAGAACGTTCTCCTTTTTTCAAACTTTCTGGAGAAACTTCAGCTTTTGTTCCAGAACGTTCTCCATTTTGAGAACAACCTAGAGAACGTTCTCCTTTCTGCAGATTTTTCAAAACAGGTTCAACTTTATTTGCAGAACACTCTTTCCTTTTAAAAATCCTTTTGCTTTTAATTTTTTCATCTCTTTTCTTAAAGTAACAAGCAACTTCCAGATGTCCAATTCTTTTACAATATGAACATTTGGTTTTGCATTTACCTTCCTTTCTTCCTGAGCTTTTGCCTTCCTTTTATAGGCGTGAGAGCATATAATGATGGTCAAATAGAGCCGTTGGTAGTGCTCTTGGCAGGTTTGACCAAAGACATTATTTATGAATAAAAATAATCAAACTTTTGACTATTTTTATTTTCTGTTCAGACTGGGCTGTGTGTTGCGTTTTGGATCAAATTTACTTGTGATATTACTGATCGTTTAACACTTATGATAAGTGATAATATTGTAGGCTTGAACTGGAGCTTTTGAATCACTTAAAATAGATTAAAAACGATCACAAAGCTTGTTGCAGAAAAACTGTATTTGCTGGAGATTGATGATCAATCTGGAGCTTTAGCTTTTGGGTTTCCTGGAGATTGATAATCAATTTGGACTGATTTCTGAACATACTGGAAGCTGTCTTGATGCATTGAATATTGTTAAGATTGTTTATCAATCTTGACAGCAGAACTGGAGTTTTGATTATGTCAAAACAGCTTGGAGAATGATGATGAACTTCTGGAGAATGTTAATGAAAATTCTGGAGATTGATAATCAATCTGGAGTCCTAGTATTTGAACTTCTTGGAGATTGATAATCAATCTGGAGGTTTAGTTTTGATCATTTTGGATGTCTTCCTGATCTTTTCTTGGATCTGTTTTGATGTAAACATACTTCAAGATCGTTCAACGTTCTTGGCAGTCAAGCTGGAGAATGATGTTCAGTATGCTGGAGAATGATTGTCATTCTGGAGATTGATGATCATTTCTAGAGGCTGATGATCATTCTTGATAGAAGATCATTCTGGAGACTGTTCTGATCATTCTAGACATTCTGATGTCCAAGAACAGACTTGGTTCTTCCTCTGAATGTATTTTCTGGGGATATCCTCTGATATCGTTTTCTGGAGATATCCTCTGGTTGAGGTATCCTCTGGTATTCTCTGGTTGAGGTATCCTCTGATATCCTCTGGTTGAGGTATCCTCTGATATCCTCTGGTTGAGGTATCCTCTGATATCCTCTGGTTGAGGTATCCTCTGATATCCTCTGGTTGAGGTATCCTCTGATATCCTCTGGTTGAGGTATCCTCTGATATCCTCTGGTTGAGGTATCCTCTGATATCCTCTGGTTGAGGTATCCACTGATGGCAGCTTGGTGAGGTATCCTCTGATGGCAGCTTGGTGAGGTATCCTCTGATGGAAGCTTGGTGAGGTATCCTCTGATGTCAGCTTGGTGAGGTATCCTCTGATGGCAAGTTGGTGAGGTATCCTCTGATGGCAGCTTCGTGAGGTATCCTCTGATGACAGCTTCGTGAGGTATCCTCTAATGGCAGCTTCGTGAGGTATCCTCTGATGTCATCGGGTAACATCTGCTGTTTTTTCAGATTGTGTCAAGAGTGTTCTTTATGCTGATTTCTTGGCTTTCCTTGAATCATTAACATGCTGTTAATTCTGGACATTCTGGAGACTGTTCAGTCTTGCTTTGGCAGCTTGATTCATGGCCTTTTTTCTTTGCGATTAGAATGGTTCCTTTTGATTCTAAGTGATCACATCTGTTCCTTGTCATGTACTCTCAGTACTGATGTCAATTCCATATGAAATAACTTTAATTAAGTGGTGGAGAAAGTTTGGTCTTTATGCTATCACAATCTTGCAAACATTCTCCGTTTTCCAGAATATGTCAAGAATGTTCTCTGCTGCTGTTTTCTTCGATTCTTGCTTTGTTCACTTATGCATTTATGTTCCTTAAACAAACTTAAGTGAAATCATTAGTAGATCACCACTCATAAGACTTAATCATTTAATTAAAAAGGTTTATTTTCATTAAAACATATATCAAAAAGGTTTTTTCTTCAACAAAAGGTGGATTCAATAGTCCTACATCAAATAATTCAGGATCTGCTCACATTACTCAAGACCAGTTTGATAAATTGATGCAGTTAATTCAGACTTCTAGCATTAATCTTGGTTCTGCCCAAGCTAGCTCCAATTAGGTTTGCTCATTCAAACCTACTACTCAAGGTATGATTCCCTCTTGTTCCTCATCCTGTTATAACATTCATCTAGGCACTTGGATCATTGATTCAGGGGCTAGTCACCACATTTGCACAACACTTCATTGGTTTCACTCATATAGTGAGATCACTCCTATGATAATCAAATTACCTAATGGTCATCATGTCATAACCAAACACTCTGACACTATCATCTTCTCACCAACACTTAGGATAGAAAATGTCTTATATGTTCCAGATTTTCAAGTTAATCTGATTTCTATTCCCTCTTTGTGTCATGATTTACAATGCTTAGTTTCCTTTAATAACTCTCAATGCATCATACAGAAGCAGACCTCTCTGAAGATGATTGGTTCGGCTAATAGGATTGATGGATTGTATTATCTAAACATCTCAAATAAGAAAGCCATTACACCAAGCATCAACACTGATTCCTCTAGTTCCATTATACCAGAACTTGCTCTATGGCATTTTAGGCTAGGGCATCTTTCTAATTCTAGAATTTTACAATTACAATCTCAATTTCCTTTGTTACAAATGATGTAAAAGCTGTATGTGACATTTGTCACTTTGCTAAACATAGAAAAAAATCTTTTGTTTCTAGTTACAATAAAGTTTCTCAACCTTGTGATCTTATTCATTTTGATATTTGGGGTCCCATTTCCATAAAATATGTCCATAATCATTCTTATTTTTTAACTGCTGTGGATGATTTCACTAGATACACTTGGCTCATTTTAATGAAACACAAAAGTGAAGCAAGAGAACATGTTAAAAACTTCATTCAACAAGTTGAAATCCAGTTCAAACATCATGTTGAAATAGTTAGGTCTAACAATGGTGCTGAATTTATAATGCCTACCTTTTATGCTTTTAAAGGCATTATGCATCAAACTAGTTATCTTGAAACCCCTCGACAAAATGGTCATGTTGAGAGGAAGCATCAACACATTTTGAATGTGGGCAGGGCTTTACTTTTCCAGTCAAAATTACCCAAAACTTTTTGGTGTTATGTTGTTTCTTATGCAGTCTTTATTATTAATTGTATTCCTACACCCCTTTTACAAAACAAAACTTCATATTTTCTCCTTAATGGTCATCATGCTGATCTGCATGAATTAAAAGTTTTTGGCTCTTTGGTTTTTGCATCAACTTTGGTTTCCCATAGAACCAAACTTGACAATAGAGCAAGAAAATGTGTGTTTCTAGGTTATAGAAAAGGTGTTGTTTTACTTGATCTTAATACAAAAGATATTTTCATGTATAGAAATGTTACTCACCATGAGCATATTCTGCCTTATACTTGTTCTAGTAGCAGTCATCTTGGGATTACACTATTTCTCATCCTAATTCTAGTTAGTCTCATCATGATATTGTTGATATCAATGATCATCCTAATTCTATATCTAGTGATCTTAATTCTTAGCCTTCCTCTTCTCATCCTGATCCTCCTATAGAAACCATTGATACTAGTGATGATCATCCTCCCAGCAGTCCTATTCCTTCCATAGATAATGATTCATCAAATATGCCCATCTTAGATGCTGTATTTTTGGACAGATCATCTAGAATCAAAAGGCCTCCTTCTTATTTGAGTGATTATGTTTGTAACAATTCATCATCATCCCTTATAGCTCAATCAAAAACTTCAGACAATCTTTATCCTTTGACCACTTTCCATTCTTACACACATTTGTCTCCATCCCAAAAATCATTTTGCATGTCTGTGACACAAAGTCTTGAACCACAAACATTTGAAGAAGCTAGCAAATCAGAATCATGGTTATTAGCTATGAAGGATGAGTTAAATGCACTTCATCAAAATGGTACTTGGGATATTGTGACATTGCTGAAAGTGCAAACACGAGAAGGGGGGTTGAATTGTGTTTGACTTAACTTGAATACTTTTCCTGTTTTAATACTTTCAAAACAAAACTTGATGTATAATTAAAACAGAGTTAGCAGCGGATAAAAATAAAAATAAAAACTCACATATTTTATATTGGTTCACTGTTAACGAGGCTACGTCCAGTCCCTTCGCCTTGAAGGATTTAACTAATTCAACCTTGAATTACAACCTTGCTACTGACCCTCCAAGCCAGTCTTCTCAAATAGTCTAACAATCCTAGACTTCTTTGAGGAAAAACAACTCCTGTTCTTCAGCCAATCTGATACCCCAGATTGTAGAAGAATTCATAACACTATGAATCTAATTGCTAAGTACCTTGCTACCCTTTATGAATCCCTCAGTTTGTAGACTCTACTTCAACAACTTAGATACAACCCTATCTAATTGCCAAGTAACCCGCTACCTCTACTGACTCCCTCAAATTTTAGACTCTACTTCAACAACTTAGATTTGCCACAGTGGAAGGAAAATAACCGAGTACTTGCTTCTTGAAAGCTGAAACTCACAATTGACTTATATGAAAATTTGAGAGTGGTTGCTTTGGAAGTGTGTGACTCTTTTGTGATTTTCGATACTATATTCTGATTCTTTAATTTCTGTTTTGGCTCATACACCATATTCCTCTGGTGATTCTGGAACTTATGATGATTCTGATAATCATACTTATTTTGATAATTGAAGTAGTTCTGATGATCATACCTCAACCTTTGATATTGATACCTGTTCAGGTTCTGGTTCTGGTATTGATTCTGATTCTGATTCTGGTTCCAGTGTTGAGTTTGAAGAACTCTCTTGATTCTGATTCTTTAATTTCTGTTTTGGCTCATACACCATATTCCTCTGGTGATTCTGGAACTTATGATGATTCTGATAATCATACTTATTTTGATAATTGAAGTAGTTCTGATGATCATACCTCAACCTTTGATATTGATACCTGTTCAGGTTCTGGTTCTGGTATTGATTCTGATTCTGATTCTGGTTCCAGTGTTGATTCTGGTTCCAGTTTATGTGCCTCCAGTTCTGGCTCTGGTTCCAGTGTTGGTTCTGGTTCCAGTTCCTGTACCTCTGATACTGGTTCCAGTTTTGGTTCTGGTTCCAGTTTCTGTGCTTCTGGTACTGGTTCCCACTCTGGTTCTGGTTCCAGTTCCTGTTCCTCTGATACTGGTTCCAGTCATGATTCTGGTTCCAGTTCTTGTTCTGATTCGAGTGATATCTATGATATTTTCTGTTCCTCCTATAATTCTGGTTCTGGTTCTGATTGTGTTGACCAGTTCTTCTTCTACCAGACTCAGATTGCCTTTGTCTTGTTGTAGCAGGAACATAAACCTTCTTCTACTTGTGCATTGCCAACATCCATTGTCCAGGCACAATTGTTGGTGTCTCCTTCTGGTTGCTCAGAACATCTGCAACATAGACAATTTGATCTTTTGGTACCCAGAACTGATTGGGTCCAGGTTTGTTAGTTGTAACAGCTCTCTGATCTTGTTCAGATTTTACCATTGGACAAGATAATTCAGAGTGACCTTTCTTAGCACAAACAATACATAAAACATCAGAATGAACAACTTTACTTTCAGTAATCGTTTCTATAAAACCAAGACCTCTCTTTCCAGAGTTACTGTTTCCATAAATCATAGATGCATTTTTACTTCTTTCCATTCCATTTGAAATAAAGTTTTGAAAAACTTGCTCATGCATATCAGATTTACAAACAGTTTCAGAAGTGGAACAATTATTACTTTTCAGAGTTTGGTTTTCAGATTTGAGTCTTGCAACATCAGTTTTAAAATTTTTGTTTTCAGTTGCATACTCAGAATTTCGATTCTTTAAAACTTGGACTTCTTTGGTTAGATTTTCCTTATCTTCCCTAAGAGTTTTCAGTTTTAAAGACCTTTTATTGTTTGCATTTAACAAGTCTTTTAAAGTCTCAATTAATTCAGATTTAGACAGATCAGAAAATATCTCATTGTCTTCATCTTCTAATTCTGTTCCAGAGCCTGAGCTATATTCAGAACTTGAGTTGGTAAGAGCCATCAGAGACAGAATTATTTCCTCTGATGTGCTTCCAGATTTGCCTGAATGATTGCTTCGATCATTCTTCCTTCTGCCTATTTTCCTTCTGGAATTCGTGCCTTTATGAAGACCAGAAGCAGACTTGATGTGAGCAATCTTTGCTGTTTCTGCCTCTTCTTCATCAGAAGATTCTTCCTCTGATTCTGATACATCCCAGGCAGCAATTAGACCTTTCTTTCTGTATCTGGAATTCTTTTTGTCTTGTTTGCCTTTTTCCAGATTTGGACATTCTGACTTGATATGTCCAGGTTCATTGCATCCATAACAGATGATGTTCTTCTGGTTAGATTCTTCCTTATCTCTGCTGTTATGTTTCTTCTGGAAGTTTCTTTTCTTTCTGTTTTCCCAGATCTTAACCATCTTTTTGGTTAAGTAAGCCATATCATCACTGTTACTTTCACTATCCTCTGATTCTGATACTGCCTTTGCAGCTTTCTTCTGTTTCGATTTTAGAGCCAGATTCTTCTTCTTCTTAGGTTCATCTTCTTTCAGTTCTATTTCATGAAACCTGAGTGAGCTGATCAGGTCTTCAAGCCTTAAGGTTTTCAGATCTTTGGCTTGCTGAACTGCAGTAACCATTGGTCTCCACTTTTTTGGTAAACTTCTTAGAATCTTACTAACATGATCTGCAGTGGTATAGCTTTTGTTTAATACTTTTAAACCTAATACCAGAGTCTGGAATCTGCTGAACATTGTTTCAATGTCTTCATCCTCTTCCATCTTGAACAGCTCATATTTTCTGACTAATATGTTAGCCCTTGCTTCTTGAACCTACTGGGTTCCTTCATAGGTCAGAACCAGACTATCGAATATGCTCTTTGTTGTTTCTTTATTTGTGCATCTATCAAATTCCTTGAATGTGATTGCATTGACCATGATGTTTCTGGACTTGTGATGAAGTTTGTGTAATTTTCTCTGATCTGGTGTCATATCATCCATGTCTAATTCTTTAGTTGGATCTTCTGGATCAGTTGGTGCAGTGTATCCTCTGACTATCATCTTCCATAGTTCAGGATCTTGAGATATGACAAAACTTCTCATTCTGTCTTTCCAATACTCAAACCTTTCTCCATCAAACATTGGTGGTCTGTTGATGTTGCCTCCCAATTCTTCTCTGGATTCTGCCATGTTGAACCCCTTGGACCTTTCCTCAAACACTGTTAAGTGCTCAGCCTTGAGACCGAGCTCTGATGCCAATTGAAGGTGCAAACACGAGAAGGGGGGTTGAATTGTGTTTGACTTGAATACTTTTCCTGTTTTAATACTTTCAAAACAAAACTTGATGTATAATTAAAACAGAGTTAGCAGCGGATAAAAATAAAAATAAAAACTCACATATTTTATACTGGTTCACCTTTAACGAGGCTACGTCCAGTCCCTTCGCCTTGAAGGATTTAACTAATTCAACCTTGAATTACAACCTTGCTACTGACCCTCCAAGTCAGTCTTCTCAAATAGTCTAACAATCCTAGACTTCTTTGAGGAAAAACAACTCCTGTTCTTCAGCCAATCTGACACCCCAGATTGTAGAAGAATTCACAACACTATGAATCTAATTGCTAAGTACCTTGCTACCCTTTCTGAATCCCTCAGTTTGTAGACTCTACTTCAACAACTTAGATACAACCCTATCTAATTGCCAAGTAACCCGCTACCTCTACTGACTCCCTCAGATTGTATACTCTACTTCAACAACTTAGATTTGCCACAATGGAGGAAAATAACCGAGTACTTGCTTCTTGAAAGCTGAAACTCACAATTGACTTATATGAAAATTTGAGAGTGGTTGCTTTGGAAGTGTATGACTCTTTTGTGATTTTCGATACTATATTCTTCAGCATTATATTTCGATTAATCTGTTTTGAAAATATATTTCGATTAATCTGTTTTGAAAATATTCTGGAGTATTTTGCTCATATTCTGTTTTAAGCCTTTTGCTCACTGATCTGTTTTGAACATTTTGCTCCGCTTCTGTTTTGAGCATTTTTCTCAGATTCTTTAATCCTCATGATCAAATCTGCACCATTGGATCTTCATGCGATAGTCCACATCTGGACCAGCCTATTTGATATTCTGTGATCCTCTGATTTCGGCCATTCCTGGACGCGCACAGTCTGTCCCTCTGATTTCGGTCACCACTGGGCCATGGTCTGATTTTCTGATCTGGACCATCACTGGACCAAATAATTATTTCTGAACCATTGATCTGAAAATTTTTACTCTGATCTGGACAGATTCTGGACTTTGGTCGGGAACAAACTGAAATTAACTTGAACAAAAAATATTTCAGTCTGGACATTTTACCTTTAATTTTGGACCAGGTCTGGATTGATTCTGGAACTCATTTCTTTTGGTCTGGACTTAGTTCCATGCCCTGAATCATGCTATCTTATGATCTGGGCCAAATCTGAATTGATCCTTTTGTTCTGGACTCATAAACATACCTTCTGGTCAAGTCTGGAACAAGTCTGGATTGTGTAATTTTTCACTGCCAGGCCATCTTCTGGTCAGAATAACTTCTGGAATAAAATTGATAAGTTTAAAGTGATCAGGCTCAAGTTTAAGAAAATAGCTCAAGTTTAAGAATATGATCAAACTCAAGATTTTCTTTTCATTTTATTTCAATGTTCGAAAGTTCTTTTAACGCACTTTGATATTATTTTTTAGAATATTTTTTTTTCTTTTAAAATTCACCAAATTACTCTACGTTTGAAAAATGTATATCAAAATATTTTACTTTTTTATTCACGGTCGCATCTCTGTTCTGTTATTTCATGAACGATAATTTTTTTACGCAGTAGATGCCACCATTTTAATTTTTATTTATTTTAACAATTGAATTATTTATTATTTCATAAATTAAAAATAATTAAAATGTTTTAAAAAATAAAATAGTATTAATAGAATAAAATGAAATACATTACATTGCGGTTGAGTAGTTGTGCCAAAATAAACAACGCATTTTAATAATCATCTCTTATTTTGTAAGTAAATTACCACTTAATTCTATTTTGTTAACAATTTTCTCCTATTTTTACTCAGAACCCGCCATAAATATCTAATTTTGTCATTGATACATAAAAAATAAAACAGGACAAATATTTTTCACATATGTATATATTAAAAACATGGAATAAATATTTATCACTGATAAATATAAAAAAATTATGGGATATATATTTAGCATTGATAAATATAAAATACTAAACAAAATATACGCTATAGATACATAATAAAAACAACAGATACATATAGGTAATTGATACATCAAAAATACGATAGAGATATTTGTCACTAAAAATATTAAAAAAAATACGAAATAAATAATTATCTCTAATAAACATAAAAAACATGACAAAATAATTATAATCGATAAATATAAAAAATACGGAACATATATTTTTCGTGAATATATAAAAAATAACACGAGATAAATATTTGTCATATGTGTATAAATAAAACACTCGACAAATATAAGTTATCAATACATAAAATAATACGAGACATTTATTTGCCACTAATAAATATAAAATGTACACGAGAAAAATATTTATCATTAATTAACATAAAAAAAAAACCAGACAAATATTTATTCTTGATACATAAAAAATTACATACCACATATTTTTCATCAATAAATTTTTAAATAAAATCACGAGATGAACATTTATCATTGATAAATATAAAAAAAAACATGAGGAAAATATTTATAATCGATAAATATAAAAACCATGGAATAAATATTTGTCATTGATATATAAGAAGCTTAAATGCACTTTTCACCATCTTATTTTGTCCAAAATAAATTTTTAGACCCCTCATTTCTAAAATCGATTTTTTGTCCCTTTATTGACTAATTCTTAGGATTTTTTTTCTTCTGCCATCCACCATTTTTTATTATTTCGCACTCACATTAATGATATTACATATAGATAATATTTGTGCGTTGAAAAAAAAATTATATATTATTATTGGTGTAATTAATTTTAATTCATTTTATAGATTAAAATATTTTATTGAATAAATTTATTTTATTTTTATATTTAAAATTTCAAAATATTTATTTTAAATTAATAAAATTAAATTTTTTTAATATAATTTTTTTTATATTTTTAAATTAAAAATATTTATATAAAAATATTAAATTAATTACAAAATAAATTATATGAAAAATAATAATATAATATTTTGATTTTTTTATTTTATTTTATTTATGTTTAATATTTAAAATTATATATAAAATAAATAAAATTAATTACAACAATAATAACATGAAAAATATTTTATCCAACTCATAAATGACATTTAAGTGCGGTGTCAATAATGAGAGAGCAACGTCATTTTAATGATGAGGACTAAAAATTGGCAAAAATTATGTAAGAGGGGAAAAAATGGATTTAAAATTTGAAGAGACTAAAAGTTCATTTGGTAAAATAAGATGACCAAAAATGAATTTAAGCCTATATAAAATAAATGCATGACAAATATTTTGTCATATATTTATTTAAAAAATCAAACATATGATAAACATTTGTCACTTGTAAATATATCAAAATTATGGAATAAACATTTATCACTCATAAATATAAAAATACTTGACAAATATATGTTACTTATACGTAAAAAAATATGGGATGCATATAGGTTATTGATATATAAAAATACCGGACACGTATATGTCCCCGATAAAAAAAAAAAAGTACGATACATATATTTATTGCTAATAAACATAAAATAACATTGCACAAATATTTGTCTAATAAACATAAAATAACACCGGACTAACACGGGACACGCATATTTTTATCGATAAATTTTAAAAAAATCATGAGATAAACATTTATCATTGATAAATATGTAAACAAATAGGAAAAATATTTATGGTTAAATATTTTTATGTTATTTCTGAAATTTTAATATTTTAATTTTAATTTCTATAAAATAAAAATACAACTTTTAGTTCCTATAAAATTACCATGCATGCACTTTTAGTTTATGTTGTTAAGTCAACATATATTTTTGAATAATGTTTGCGACGATGTTAACAATAGTTTAAAATGTTTCTCTACAAAAAAAAAATGAAAAATTCAATTTATAAGTCCATATTTTAATTAATTTATCATAAATTTTTCACATCTAAAAATGTATATTTAATTCATTCCAATTTAAAAAATTCTAAAATTTTGAGAACTAAGTTTTTATATTGTTCTAAACGTGCTAACAAAAAACCATTCAAATTTTTTAAATATGAAGGATGATTAAATATATTTCATTTCAGTCGGGACTGAAAACGATGGCTACATAATTTTGTGGAGACTAAAAAATTGTAAATTTATTTTACAGAGACTAACAGTGAAAGATTTCAATTTTATAGGGGTTAAAAACATATTTTACCCAAGTATTTATAATCAAGAAATATAAAAAACATGAGATAAATATTTGTCATTGATATATAAAAACAATACCGGACAAATATTTGTCACAAATGTATACATAAAAAAGATGGAATAAATATTTATCACCATTAAATATATAAAAAATACGGGATAAATAATATCACTGATAAATTTAAAAATATTTGACAAATATATGTTATTGATACAAAAAATAAATACAGGACACATATTTAATCAAGAAATATAAAAAAGATGAGATAAATATTTATCATTAATACATAAAAACAATACAGGACAAATATTTATCATAAACGTATACATAAAAAGATGGAATCAATATTTATCACTAGTAAATATAAAAAAAATATGTGATAAATATATATATCACTAATAAATATAAAAATATTTGACAAATATATGTTGTTGATACAAAAAGAATACGAGACACATATTTAAAAATGATAAATATAAAACAAAAATATGGAATACATATTTACCACTGATAAACATAAATCAACATGAGACAAATATTTAACATTGATACATAAAAAAAAATGTGTCACAAATATTTGTCATTGAGAAATGAAAAAATAAATTATGCAATAAACACTTATCATTATCACTGATCAATATAATAAAACACATAACTAATATTTATCATTGATATATTAAAACAACACAAGAAAAAAAAATTCATGAACAAATATACAAAATAAAATGCGGGATAAATATAAAAACACGAGACAAATAAATGTTATTGATACATAAACAAAAAAAATGACTCATATTTTTCACTATTAAATATAAAAATATACAGGACAAAAATCTGTCATCGATAAAATACAAAAAATAGCCACAAATTATATATTTGTTATTTATAGATAATAAATAATATGAGATACATATTTATCATTGATAAAAAAAGTATAGGATAAATATTTATCATTAATAAATATAAAAAATTACAAGACCAATATATGTCATTGGTCAATTTATGAAGAAAAAAAATCCATGACAAATATTTATCTCATACACGAGAATATTAGTCATTAGATAATAGCCAATTTATTAATACACAAAATAATACAAGAAAAATATTTATCCTTGATAAATCTAAAAAAACACGAAACAAAAAACAAATATTAAATGTTAAAACCATATACGAGACAAATGTTTTTCATTAAATAATTAGTTAAAATTGGTGTTTTTTTACGTAAAAATGAGAACAATTATAATATACTAATATAAAAAATCATACACGACACAATTATTTATCATAAATAATTAATTAAGTTTTTGTATTTTTGTTCAAATGATGTTATTCACTTAGTCAAAAGACTAATACCAAATTGGACATATATTTTTGTATGTTCCTCTATTTGAATACACACCAGCCAAATCGTGATTAGTTAAGTACTCTTTTTTTTCGTTACATCTCATAGTAAAAAGAATAAAATAATTAATTTTGTTATTTATTTTCAGATTATACACATCAACTTCTTACCAAAAATCAAATATATTTTTAAAATAAATATGAAGTCACTTTTGTATATAACATACAACTTTCATAAAATATTTCATAGTAACATGTATATGTTATGGATATATAAAAAAATATGAGACACATATTTGTCATTCATACATATAAAAAAAATATGAGATAAATATTTATCACTCATAAATATAAAAATATACGAGAAAAATATTTTTCATTGATAAATAAAAAAATAAGGAACACATATTTGTCACTTATAGATAATAAAAAAGCATGAAAAAACATTTGTCATTGATATATTAAACATACATGATACATATTTATCACTGGTATGTATAAAAAAATAATGGATAAATATTTATCAGTGATAAATATAAAAAAAAAAACAAGGGATAAATATTTGTCATATAAATATAAAAAAATTACGGGACAAACATTTGTCATTGATACACAAAAATACACGATACATATTTTCATTGGTAAATTAAAAAAAAAAGGATAAATATTTATAACTGATAACTATAAAAAAGACAAATTTTGTCATTTATATTGGATTATAAATTTGTGAATGACAAATATAAAAAAAAATAGTTGTCACATATAAATATCAAAATCACGCGATAAATATTAATCACTTATAAGAAAATACAAAACAAATAGTTATCACTTATACATAAAAGATATGAGTCATAGATTTGTCACCGGTAAATTTTTTTAACAAAAAATAGGATAAATATATATTATTGATTCTTAAAAAAATATGGGACACATATTTGTTACTGATAAATATAAAAAAATTATAAGATAAATATTTATCACTCATAAATATAAAAAAATCACATAACAAATATTTTTCATTGATAAATAGAAAAATGGAACACATATTTGTCACTTATAAATATTAAAATATCACATAAACTTTTTTGTAACACGAGACAAATTTTTGTTATTGATAAATATAAAAATATGGAATAAATATTTATAACTTATAATCAAGTTGATGAGCCACCGGACAAGTTAGCAAAAAAAAAACCTAATTTTCTAAGTATGGTTCACATAAGAATTAATTTAATCCAATTTATTTTTCTTAGAGATTAAAAATTACTTTTATTTTTTTAAATGACTAAATTGAGCTCTCAGAATTTCTCCGAATCCAAAATAGACTTCACTCTTACTCTTAATATAATCATGTAATTAGATAATAATTTTGAATTTGATTAAAGATAAATTATGTGTAATGAATGATTATCATTGCTTATTATTAATGAGATGCATGCTAAATAATATCCAGCGGTTCCTTATTTTTTGGAATAATTGACACATAGAATATTGATGATGTTGATAGCTTTTCATGCAATGGTGGATCAGACTCTAAGTCAGGTGTGCAAATTTTTAATTTCATTAATAAAATAATTATAATATATATAAATAAAAAATTATAAAGTTATATGAATGCCAAATTTTAGTGCAATTATTTCTTCTTCTTTTATCGTTTATTTAAACTACTAATTCCATAATTGGTCATTTTTTAATTTTTACCCATTTAAATAACAATTTTTCAACTAATTACATAAAATTTTGTAACTTACAATAATAATTATTGTTATTTGACAAATTATAAATTATAATATTTATGATTTGAAATTTGAAAGAAGTATATCATAAATATTAGGCGGTTAGTCATAGTCTATGGACACCAAAAAATATGAGAAGTATATTAAAAAGAAAATTATTAAAAAAATGGTATCATACGAGTAATATATATTATACTTGCAACGGACAAAAAAAAAATATTATACTTGCAATCACAGTATACAATCTTGAAGTTGGTTCAGTGGCTGACTGGCTGAGCCTTGATTAATGAAGAATAGGTCAGCTGGTCGGTTAGAGAGTTATAAGCATCACGTTAGAGAGAGAGAGTCCTCATTTTTGCCATAAAATCCAATAAATAGAGTTATAAGCATTATGTTAGAGATAGTGTGTGTTACGTGGGGGAGAGTATATCCTTATTCCTTAGGGACATGGTGCAATGCCAGAGCAAGAATTAAATTTCCGGATTTTCAAGTGCATACCCTCATTAACAACTAGGTCCGCCCCTGTTTACACGAGAGAAGAGTCTCTTGAGAACATTCTCAATTGTTTACATTATTATAGATTTGGGAGATATTTAATCTCAATTTAATTTCCAAAAATATGAAATTTTTAATTTAATCTTTTTATTATTGAAGAAGAAAGTGGAAATTAAAGAATGAACAATATTACAAATGTAATGATTTTCTTTTGAATTTAAACAAAATTAGGAACCAAGTTTTTCTCCAAAACAGTATCGTAGGGACCTAAATCTCCTATGATATTCATTTACATTACATGTTAATTATTATATCACAAGTGTAGTGTCTCATAATCCACTCATATTCTTAGTTCAAACACCTAAAAAATCAATTAAAAAAATTGATAGAAGTAGGCACAACAACGAACTGGAGCGAAAGTGAATTTTACCTATTAGAATAACTTGTCTCCGTTTCTGTTTTGTAGTGGGTGAAATTTAGGCCACATTCCCGCATGTAAAGAGTTTAGATTCCCCACTCCACCCGTACATATATATATATATATATATATATATTATAAATTTAAAAATATTTTCTATATAGTTGAAATTAAAAAAATATTTTCTATACAGATGAAATTATAATTTTTAATATTTAAAAAAATATTAAGAATATTTAATATATACATATATATATATATATAAAATTTAAAAATTATAATAATTTTACTAGTGAGACAAGTTCGGATGCGGGGTGGACATCAAAATCCCAAATTCGTCATAGCACCTGAATTTTAATTTCGAGAAAAACTCATACCTGTATCAAATTAAAGTGAATTTTTTCGACCAAATTAAGACGTATTCGAATAGGTATTCACAAATGCGAGTTATATTATCATCCCTAAAAAAGACTAAGATATCTTAATTTATTTTTTAAAGACTAATCTCTCATCCCATTTTTTATGAGGATAGAAAAAGACCGTTTAATTTAATAATTAAAAACATTAATAATTAAAAACATTTAATATTAGTTTTTTTTGGAATTAACATTAAATATTAGTTGACTATATAGTAATAATAAATAGTGATGCAATATTCTTCTTTGCATTTATTTTGCCCTTCTATGGCCACGTGATTGATTAAATGATTAAATGACAAAAAAGTGTCCCCCTTCATCTAGTTGGACATTATATATAACAAGAAAATGACCATAGGTTTCAACATCGTTGTAACAATTTATTTAGTGGCAAGCAAGATGGTTACGATCTCTTCAAAAATGGTGTTAGTTGTTTCTTTATTACTAACAATTTTTGTTGTTTTGCAGTTTCAAGAAGGTGAAAGTTTTCTCATCCCTGATAAAGTAACCGTGTTCATCAAGAACAATATGACTTATCAGGTTGGAGTTGATTGTAAAGACAAAAATTATGATTTTGGATTTCGAACACTACTTACGGGACAAACCTACGCTTTCACTTTTAGGCCATCAGCATTCGGTTTAGACGCATCCTTATATTTTTGTAGTTTTTCATGGATTAATGGATTACATTACTTTGACATTTATGTTCAAACTCGAGATGAGAACGATTGCATAAAACAATGTCATTGGGCAGTAGACGAACTTGGACCATGTAAGGTTTCAGATAGTTCTTCAGATTGTTTTAAATGGAATAGTAAACCTATTGTTGAAGGAAGACAAATTGGTCATACTCCTAATTAACATGATCAACATAATTTCCTTTGAAACTTATGTAGATCAAAGATAAAAAATAAAAAAATAATATATTATAAGTTATTTCTTTAGTTAATCTTCATATATTAACCTTTACGAGTTGTGAGTTTGATCTTCTTTTTTTTGTTTCTCAAAGTTTTCTTTTTATTTCTATTGATGTAAAAAAGTAAATTTTTATGCATTATGACATTTCTTATACTTAGACTTTGTTTGGTAAAAATTAGCTTATAGCTTATAATTATTTATGTAATTGAAGAGTTTAGTAAAGTTAGTGGTTCAATTAGTTTAAAATTATATAATGACGTAAAATTACATTATTAATTAAAAAAATATATCAATTAATGTTTAAAATATTTTAAAATTAAAAATATTTAAACGCACTTTTAATTCTCTTATTTTGATCACATTTAACTTTTAGTCATCTTTTTTTTAAATTTGAATTTTTGATCCCAATTTTACAAATTTTGAAATTTTGTTGGTCATTTTTAATTTTTATGTTGTGCTACTCTCATTAATAATATTAATGAATTGATTAAATATTTTTCCATGTCATTAATCCAATATATGTTATTACTTTTGTAATTGAATTAAATTTTTCCAAAAAAAATTAATTGAAATAATTATATATGACATCTAAAAAAAACTCAAGAAAACAAAAACAAAAATCTCATCATATCCTCCTCCCCCTCTTTCTCAATCAAAAAGAAAAAACAAAAACAAAAATTTCAAAATCCATAAAACACAAAAAACATCAATACTCACTTTCCTTCTTTTTTCTGAAACCATAACTTCGAACCTAGATCTATCGTAACCAACAAATGTCATAAAATCACCCCATTTGCAAGTTCAAATTTTAATTCTAGAATAAAACAAAAAGATTAAAAGTGCATTTAAGTCTATTTAAAAAAAATTTATTAACTCAAAAATTAATTAATATGATATTTTTATTTATTTATTTAGCTTTTTGATTTATTTTAAATTATAATAAATAAATTATTTTAAATTATTTATTTTAAAATATAAATTATTTTAACTTATTTACTTTAAAATATTATTTATTAAAATTATTTTAAATTTTAAATTATATACCGATATAGATAGTTTAATTATTTTAAAATATAATAAGTAAATTATAAAAGATATAAAAGATTTTAATTACAATAACAAAAGTAAAATTAAAAAAAAAGATGATAAAATATAACTTCAAAAGTTACTTGTAGTTTATCAAAATTTCTATAATATATTATAAGCTCATAATAAAATGATAGTTACATGGGAATAGCAACATAAGTAATAACAACATCGGTATTGTTTAACAAATTGAAATAATTATACATAGGTACATAATTATTACTTGTATTATGTTAATTATGTTTTTTAAATCCGAAAAACTTGTATTATCTGAAGTTTCTCTTCTTTGTATATTTGTTGAGGAGGTATCTTATCTTTATTTTCTTTTTAATTAACTATATGGATATATATATTTCTCATAAATTACACAACTCATAAGATATTAATTAGTGTTACAAGAAAAAATGATGCACCCTAATTTTTAAATTAAAAAGACAATGTGCCTATAGCAAGACTCAAGGTCCAAGCTAAAAGTAATAAACCTTCGGTAGCATCAACAATAACAATTGTAGCAGAAAATAAAGAATCCCATAATTTCCATAACATCGTCACGACAAACACGTTAGAAACACCTCGGTGCTTCTTAATTCTTTATCGGAATGGCATCGGGAGTGACTTCTATGTCCCATATTTCTTATGTTGACTTAGTGGCACGTCTTAAAATTTCGATAATTATTTAAATATTAGAATAGTCATCGAAATTATATTTAAATTTGATAGTCAATTATGTATAAAAAATATTAGCATCCATCACAATTATTAAAAAACATTTATCTATTATTAATTATATAAAATCAATGCTAATTTAAATATATTTATTTATTTTATTATTAAAACACAAATATAACTTGTTTTATTTTATAAAATGATTCTGAAATTAAAGTATACTTTTTTTATGTCAAAATTAAACTATGCTTAAAATAATTATCGACTTTGAAAATCAATATTTAAAAAAGAGTAAATTAAAGATGTACGTAACACAAAATGTGTGTATAAGACAAAAAATGGGGTTGAGTGTATAAGCTGACCTTGTTTTAAAGTCATAAAAAATTAGATTTCTTATCCTTCACTTTAACCTCTACTCTACAATTTAAAAAAGAAAAACCAATTTTATTTCTGTTATTTTAAAAAAATTTGGATCTATATTTTACCTTTTAAATTTTTCTTTTTTAAAATTTTTAGTAGACAAAAGAATCGTTTTAAAAAAATTTCAATAGGCAAAAAAACTAAAAGAAAACTTTTTACTTACCATATTTTTTGTTTTTAAAATTTTTGGTAGACAAAAACTTCAATTAAAAACTTTTTGGTTGATAAAATAATTGAGAAAAATTTTTATTACCAAAATTTTGATAGGCAAAACAAATTGATTTTGAAATTTTCATTATGTAAAAAAATTAATTTTTTTTTAAAAACTAGAATTTTCGTTTTTTGAATAAGAAAATTTGAAAAATGAACTTTTTGATATTTTTAGTTGAAAAATTCAATTTTTAAATTTTTTAATAGTTATTTTGTTAATAAAAATTTAATAATGAAAATTCTCTTTCTAACAAAAAGTTCATTTTAAAATTTTTCATTAACAAAATAACTATAATAAAATTTAAAAAGAATAATTTTCTGATTTAAAAAATTTTAAAAGAAAATAAAATTGTCTTTTCTGAATTTTTTGGAGGTGTAAATTGTCCGAATTTTTTTTTTTACTTTTAGTATTAAGTATGAAAGTATTGACAAAAATTACAAATACAGATATATACCTACAAAATCTAATTTTCTAATATATATGATTAAAAAAAAAAAAAAACCATAGAAACCGTAATAGACAAAAAAAAACAGAGAAACCCTGAGAAGAGCAAGGGGTGGGGGGCGGTTATGCTTGAGGGAGGGGTGGAGGTTACAGATTTTTTTTCCTCTGCCCTTTCTTCTAATTCTTTTCCTCTAGTTTCTTTTCTTCCTCAAATTTTTGGCGCTGAAGTGACGATGGTTGCTTTCTATTTTTTTTAGGATCAAATTGATGAAGATAGTTTGATGCCTAATGAATGTTTTTTTGGTGGAGTTATTAAGTTTGAAGATTGAAGTGAGGTGATGGTTTAACCTCCCTCTGTTTTCTCTAAGACCCTATACTTTTCAAACCCCTCTCTCAAATATCACTCCTTTGTTTGCTGTTTCCCCCCTCAATTAATAGGATCCTAATCTGTTATTGATTAATATTTGTGATCAATGGATAAAACTATAAAAGTCACTTTTTAAAAAACTGAAAATGAGAAAAATTTGTAAAAACTAAAAAACTAATTCTATTATTGATTAATAGGTTTGTTAAAGGCACTTTTTAGAAAGTTGGATTTCGGACACTCAATTAAATTTCTACTTTCATTTAAAAGATTTATTCTTCAATTTACTAAAATATCCTTAATCTTAATGTAAAAACAAAAAAATATGATCGTACTCCTATAATTTAAATTTTTCGAAACAAGTAAATTTTTTCTCATAAAATATCTTTACTTGAAATTTCCGATAGTTGTTTTTCAGTATTAGAAATTTCAAATTTCCGGTATTGAAAAATAACTACCGAAAATTTCATTCCTTACTGAAATTTCCGGAACAATGTTTTTTTTTTTATAAAAAAATTATTATTTTTTTATATTTTTTTCATTGAATTTTTTTAATGAGGACCAGAGGAGAAAAAACACCATTGAACATTCTTGAGTTCGACTTGAACATTATGCGTTATAATATTCAGCTTGAGTTTGAGCAACAAGATCTTGCGTTTAATGATCAACACGATCAGCACCACTAGGATAATGTGCATCACCATCAACAGCCTGAACAACCTCTATTTTCTAGAGGTTCTTACGATCTTTTCGTCCTTAAAGACTATCAGCACCACATTGCAATTAAAGTGTGAAACAGATAAGCTAGTAAGTAATTCATTTTATAACATATTATAATATAGCATAATATGTAAATTTTAATATATTTAGAATATAGTTTATTACAAAGCTGATTTTAGGAACTCAAACGCACAATATGTATAATTTAGTTTATACAAAGCTGATTGTAGTATAGTTTATATGTGTATTTTAATAATTTATAGTATAGTTCATTAGAGTTTAATAAATTAATTGTATATTTATATTATAATTTATTGTGTGTTATTTTAATTAAACACAATAGACTATCTTGAAAGTTATTTCAAAAGGAAAAAAACAAGATAAATTCATTGATATCATATATATATATATATATATATATTACCTGCTCAGATAGAACATTGGATTACTATATTTGAGTTACGTCTTCTACAACATGTAGTTTGCAGATGATTATTGACAGTAATCTGATATCTGCTTTTGCTAAAAGATGACACGCAGAGACTAGCTCATTTCACTTGTCATTTGGTGAAATGACTATTACTTCACGATGTTAGGGGTCTTTTGGGCATCCCATGTTATGAAGAGTTTTTCACACCTCCCGCTAATGTGAATGAAGATTTGGCCATTGCTGTTGTCATTGAGTTATTAGGAGTTGATCATGATTGAGTTGTGAATGAAACTAGGATTAATAGAGGTGCTTCATATAGTTTTGAGTGTTTGAAAGCTATATTTTCTAAGAAACTTCATGAAGGACGATACGACTGTGCAGCGAGCGATGGCATACCTACTTCATTTGGTAGGGTGTACCAGACTAGCTGATAAAGTTTTACCCTTGCATATGCAAAATATTCGTTTCTTTTCAAGACCTTGATACTTGTGGTAAATTGACATGAGGACTAGCTGCTCTTGTTGTTTTATATGACTATCTTAGAGATGGTACACTGTCTGCAACGAAGCAGATTGGAGGATATTTATTTCTACTCTAGATACTATTATATTATTTTTTATACTTATTATATTGTTATTTGATAAGATGCTTATTTAATTATTTGTATTTTTTTATATTATTTATAGACATGGATTTATGAACATTTCCTTAATATTTGTAAGAGGTATATGACTGACCTTATATCTTCAATTCGGCAGATGTTTTGATGGACTGCAAAACAAACATTTGAGAACGTTGCATACTACAGAGCAAAGTTTGATGCTTTGATAGATACTGATCTTATCTGAACGCCAAATTACGATGAGAACTCTACGGCACAATTTCAATTTATGTCGTTATTTATCGGGTACATTCGTTGGTGTTCCACGATGGTACCATATTTACGAGAGAGGTGCATACGGCAGTTTCAATATACTCAGCACATCCCTCCTACACCACCGATGCTCGTTATATGTGATGTTGATGTTGAATGGAGTATGTACAAGAACTCTGTACGATCCCTTCGTACTAAATTGCATCTAGCTGCATAACCACACGACACTGTTGAGTGATACATTCAGTGGTACTATAGGATATCTCATCCTTGGATAATCCCTTACGTAAGCTATAGCCCATGATGTATGTTCTAAATCTAATAAACTCCAATATTGTAGACGTCTGCATAAGCTATAGCTAATGATGTAGACTCATCATTGCAGTGCTTCTTCCAATGCCATGCAAATGGAGGTAACAGACGTGCTGATTTCAATTTAACTTGAACCCAATGAGTTTCATTAAAAAAACCAATGTTGATAATACAATCACGTGATATGTCTCCATTGTGTCACCCTCAATGGAAAAAAAGTCAAACAAAAAGTTTTCCCCAATGTCACGTAACCCATATTTGGAATGCTCATCCACTTCTCGTCGGGTTGGTTTCCCAAATCAGTTACGAGCAAAGAGTATGCCACTTCTTGCAAATGTTCCTTGAATAATGCATCATATAAATCAGGTTTGGACTTAATCTCTGTATACAACTATCGATGTATAATGCTACAATATTCTTCACTATGGCCAAGTAAAGCAGCAATAACACGATATCCACAGTTTCAATCTGCTTTAACATTAATTATGTCTTCAATATATGAATAAATTAGAGGAGAAAACTCGTTCAAATATTTTCTAACTTGACTCTCATAAGTGTTTGCTAAGATGTTTGTTTGGGTGTTTGCTGAAAGACTTGTTGGGGTGCTTGTTGGGAGGTTTGTTTGGATTGTTGGGATACTTTCATGGGTCATTCCCGAGAGACTTGAATATTTGCATTATCAGAATAAAATGCATCAACGTGCTCAAAATATGAAGGGTCGCGATATACGTCAAACTCCTTCGGCTTATTGCCTTTTTTCCTCTTCACACCACCTTTTATTTTGATCTTATCTTGTGGTGCACACATTGATCTTGTCTCTGGATATGCTATTTAACGCAACTTGCTCTTCACTGCCCTTCTTCTAGCAACATTAAGTATTTTCCATGTTTTCAAAATTATATGCATCTCTGAATCATTTTCCAACTTTTCTTCCTCTTGATCACTATTCATGGTTAATTTCCTCTGATGTATATGAACAACATCCAATGGGATTGGAACACTTTCCAACTTGTATCGTGCCAACTCACATGCACAAGGTAATCCATGAGTGTTTCTAAGTATACAACAACACGTAGTTTTGTCGGTATCGACATAGCTGATTCTCTTGTATTCATGAACAATATTAGCTAAAGCTTTCTTGCATACAACCCAAGTCAAATTATTATAGAATAAATTGTTGTGTATATGCTCTTTGCGACCCTTACTTATCTCAAATGAACATTTTATCTTAATAATTTGGAACTTCAACATGTCATTCATACCATTTCATGCCTTACAAAAATCTCTTTTATTATGTTCCAAAAATCTCTCCAATGACCAATGAGTAGATTCAACCTTATTATTCAAACATAAAAAATGTATGATACTATTTATATCATGCATGTTTAATCCTATATAAGTATAAATATAAAACAAAATGCAAAATTTAAATGACGTACCTATTAGTCTTAGTATTTCCTAGATGCAATACTCGATTGGTCCATGCTTCAACAAATCTTTCCTTGTGACGAGTCAACCATGTGTCTCTGATGTAGTCAAAGAAAATAATATTATCGACACATGTTTGCTTAAACATTTGCAAAAGTTCCTTGTACTACTTCTCTTCCGAACAATAAACAATTTTCCTCCACAACTCAAGAATGGGTTCCTGCATATCTTTCTTTAATATATATCATTTGCATTTGGCTCCAACATTTTTGTTAATATGAAGTGGACAAAGTAAATTTGTTGAAGATGGAAATACAACTTCAATTGCATTCATTAAAGCAAGTTCTCTGTCAATCACGATAACTTGAGGAAATGAGGTGTTGAAAACAAACAACTCTTTTAACTTCTCCAATGCCCAACAAAAAATTTCTTAACGCTTACAATCCATATAAACAAATGCAACGTTGAATGTCAACCCAATTGAAATTACACCAACAATTTCAAACAATGGTAACCTATACTTGTTGGTTTTGTAGGTGCTATCCATGCTCAATAGAAGAAGGAACATGTTAAACAAAGTTATAGAATTCGGGTGCGTCCAAAACATGTCCCTCACAACGTTGAAGTCTCCATGAATCCTACTCCAACAAACATACTTATCAGCTTCAAATAATTTCAACAGATGTTGCATATCCATTTTAGGTCATTTCCAATTCTTCCTGTATGTGTTTCGTCACTTATAAATTTGGGAGACATTAGTCACATTCTCCTTATCTCGATCTCTCAAAAATGACAAGATGTGTCTCGGTGCAACGTGATACTTTTTCAGCTCGTCAACATGTTTCTAATCTTTTTCTTGTAAGCGTTCAACAAGTGTATTATTCTCAAAAGTAGCTACTAACTCATGGTTGTGAAGTTCACACATTAAACTAATAATTTGTCCCTCAACATTTTTCAATTGTCTCGACATTAGTTTAAACAGACAACCACACTTTTTAGTTGAAGTCCGTGAGTTACTTTTATTTGACTTATATTTTTCACTTTTATCACAACCAAAAATTAATTTTGACTTCCTTCCTTCCTCTCTTTCTGCTCTCAATGTCAGAGCGAGTAATGATAACAGTACTCGATTTTTTCGGTCAACCTCTCATGCTCATGATATGGCAGCTTGTCGTGATTCAAAATTTGGACCAGTTGTGAATGTTTCAGTCAAATCTATACATAACGGTAGTGTTTTTTTATCATTACTTCAAAAACAAAAAAGTTATAAAAAAATACATATCGAAAATTTCAAAATTTTGAAATTTCCAGTAAAGTAAAAGTAACTATCGAAAATTTCATGACATAAATTTCCAGTAAAATAAAGTAACTACCGAAAATTTCAAGCTAACAAATTTCCGAAAATTTTGTTGGCGAAATTTCCGGTATACAATTTATACTACTGGAAATTTGGTGCTTGAAAATTTCCAATAAACAAAATTGTACCACCAGAAATTGTAAAAAGGAAATTTACGGTAGTTATAAATTGTGTACCAAATTTTTAGGGGGAAAAGTCATTTGCTGGAAATTTTGGTGAGGGGGTAAGATTTTAGAGTAATTTTTTTTTACCATTAATTGAATGAAAATTAATGGGATAAATTTATGTTTTTAACATTTTGGAGAGTATAAGTCCAATGAGGGTACGAAATCCATATTTTCACTTTTTAATATGTTATTGATTAAAGTCTATTGGACTCGTTTGATTCTCATCTCAAGAATTCTATTTTAGTTTTATAAAATTTTAAAACTAAAAAAACTTGTTTGGATTACTTGTTTTTAAAAACTGTTTTGTAAAACTATTTTTAATATTGTACTTTTTAAAACTAAAAAAGCAAAACAGATAAATTGTGGTTTACTACTCATTTTTCAGTTTTTTTAATTCTCTAGTAAAAACTATTTTAAAAAATTAGATTATCAAATAAGTTTTATGTTTTTTTCATCTATAAATCTGTTTTTAGAAACAAGTTTATCACATAAATTTTTTCCTTAATTATATTCTTTAAATCAGTTGTCTAAATCAAATTCGTAAAACAAAAATTTTAATATCTAAAATATAAAAGTGTTTCAAACATGTATTTCGAAACAAATTCGAACAGTGTTGTGAGGAATCAATTGGGCCAAAGGAAATGGGTGGTAGGCCTAATAACAAAATGTAACCAGAACGAGTGTGGGCCTGAACAGGAAACAACTTTTTTCTAAGTCTGGAATGGGCAAAGCCAATTCATTTTAAAATTTGTGGATCAAAATTTTGTGACAAAAAAATTTTGAAAATTTTACTCTATACCACACAATTATACCTATACCTCACAAAATCTTCAAAATACCAAATATACCATTTATTTTTTTTTACTTTTTTATCAAATTAAAATTCACTTTTTTTTACCTTTCAAATATTTCCGGATAAAAAAAAAAGATTTCCAATAATTACCGGAAAACTTTTTTCAAGTTTTTCTAAAAAGTTTTTCGGTAAAGTAGCGTATATTTAACAAACTTGAGAGAAATTTTTTGGTAGTTTTATTTTTTTTTTCAAATTTAAAAAAAAAATTAAAAAAAAATCAAAAAAAATAAATAAATAAAATTACCGAAAAACTTGTGAGGAAATTTTTTGGTAGTTTTATTATTATTTTTTTCAAAATTGAAAAAATAAATAAATTTTCCAAGTTTTTTGGTAGTATTAAATATACGCTACTTTACTGGAAATTTTTTTTTCAAGTTTTCCAATAGAAGTCTTTTGTATCGGAAATTTTGTTTTTTTGTGGTGTGGAAATTTTTGAAAGATAAAAAAAAAAGTGAATTTTAATTTAGTAAAATAATAAAAAAATGAAATATATATTTGACATTTTAAAATATTTGTGGGGTATAAATATAATTGTAGAGATATGAAGTAAAAAATTTAAAAATTTATCTGCAGAATCTATTACAGCTTGCAGTAAACTCTGAAGATTGGCGCCCTATCTAGCGGTGGTGTGTAGTGCGTGGCTAGCTAGAAATAAATAATGTCCTTTTTGAAGGTAATGGTACTGATATGGTTATAACATAAAAGTGTAGTAGTCATAGAAATGCATGGATTTAGCAAAAATTGGGAATGGAGTTGGAATGTCTTTTGCATCATGGTGTTCATGTCCAATTGATTGTTTGCAAATGATGAGAACAAATTCAACAAATTCAAACCAGAAGGGGGAGGAGGGGTAGTTTTAGAGTTTTCGGTTCTATTTTTTAAAAACTAATACGAGTTTTTGTTAGAAATATAAATGAAACATGAAATGAGTTAAGAAAAAATACAACAATTCAAAATAAAAAGAAAATACAATCAGAGCAAATCATGAAGTATAAAAAATACTCAACTTGTGTGGTAACTATTTATAAACTCATTTTTGTAACAATTTTATAGTTTTATTTAGTGCTATACCTTAAATTTGAATTTTGTTTTACCATAAATAAGCATTTTAGTTTTGTTTAAAATTTCTATTCAAATCTTTCAGTTTTATTCCTTTGTGTTATAATAATTATCATTTTATTTTTTTTATTAAATTATGGACTAAGTACAACCAATATCAACCACTAATGAAATTATAGGCATTCGAAATCCATTCTAAGGCTTATCATTATCATCTTTAATAAAATGAAAATTCATGCTATTCAAAATCAATACGGCTAAAAAGATCAGTTAAAATATTACATTTTGCCAAGTTTAGTTTTAAGATGTCTTAGTTGTAACAAATTGATTATCTTAACCTCTAAATAATAATTATCTATTTAATAAAATAAGACTCATTGGTATGTGACTACTTGTCAGCGATAATTTAAGACGTCTAGGTTGTAACAACTTGGTGATATTAAACTTTTTTAATCAAATCCAAATAAATAACTAAACATTCTCATCAAAATCAATTTATCAGATTCAAGATTTTATTTTCTTTCATTAAATCATCAATTTCTCTTTATCCAATCATTTTATTGTAACTAAATGCATTTTCTTCAAAAAGCAATCAAACACATCTATATTTTCTACCTAAGACTGCACTGTTGTCAAGTATAACAATAAAAAATTGCTTTTTTCCTCTATATTTTAAATATACTTTTATCATTAGATTCTTAAAATAAAAATGATTATATTTGCATTTTAAAAAGGAGAAATATATATATATATATATAATTAATATTAATTTGCACAATTAATGTATTTTAACGGATGTTGTACGGTGTTAATACCTTCCCTATTCATAATCAATTTCCGAAACCAAAAATTTAGTTTCAAAAACCATTTTTTAAGACTTTTTTTAGTGTTATTTCTATTTTAAAATAAATTTTGGTGACGACTTCGTTGTATTCGATGAACACTCAAAATTTTAGACCGCCACAAATACTAATTTAAACATTAGTTATAGTATATAGAACAAAATAGATTTTATCAAAAATAATACTCCCATATCTTAGAATTTAATTGGATCTATACCCAACAACTAACCGTGTGAAGTCACATAATTATTTTATATTTAATTAAATTTTTAGTAATTTCGTTTTAGGCATGTCAATAGCCAACTAAACTCATGATGGGTATATAAGAATTTACTTTTAAAAAAATGTAATAACAATTTAAAATTTTTAATACACAAAAAAAATACTTTATTAAAATACAGTATTAATGGACAAATAAAACTGTTTGGTACTAAAAGAACTATAATTTTCTTTTATATTCTGTTGACTATACAAATAATAAACAGTGATTAATTTTTTCAGAAAATAAATAAATAAATAGTGATACATTCCATAAAAAAAAATAGCGATACAATGTTCTTCTTTGAATTTATTCAACTCTTTATATGGCTACATGATCAATTAAATAATATTTGTAATTGTGAAAAAATAAGTGTCCCCCTTATTTCTTTTCTTATGATAAAAATTTTCGAATAAGGTGCAGTGTTTCAATTTAAAGGTAGAGAATATTTTTAATGTTTAATATATATTTATAAAAAGATTTTATATTTATTTTTCTCTAACGACATTAACAAAATTTATAATCTCAACATCCATATTCAAGACGTATCATTTTACAACTTAATCAAACTATTAGAGTCCGCATAAGAATCTTTTGATTATAGTATAAAACAAAATAATCTTTGTCTCGTAAGAATTACACATATAACAATTGCAAAGACTTTCGAATGTTGGAATATGCATTTAAATTCAGAATTTTTTTGTGTGTACATATTTCACTGCTAGATTCTTTAGAATAAAATAAATAAAATAGAATTGTTTTTATAAATAAAGTTAATTCTAGTAATAATTTAAAATATTTAATGAACAAAATTCTATACTAAAATACTAGTTATAATAGACAATTAAAATTATGTGATACTAAAAAAATTGCAACCAATTTTTTTTTTTTAGCAAACCAGAAAATGTTACGAATTAAAAATATTTCATACTACGTTGACTATACAAAGTAAGACAAAAATACTGGTCCAATATTCTTCTTTGCATTTATTACACTCCTTGTATGGCCACATAATTAATTAAATAAAATTTGTAATTGTGAAAAAAAAAGTCTCCCCCTTCCTTTGGTTCGACATTATATATAACAAGAAATTGATCATATCATTGTATTAATTTTTCTAGTGAGCAAGCAACATGGTTACCATCTCTTCAAAATTTGTGTTACTAATTTCTATATTACTAACAATTCTCATTGTTTTACAGTTTAAAGATGGTGAAAGTTTTCTCGTCGCTGATAAAGTAACTGTGTTCATTCAGAACAACATATCTGATTTTCAACTTGGAATTGATTGTAAAGACAAAAATTATAATTTTGGGTATCGAGTACTACTTCCACAACAAATATATAATTTCACTTTTAGGCCATCGTCATTCGGTTTAGAATCAACTTTATATTTTTGTAGTTTTTCATGGATTAATGGATTTCATTACTTTGACATTTATGTTCAACCTCGAGATGAGCTCGATTGCCCAAAACAATGTCATTGGGTAGCAACAGCAGCAGGACCATGTAAGATTACAAAAGATTCTTCAGATTGCTATCCATGGAATCGTAACACTCGTGTAGGAGAGAAACAACTTGGTCATACTCTTAATGTGTAATAATATATGTTTCTTCTCTTTGAAATTTATATAAATCAAAGTAATGAAATAATATATTATAAGTTTCTTCATATATATTTCTTAGTTTTTTTTATTACTCCTTACAAAACCAGTTTGTATGGTGACGAATGTATCTCTTTATGCACTATGATGTTTATTATCCTAAACATAAGTCGTTTATATATATATATATATATATATATATATATATATATATATATATATATATATATATATATATATATATATATATATATATATATATATATATATATATATATAAACGACTCTGTAAGTAATTATAAGATGAGATATTTTGTTTAATCACTCGTAATTATAAACAATAAAATTTCATTAACACAACCGTTAATTATTGACATAATATATTAATTATCAAGCAAACAAATTTTTATGTAAATTTGAAATTTGTAGTTGTAGCTATGTAATCCTATCGTCGATTATTTGCTTATGATTTTTTTTTAAAAGCTTATTATACATTCATTTGAAATTATTTAATAAAGTATCAAATAGTTTTAAAATTTTATAAAAATTTGTATATTTGATGTACTAAATAAAAACTTTTAATTTTACGGTTGAATTAATATAATTGATTGTTTCTAGTGAATTATTAAGTGAAATAATTCGTCCTTAAATCTTAACTCAACTGACAAATATCGATATTATTAAGTTGAATGTCTTAGTCCAAAATTGAACTCAGAACCTCACAGTTGCATTTAAATTTATAGTGATATTTATTATATCTTTATCACTCATCCTATTTTCTCTCTCACTTACACTTTAAAAAGTATACTTCATAAAAAATTATGTCATCCTAAGGTATAGTTTTGGATAAAATCGTAACTTTTTCTTCATTTGAAAGTATACCTTGAGATACATATGTAGTTTTTTCAGAAACGTTGCAGGATAAAAGTAGCTCTAAAAGAAATTTGGGAAACCATCCCTTCAATATTTACCACAAGAGAACCGAGAAATTTGTACATGTACACTGGATTGATGCTAACTTCTTTTTGTTTTTATATCATTGTTTATATTGAAGATGAAATTATTAAAACATTTACGTTATATATATATATATATATATATATATATATATATATATATATATATATATATGATAATTGATAATTTTAATTCTATGAAACAATTACGAGCACAACATTAGAAGTAAAGACTAGTTCTTTTTTTATATTTATTTGATAATATTAATTATGAATATATCTTATAAAAATTGGTATGAAAAATTACACACTCTAAACAAAACTTTTTAATTATTTACAAAATTGTTACCACGTATTTTTTTATGTCCATTATGCACTTACCATATTTATGCATTTAAAAATTTATTTTTTCTTTATTAAATTATTATATATGCTTTTAAATTTGATGTCTTATGTTTAATTCCCGACTCCAACACGCAGCTTCATCGACAAAAGACACATTGTCCAGTTGTAAAGACTAGATCATGAATAATCAGTCCCTTAGCACATAAAGTGAGATAAAATGAACATTGAATAATTCACTCCACCCAATCTTGTCATCACTCTTGTATTCATGTGTACTTCTAGATCTGAATTTAAGCGTGGAATTTGATAAGTTTTTTATTGAAATTTATTTGAAGACATAAGTAAGTACTAAGTAGGTCTTTAGTTAGTTAATTTCATAAAAAGTAATGCTCGTCTATAGGTGTTGAAATTTATTAATTTGAAGACATAAGTAGGTGTTGAAATCAATTGAAGACATAAATGTACATAAGTACAGGTTCTTTTATTCACATGAAAATCATGTACTACCAAATTATCACAATTCACACTTAGCTAACATATATAGCACAAGCCAATATTTCTAAAGAAAGTTATTAAAACGAACAAATTAACCTTTAAGCCATATATCAAGAGGAGAGTAACTAGATATCAAGAATGAACATAAAGTAGTTCAAATCAAACCATATATGAATTGGGTTTTATGAACGTGGTGTCAGCTTTTTCATTGAGTTATGGTCAAATGAGAGTTACATGTGTCTCTACCATATTTTGGAAATGAAGAAAATGGGCATGAAAGGCATACTATTGCATGTGGAAGGACAAGAGGAGCACATGGTCGTGTGCCGCTGTGTCAAATCCGTGCATTTGTTTTTCCTCACTGATTAAAGGGAAGGGATATGCATACACATTTTGTATTTTATTTTAATTTTAATTTTAATATCGCGCAAGGTCAAAAATAAAAGACGTGAGAGTATCCAAAACAAAAAATCATCCTACTAGACTAAGTATAAACACATAAATGAGTTCAACATCTCATGCACATCCTCCCACAACCTTCACCAAAATCCTTAAGAATAAGATATACATATTTCTACGACTGACACCCTATGGCAAACTATTCAGTGTCTCAAACGAAATCATGTTATGATGTTAGCGTTGCAATGCCATTTTTCCCCCCACAAAGACATCCCGGCATAACTTGTTGATCTCGAAACACACATCAATTTTTTTCTATTTTATTACCCATGATCTTTTTAAGATTGTTATTGGTCCACTTTAGGGTACTAAAAACACATAATATGCCTCTAATTATTTATAGGGGGTATAGGTTAGAGAATTTGTGGTGTCATAGGTTGCAACCATTCATATCATTTAATTCATGCTCTTGTTCGGATTAAATTTAGGAGTTTCTCTGGTATATTTACAAATTAAAGTGTTTTTAAATAATAGTTTTATAAACTAAAATATTAACATTATTTTTATGAATCAAATAGTAATTAGTTGACTTTTGTATTTAAGGAAATATTATTTTATAAAAAAAAAATTATTTCGTTGTTTATAAATATTATACTAAATTTTTTACATTTTATTGTAAAAATATTCAATATTCATTATTATGAATAATAAAAATTCATAAGAAAATTAAATTTTATTTACCTAATATTGTGATACATAATATTTAATTATTATAATTATATAATGATAAGAACTTATTTTTTTTCAAAAAAAATCATTTAATTATTAATTCAAACACTAAATATACTAATACATATGGAATTGTCTCATGCACCGTCTAAATTTTGGTTAAATTTATGTTTCAAACTTATAACTCTCGCTTTGCATGGTCTCAACAACTCTCACTAGCGTATAACGATTTTATGTTTCTTTTGTTGATTTTTTTTACTATAATGGTAGAGGTATATACCTCTTCTATGTATTGTTAAAAGTATTTATGTAAACATTTAAAAATGTTTATAAAAAGTTATTGGAGCTATGTGATTGAACTAGTTTAGCCTTATTATTAGTGGTGGTGGCGAAGCTGATTAGAGAGAATAGTAGTAGAATTAAAGGGCATATCTGAGGAGAAAAGTGTGAGGAGTGATAATATATGTTTGAGGAAGGAGAAAAAGTGATTTCGAAAATTTAAAATTTATTTAAATATATTTGAGGAAGTTATTTATTAAGTGTGGGGAGTGATAATATGTGTTTGGGGAAGGAGAAAAAGTGATTTCGAAAATTTAAAATTGATTTAAATATATTTGAGGAAGTTATCAAATTTGAAGCTAATAAACTCACTTTTATTTAAATGTAGTTAAATATAAATTATTTTTATTAAATTCACTTTTAATTAAAATAAATTTAATAAAAATTCATTATCATTGGTGTAGAATCAAACACACACCTATATAGAGTAATTACTCTCTAGTCAAACTATTATAAACTAAAAAATACTTTAAAATTTGATCATATTTTAAACGAAAGTTTTTTTTACAATATATTTTAAGAAAAAGTTGATTGCTTTTAACTAATTTAATATTATTATTTCTAATTTATCATGTAATACATATAGTTGAGTATTTAACTTTAAAAATATACAATTTAGTAAATTTGAATTCTATTTTATTCAAAATTTAAAAAATTAATTGTATTTAATTGAATTTTTTAATAGTCATAATTATTTTTTTCTGCTTATAATAGTGATTAGAGAAAGTTGCGAACTAATTAGATCAATCAATCTATTCCCTCTGTACTAAATTATAAGTCACTTTGCAAAAGAAAATTTATCCAAAATTATATGTCGTTTTACAATATCAGTGAAATATTAATGTTTTTCTATCATATTTCGTTACTATTTATTATCCTCTCTTCTTACAATTTTATTGATTTCTTTTTATCATACCATATATTAATGAATGATAATTTTGTAAAGTAACTTATAATTTCTCTTTTTCATACAAAATTAACAATTTTTTTTTAATTTATATGAAATTACAAAGTGACTTATAATTTGAGATGAGGGTATCAAACAATAAAAGAATGACAAAAACTCCAATAGTTTAGTGTAATGGTAAATAATCAGGCATTTGATTAGGATGTTGTAGATTTGATCATCAATAATGTCATTAGAATGAGACAAATATAAATTAATTTGTAAGTGTTCAATAAATTTAAAGGTCTTCTAAACCTTGAACTAGGACATCATCTTCTCATCCTAAAAATTCTTTCATAAGAAAAGAATGAAAAATGCTTGTTGAGAATGCAAATATAGAAAAATATTATTCATACATCTTACAATAATTGCTCATTTGTAAAAATTATTTGTTCCATAAAAATAGTTTAATAATAATATTAGCCTCTCTCTTACTTTATTCACTTTTTTAATTTTGTGTAAAATAATCAAATAAGTCAATTATTATGGAGCAAATGAAATATATTGAAAATGTATTTGAAGTTGTATATTTAGTTCTTTGTAAATTTTACTGTTTTTCTCAATGCAAAATTATAACTTTTAAGATCATCTACATTTGATGACCTTCTCTTCATGGCTCATTTAATTATATTTTTTCTCTCATCTAAATAATTTATTTTAATCGCTATATTCTCTCGTAAATAAACTAAAAACATTAAAATTCGTGCTAAAGAATATTTGTTAAGAAAACAAAAAATAAATTTTGAATGAAAAATCTTTATTTTTTTTATAATTTTAAAGTATAAATTACACGTCTTTTAATATTTTATCTATTACATTGAATTTTTAATAAATGTCTCAAAGACACTTGTTAGCATTTTTCAATTATTAAAAATTAAAATAGATAATTTATTTTCAAGATTGACCCAAGAATAAATAATATGGAGAATTAATAAAATACTTTGTAACACACACTTTTTTAATACACTTTGATTGATTACAATTCACATAAATTTTATTAAATGACGTGAGTTTCATATAAATTTAGTAAGCTAAAATATAATTTTAATCTTTATATTTTTACTGATTCACGAAATTGATTATTCTATTATAAATTGATAATAATAAAAAAAAATTAAAACTGTATCTAAATCATTTGAATAAAACTTACTTAAATTTTAATAAAAAAAAATATTAAAAAGTGTATTATAAATATGTGTCACTGATATTATTCTTATCTGATCTAAGGTTAGAAAATACTTAAGGCTGGTCCACTCTATCAATCCTAAATTAATTTTGTTTTAGCTTTTAGCACGGTTAACTAGATAATTTCCCCAAATCCATGGGCCTGTTACAGAAGTAGGGGGATGTGGACATAATTATTGTTGTCTTGTAACGATGTATAGGACATTACAAAGGCAGCTTTTGCTTTTATAAATACCAGACTTGCTACCAGAACACTCAGTGCCACAGCTTTTCTTCTTCCTTCTTGGTTGGTTTGTTTTTTTTCCTTTCCACACTTCACAAACCAAAAATTATGTCTCTCTACCTTTCGTTCACTACCCTTTTTTTTCTTCTCTCTTCTGGCTATGCTTTCCCATTGCACCATCGCCACCACCCTCATTTCGCCACTCACAACTACAGAGATGCTCTCACCAAATCTATTCTCTTCTTTGAAGGTCAAAGATCAGGGAAACTTCCTTCTAATCAGAGAATGTCTTGGAGAAGAGACTCTGGTCTCTCTGATGGTTCAGCATTGCATGTATGCAGATTTCATAGTACTACTAACATATTCATGTTTTTTTTTTGTTGCTTATTTTGGTTTGAAAAATGTAATGTAGGTTGATTTGGTTGGAGGGTACTATGATGCCGGAGATAATGTGAAGTTTGGTTTTCCTATGGCTTTTACTACCACCATGCTTTCATGGAGTGTTATTGAGTTTGGTGGGTTAATGAAAGGTGAGTTGATGAATGCTAGAGAAGCTATTCGTTGGGGTACTGATTATCTTCTTAAAGCCACTGCACATCCAAACACCATTTATGTTCAGGTTAGTTTTTTGTTACTAATGTTCTGTTAGTGAGTTTGTTAGGGTTTTTTTTTGTAAAATAATCACTTATTTTTTTATAAAAATATCTTTTATAATGGATTTTTGTAAAAAAATAATAATTTTTATTATAACAGACAAACACAATAGTTTATCATTTTTTAAAAAATCTTTAGAAAAATCTGAATTATGAAATTACAGAATAATATTTTTTAGAATCTATGAAAGGGGCTAAGTATTGTTTGTATTATGAACATGGTTTTGGTTAGGGAGGAAACAGGGGAAACAGAGGAACAAAGGTTGATTTTGGTTTCACTTTTTTGCAGGTGGGAGATGCTAAGAAGGACCATGCTTGTTGGGAGAGACCAGAGGACATGGACACACCAAGAAGTGTTTTTAAGGTAGATGTAAATGCACCTGGTTCAGAAGTTGCTGCGGAAACTGCTGCAGCACTTGCAGCTGCTTCTTTGGTTTTTAGAAGAAGTGACCCTACATACTCCAACATTTTAATCAGAAGGGCTATTAGGGTAAGCATTTTTTATTTATGAATTTTTTTTAAAATGTTTTTTTTTCTTGCATAAAATTTGTGATTGTATTTTTTGATTCTGGGTTTAGGTCTTTCAATTTGCTGATAAACACAGAGGATCTTACAGCAATGCATTGAAGCCCTTTGTGTGTCCCTTCTATTGTTCTTACTCTGGTTATCAGGTAAAATTTTGATTTTTCTCATTTCCCAATTTTTTGTTGAGTAAAAATATACTAAAAGTTATTTACTTTATTGGTATGTTGATAAATTTTTAGGATGAGTTGTTGTGGGGTGCTGCTTGGCTACACAAAGCTACAAAGAATCCAATGTACCTAAATTACATTCAAGTTAATGGCCAGATCCTTGGTGCTGCAGAGTTGGACAACACATTTGGTTGGGATAACAAGCATGTTGGAGCAAGGATACTCCTTTCAAAGGTTTATTTCTGTCTAATGTTTTGAAACTAGTAGTAACAAGGTTAACAATAATGATTAGAAACCAACATTTTTTTTTGGTCTTGTGATATTAGGAATTTCTGGTTCAAAAGGTACATACCCTCCATGACTACAAGGGTCATTCAGACAATTTTGTATGTTCTCTAATTCCTGGATCCTCTTCTGCACAATATACACCAGGTAAAATGGTCCCTTTTCCTTTTCTCTTTTATAATTAACCATTTCATTGATGTGGTTCAATGTGTAACTTTTTTTTGTGCTTTTAAAAATTCACAGGTGGACTTTTGTTCAAGATGAGTGATAGTAACATGCAGTATGTCACATCCACCTCTTTCTTACTCTTAACATATGCCAAATACTTGACCAAATCACACACTGTTGTGCATTGTGGTGGTACCATAGTAACACCAAAGAGACTCAGAACCTTAGCCAAGAAACAGGTAAAATTAAAAAACTCATGTTTATGTTTCACACTAAATTTGTTAGAATTACATTTACCTTGGTTGTTGTATATTGTAACAAAGTGAAATTGAAATCACTTGGTTCAACTTGAAATCAATTGGTCACACCTAACAATTTTTTGCATTTTGATTTTTGATTAGGTGGATTACTTGCTAGGAGATAACCCTTTGAAAATGTCATATATGGTGGGGTATGGTCCACGGTATCCACGAAGGATACACCACAGGGGATCATCTCTTCCTTCAATTGGTGTACACCCGGGAAAGATCCAGTGTTCAGCTGGTTTCAGTGTGATGAATTCACAATCACCTAATCCTAATATTCTGGTGGGTGCTGTTGTTGGTGGACCAGATCAGCATGATAGGTTCCCAGATGAACGGTCAGATTATGAGCAATCAGAGCCAGCTACTTATGTTAATGCACCACTTGTAGGAACATTGGCTTATCTTGCACACTCATTTGGTCAACTTTAGGAAGCAACATCTCCAACTTGTTTGGGTGTATCTATCTAATTTTAAATTCTCACTAGTTTATTAGTTGTACTATTTCTTAGGACAAGTTTTTAAAACTTGTTTACAAGTGTAACTTGTCGCACTGAGTAACTTTCATTGCGGCCACGCTTCTATATGAATGTTAATGTTAATGTTAAACTATGCAATAGGAAATTATTTAGTGGCATATATGTCAAGTAATGCTGTTCAAATATCAAGAACTTTAAATTATCAAGTGGCGTATAATTTTGCTTGTTATTTGTGTTATCAAATTTCAAGACATTGGTGAGGACAAAAGGATAAAATAAAGTTTGGGATAAGAGGCAGCATGGTGGTTGGTTGAATTGAAAAGGTTAGCCTTTACCTAGAAACTTGGAAATAATTATCCAGTCACAAATACACGATCAACCAAGACAAATAGGAAAGTTAGCCACTTTCAAATGAATATCTTTGACCAATGATTTACTCCCTCCCTCCGACACAAAATAAGTACATTAAAAAAAAGTAATATTAAGAATGTAAAAGTTAAAATTTTACTTTAAAAAAAATAAATTTTTACTTTAGAAAAATTTTAAAATAAATTTTAGAAGTTGAATATATAATTTTGAATACACTTTTTAATATGATATTTTTATCTTTAAATGTTTAATAAATATTTTTGAAATAGTTGTTAACATTTTTCTAAAAAATTATGATAGATATAAGAAAATGTTTATTTTATATTATTATTCTTATTAACTATAATTATATTTCTGAATATTTATTGTATTAATTAGAAGTTATACTTAAAAACATATATTTAAATTTGAATTAAATTTTTTTCAAAAAGTCTTAAATTATTTTTTTCTTCAAATGCAACACCTATTATAAAATAGAGTAAGTAGCGTTTTGAGAAGAAAAAAAAATATAAATCATGGGAAATTCTAGCATACGTAAGGAATATAAAGTAATGTATTTTTCAAAATAAAATATAATAAAAATAATATTTAAAAAATTAATATATTTAAATTAAATTAAATATATTAAAATAATTATTAATTTTATTTATATTTATTTTAGACAAGGTATGTTACCTAAAAATAATCTTTTTATGGTTGGTTCATAAAGTTCCACTAAAATTGATGGAACCTTGTGAGCCGGAGTATGCCCCGGAGAACTTTTTCAGCGCCGAAAGAGAGAAGATTCTCCTCAAAGAACATGGAAGACCGGTTGATATGCGTGTAAAGCAAGAGGAGGAAAAGACAATCATTGTATGTTGTATCAGTGAAATTGGACAACTAATAATACTGCCTCTATTTCTAGTTGTAAACATCATTTTGGGAAAAAAATGGTCTCTAGATAAAATATTTTTTTAATTTATTTGTATATTTGTTATTATTTTTAAACATATTCTTTAATTTATGTCCTGCACAAAGTAGAAAAAAAAATATTTAAATCTAAATTGAAAAATTTATTATAGTAGCAATATTATTAGAGTTTAATAAATATATGTAAATAGTTTTACTTATATATAAATACTATTAAAAATCATACAATCACAATTTAGAGATTAAACTTTAAATTTTATGTGAAGGGAAAATAGAGAAAAAAAATATTTTCAACAATTACAATCATCGTATCTTTAAACGATAATAGTTTAAATATTAAATCGTATTAAATTGTTATATTTGTCTTATTTGATTTTATATGTTATTTTTGATCTACTTTGTATTATGGATAATTTATTTTAAAATAGTTATTTGTCTTCTTAAAAAAATATATATTTTAACTCATTTAATTAAAATACACATATTATTACGTGTATACATAGTTTCTTTTAGAGATTTTAATATTTTTGTTTGTCCACTCCATCGACTTCGTGTTTCCATGCCGCATCATTTTAGTAGTACACACTATGTTTGAGTCTTGTTTGCATTTGATGCTCCGAAATGCATGATTCAAGTTTTTCTTTCTATGTTTAATAGATATACACATCATGGTCAATGCAAAACACCAAGATATATACTGCCTCCATCTTGCATGACCACCAACAACTTTTGCATATTTAACCACTAACAATTCCTATATTGTTCAACATGAATTTGAATTTGAAATGCTTAAATTAATTATTTCATTTAAAAAATATTCCGAATCTAATATATTTCCAAGTGATTTTATTCAATAATTCTGATATTGCATTTAAAATGGTTTTTTTCTTAAAAAAAAGATTTATTCGTAAAGAAAAAGTAAAATGATTTAATTTTTTTAAAATGATGATTTAATTTAAGATGAATATATGTAGCCCTTGACTCCATCACATATGCACGTCGTTCAAGGTGGTTTTATTTTTATATTTTTATCTTATGTTTCCATTTTTATACGTTTGAAAAGGGATAACTTGTTAAAGGCATTTAATTATTTTAATGGAATTATAATTGCATTATCAATAGCATTAGTCGTAGAATGCATGGAAGAGCAAAACATATATGAGGATGACGCTGTAAGGATTATAGCTTAAAACGATCCTAAATAATTTTAATATAGATTAATTTGTTTTGAAATATAAAAAATAAGTTTAACATCAAAATGCATCCTAGTATAATTCATTTTATCTTTAACTAAATTTTAATAAAAATTAATTAATTTTTATCACCTAGTAATCAAACTATATATATATATATATCATACTGTGTTTAGTTTTTAATTATTTTTTATTGTTACTCTTATTTATTAAAGTATTTAAAAATATATAATCAACAAATAATAATATTTTTATTACTTTTCTTATTGTTACTCTTATTTATTAAAGTAGTTAAAAATATAGGATGAACAAACAATAGTTGAAATATAAATATATTTCAATATTAATATAATATTTTGCATTAAAAATTTATATAAGTAATCTTTTTTTAAATGTGTACATATTTCAAATGAGATATACAATATAAATGAATAATTAAATAGATAATTTTACACGATATCAGTATTTGTAAGTTGAGTGATAATTTAAAAATTAGATGAATATTATTTTTCTTTATTAGTTTTGTGTTAAATTCTTTATATCTTCTAATCAATTGTATTTTCTCATTAATTTTTTTTAGTTACCCACACCTCTTGTAAAATACACCAAAATGATCTAATAGAAGAAAAAAATATCATCAGAGTTAAGCATAACATAAAAAGTTAGACTTTCATAATATAATAATTAATTAATTTTTAATTAAAAGAGATAACATATTAACTTGATGAAGAAAATCTATTAAGAAAAATACAATAAATTGGCAACAATTACACAATTCATTTATTTCATCACTCTCGTGTCTCTCTCTCTTTAACCCTTTTTATGTCTATCATCTTAATTGTAAAAGATGGAGAAGATAAGGGTTTCTCTTTTTAGCTATGTAGCGAGTATTTGTAAATAAAAAGGGTTATATAGCCAGTAGCCATGTAGAGTGAGGTGAGGTTAAAAAAGGAAATGAAAAAAGAGGGTATTTGACCGTTGAAAATGAGGGTGATGGTCCTAGACGAGAAGAGAGTGAAACATGTGAAGCAGAACCAAAAGAACTGTTATGGGTTAAGTATCTGACATATATGTCAGAGATATCAGAAGTGAGACTGCAACTCTTTTTTTTTTATAAGGAAGGTACTACTTCCCCATCCCCAAAGTTATGGTTATGGCATAACGATTAATTCCAAACCCCCAATGGGACCCAAAGACATTCCTACAATCCGTGTCTCCACCAATAACCTTCCGCATAAAAATAACTCCAAACGTGAAAATTATTCATTCATGCTTACACACGCATCACTTGTGACCATACTACTAGTATTTCTTTTCAATTTTTAATAAACAAATATATTTATTTTTATTCTGGTTTTTCATTTTTAAATTTATTACATAAAATAATATAAACAAACTCATTTTTTCGAATCTTATGTAAAAATCTATTAAAATAAAGCTTTGTTTAGATAACAATTACTTGTGAGTTTGTATAGTTTATATTGTTATTTTATAAACTAATTCAAGTTGTTTATAAACTTATAGTTTATTATTTTTATTTTCAATAATTTAAAATAATTTAAAAAATTAGTTTATATAATTTAAAATAATTTTAATACATAATAATTTAAATAATTTTTTATTATAATTTAAAATGAATAAACTAGCTAAATACAAATTATATTTATTAACAAATAATTTATTTATTATAATTTTAAATTATTTAGATCATTATGGCCAATCCCAACGCATATTCAAATTTGACTCAACCTCATATTCAAATTTTTTACGTCAACCTAACGTTTTCTTAAAGGTTTGATTTTGTTTTTGGCCAATCCCAACGCATTTACGGTCGTAAGTGTATTGCCAAGATAGTGGCTGTAGTTAGACAACTTCCATGGCTTCAGCTATCATTAATAGCTAATACTCCCTCAATCTTTTTATATGTTTTGTTTTTTCATAATATAAAAATAGATAGTACATTTAATGTTTATATTTTATTTATATATATGTTCTTAAAATACCAATTGTATACGAATATGTTTAGCTTTAACCTTTTATCTTTCCACATAAATTAGTAATATTGATAACAAATATGTTTGAAAAAAAATACATATAATAACTTAAAATAAGCTTATATTTTGGAATAATTTTTTTCTTCTAACAAGTGTTTATAAATTTTTGTTTGGTTTGAAAATCAAACGGCAATCCAACAGAAGAGTGTAAAAACATTTAAAATAAGAATCCATATAAAATTAGAGTGGTTTTTATGTAACAAAAAACAAACATTAGCAAAAAAATCAAACAGGTGGCATTATGTTTGTTTTATTTATATTTTTCTTTAGTAATTTTATTTTATATGTACTTTGTAGAAATAGAACTCCAAATAGAAAATGAATCTAATTTTGAAAAAAAAAATTAATCCAACCTCAAATATTACATGGTCCCCTAGATAAATTTATTAATATATTCATAAGAAATGAAACAACTAATTCAATTAAATCAAACAAATATGTAATTTATGTTTTAAAGAGTTAGCAAAAAATGTCACAGAACAACTGCCAATAGAAAGTGAAATGTTAAAATTACTTGACTGTAATAATTTTACAGCTAAAAAATGCAACAAAAAAAAAGACTCATCCACGTTCCCTTTTGACACATATTACGAACTCCACAAATAGTAATTATGTCTTGAGAAAAACAACATTTTTTGTCAAATCCAAACACACCTTAATGCCTCAAGTTCTGAGTCACCAACCTTGTATTGCAATTGCATAACAATAAGCTTCTGAACGTATTACTGTTACTAAATGTATTCCTTTTCAAATTACCATTTCTAATGTTATGTTACTGACATAGTAACATATGCGAGCCCCAGCTGGTTGTTGCTAAATCTGGTTGTTTTCTTCCTATGCTCTGGTTGTTTTGATAATCCTAGGATAGGAGGATGACAATCATCTGAAACAACAAGCATAAACATTACTTGTAACAAAGATTGACACTGCTAAAAGTAAAGCAAAAGACACACAAAGGCCAAACAAAAACTTTAGGACAAGAAGAACAAGAATTTCAGGACAAAGTCAATCATTATAAAACGTGAGATAATTTGAAACAAAATTTCATCCATACTGATATAAGAATACTTACTGTCTCGAAGCCGAAGTTTGTTATCTACATCATTAGGCTATTAATATTTTCATAGTCGATAGTCCCAACCCCGAGTTGCTGAAGATGGGAGACACCACTCACTTAATTTGCATCATCATCCTGTGCCAGTGGAACAGACTTGGCCTGGAATGAAGTTGTAGAGGACAAAAATTGAAAAAAAATGTTAGTATTAGCTAATTTACTTTCTTTTGTTTTTGTCAGACTTGTTATTAAGCATAGGACATAAAGATGGTAACGTAATAACCCTTCATGATATCAACCCAATAATTTCCTAAAACTTTTTTTGATCTTTTGAAACAGCAAAGTTGGACATATAGTTAACAACTATCAAGAAAGCTGACAAAAAGGAAAAACTTTCAAGACTAAACAAACTCAAAGCATACAAAACTTCAGGTGAAAAAATTGATATATCACTCACCAAATCACGGTATTTAAGGATATAGAACATCTCAAGATATCGTCGAGTTTCACGCCTCTCTAATTTGGAGACATACTTCCAGAAACTATAAACTCCCGCCAAGGTCAAAAGCCTTTCAGAATAGATCCTCCACGTGTACCTGATTATTCTTTGCTTATCATCAAGTGTCCCTATAAAAAATGCTACCAATTTTTACCAAAATCACCATATATATACCTTTCATAAATTCTTTGAAGACCACCGTCAGATATTTTCTTCCAATGATTTGGATCCTCCTTGCATCGTTGGAAGAATTCAACCAACAGGTCGGAAGCTTGATCGGGGTGATAAGGATCGATATTGAATCCCGATTTACCGTGCTCGATAATCTCAGCTGGGCCACCATGGCAAGTAGCAAATGTGGGAAGGCCACAAGTCATGGCCTCCACAACTGTAAGCCCAAAAGCTTCATAGAAAGCAGGCTGCAGTATGATTGTTATTGTTACAATTTACAAATGATGTTCGAGGTGTCAACAAAATAGTAAGGAGAGGGTAGATACCTGAACGAAAGCACCTTGTGTGTCTGTTATGTAACGATACAACTCACCGTTCCGTGCTCTATTTGTTTGGGCAGCAATCCATCGAAAATGGCCTTCTAAATTATATGTTTTTATGAGATCATACATTTTTTCAATTTCTGCGATTTCTTCTCTGTCTGTGGACTTGCTTTCATCAATGTAACCAGCTACTACAACAAGGTTGACTAGTTCTCTCAGTTTGCTATTCTTACCATAGCTTTCTACCAACCCGGTAATGTTTTTCACTCGGTCTAGCCTTGCCATGGAGAATATTATAGGCTTTGACTGATCCTTCAGCGTACCACTTGCAACCATACAACAAAAATCAACACATCAGCTAAATGATATCAGCATTTTTACCTTATCATATCCACAAATTCACATATGAAAATGTGAGGTGTTGCATAACATTTCTTACAACTTAAAATAGACCAATTATTTTGAAAAATATCGGATCCTTCCCCAAGTATACTAGCCAAATTCAAAATTTGTTCAATAGAAAAGACTCACATGTATTCATCAGTCTGCTCAGGATCATATAATAACTTTTCAATTGAACCGTGCAGAGCTGTAAGTCTTTTCTGCTTTTCTGAGTAAGGAAAATATATGCACATATCTGCTCCTGGAGAGACAATATTGAACTTAGGATCGAAAACATCAATGCCATGAACAACCCTATAGAGCCCAGCAAGGGTAAAAGCAGTGTGACTCTCATACTGGCCAACGGTATTCTTCCTGGAGAAAGATAATAAGGATGAGAAAATGAAGTAACTAGCCTTAACACAACCAAACACAAAAATATTAGCAAAATCATTAGAAAGAGGGGAAAATAGGAAATGAAAACTAGCACCAGGGATCGTTTAGTGAAAAATATCAAGAGTATTATGTAGTAAAATGGCGACTAGCGCATATTCCATCACAGTATATATGTATGATCAATGCTATAGAAAGGGATATTGACACAGCTAATTATGTTATAGAATGCCACATGGGTGTGGAGAGTTTAAAAGCATGTAATCTCAAGCATGAGCTTGCAAAAGAAACTAAATGATGGTTATATATAAGGGACAATATCATTGAGCAGAATTACTAAGAACTATCAGAAACCATGAAGTACACTGTATATCATGAATCTTACGTTCCTGCAATCTCTTGGTATGTACTGGTGATGATAAAATCAGCGCTGTTCATGGCTATTAGATCCGCTGTGAACTGACATGAGAAATGATATTTATCATCGAACTTCCTCCAATAAGTATCTGAATCTGGATATTTTGTTTTCTCCAGTGCATGGGCAATTGTGCACTATAAATACAGACATTTACATCTAGTAAGTTCCAATATCAGTAGATGATAACGCAGGATTCACATTTCCATGGCAAAGCAAGAGGGAAAGGGAGAAAGAACACAACCTGTGTGACTCCCATTTTACAAGCTAGTAAAGATGCAACGAGATTCCCGTCACTGTAGTTTCCAATGATAAAATCGGGATAACCTTGTAACTCAGCAGCAATTTCGCTAGCAACATCCTATTGACAAAGGCTGGAACGTTTGAGTAACTTTCATTATTAATGATCTTTCTCATGCCTAAACAATGATAAGAAATCACTGATTCCAAAATAAAATTGCATAACAGGGGCAACAGTTCAACACATAGAATGAAGTTTACCTGTGCATAAGTCTCAAGATAAGGCCACACATCGAACCTTGAGATCCATTTACGGAGAATGCCTTTCTCTGATCTGAACGGAACACGCAAAATATGGGTATATTCAGTACCGCAGACTCTTTCTAGCCGTTGGTTGCATGTTGTCCCCTTTGCATCAGGTATTAACCTGGTAACCTTCATAGCAAAAAATGAGAGTAAATTTAATTTCAACTGAAAAATAATATCAACCACAGAAAAACCAAGTCAAAGATAAAGAAATGGCGCAATAAGTTACACACTTACAATTATAATTCTAGGAGTGAGATCAAGTCCTTGTTTCTTGATCCTAAGGAGCATCTCATTCTCAAGGGCACGCACTTGATCCAGTATATAAACAACCTGCAAGCAGAAGTATCTCATGTAGGATGACGCTTATACACAATTTTTACAATGCAAGAGAATCAAGCAATGAACAAATTCACATGTCCGGATCAAATATTCTTATGCAATAAATTATAAATAAGAATACCTGTCCACCAGTGTCCGGCAAGCCGAGGACATTGGCTTGCCCAAAGTAACCGTGAGGAGATAATATAACAACATTGAACACCATTGGCACTCTCCCAAGAAAAGTCTCCAGCGTAGAAGGATCAGGAGCTTGAAGAAGGTCTAAGAGCAGATGCATCGTCTCCAATACCCGTTCAGCTGTATCACCCCAACCTCTCTCAAAACCCATTCCTTGTAATCTACACTTAGACAAGAGTCAGAGAAAGTAAAAATATTTTACTACAATATACAACTAGAATTTTCGCATGATTCTGCAGGAGACAGGAGGTGGGGTGACATATATTAACCGATTATTATCAAAGATAAGCTTACATATATTCATATTTCAGGTGTTAGTTCAGTAGTAAGAGCTAACTATCAGAGATGTAAAATTAGTCACAACTTAATTACTTTAGTTATGTGTTAGTTACTCAAATTTCTTTGGAGTTGTAAAGTTGGCCACTAGTGTTACTTTGATTAATAAAAATTTCCCCTTCCCCAATTTTTTTTTTTAATAAAAAAAAGCTTACATATATTCAAACTCAGAATAGGGTGTATCAGGTGGAAGCTTAGAAAGATGATCCTCAGCCTTGGCCAAAGAAGACTGAAGTTTTAAAATGCTGTGGATGCGATCATTTAACATAAGTCCCTGCACAATAATCATTAGTGGGAATTCGGAAAGAAAACTTGTAGGCTCAAGTTGCATTCCTTGAAACTTAAAACTGTTGTGATTTGACACAATCACTTCATTTAAAGAAAAGGTGCATAGCTAGCACAAAAAACTTACTTGGCCTTTATATTTGTGAGCTCGAAGGAAATCAAGCAATGGCTCCAAAGAATCTTTCTTTCGAAACATAATTGAAGAAAGGTGGCGATTGAGAAATTGGACACCATTGCCAATGGACGAAGAGCGGTTTGGTCGAGGAAACGAGGCATTGAATGGCTCAAAATCAAGCTCTAATACAAAATGGTCATTAACCCTGTAGTGTAAACATAAAACCAAATCAGTCATCAAAACAGGCATGAAGTTACTCTTACACCACATGGTCTGTGAGTTTATTGCTTATTGAAAAATCTAAGCAAAGAGTTTCTCACGTTCCATCTACAAGTTCTTCTTTGAAGCGGAGATATTCAGAAACACTCAATTGCTCCACGCTCAGTTCAAAAACGTTAACACGGACATATTCCCAAATACCAGGTCGTGGACGAACTGCCATTGCCACAAAAGGAGGCAAAACTATGGCTTCCTGTCACAAAAATCAAGCTGCACATTTAGGTTTAAAGCTATTAAAGAATTAACTAGTCCAAATATGCAAGTTTCAAATCTTATAGCAAACAGTCACAACCATCGGTGTGATAAAGAATAAGCGTGGCATATTTTCCTCAAGTTTGAAAAGATAAAACTTTTCTATGAATTTGAAACGTTACGAGGCTGATCCAAATGTAATGTAAGGCAGTGTCATAACATGCGTTGGATACCGCAGTTTCTTATTATTATGTTTATCAGCAATTTTGCTGAGAGTTTTCTTTGGGAAAGAGTTTAACATATTGATTTAAAAAGAAACAAAACCAAGAGGTTTGTAACTATGAAAAAAGAGATGTGACTTAACAAAATCATCATTATTGAGAATCTTCAGCAAGTGGATCCACTCTCACTTTACTTTCACTCTTCTGACATACGTTTCCACATTGAAACTTGGAGTTTTCAAAATGTTATATTGTTGTTTCTTCTAAGTAGATAAACCACTTGTAGACTCACTATCAAATTACAATTACTATTAGATTTAATTTAAATTGAATGCTATATGTTGTTAGAGATTAAGTGTATACATTATTGAAATTTACCTTGAAAGTAAAATATATCTAATAGGGTCCATGGTTAATTCACCTTCGAGGACTTGATGATTTCACCGAAGGGGCCATTTTTGAGATCCTCGGTGGCTTGACCGTCGCCACCCAGGATATTTTCCAGCTCATCAATCAAATTATGGGGTTGGAGAATCCCTTTTCCCTGATCTACATACCTTCAACGTTCAAACGCAACATCACAATGAGTCACTAATAAAATAACAAATTAAAGTTGAAACAAAAAAAGGAATAATATTGAGAAGGAAAAGTAACCTGGAGAGGAGAGAAACGAGTTCGTTACGGTGAGCGGAGAGTGTACTCTCCACTTGGTCTCTGATACTGGGAAGTCTAGCAAGCTTAGGTTGAGACATTTGATTTCTTCTTTCACACTTCCGAGATGCTATGCAAGAGTCACAATTTGTGACATAATTCGCTAAATGAGGTCGTAGTTGTAGGTGTCGTGTTCGTCATTCGCTGTTCAATTCCATTCCATTTATATAAGCATGTTTGAATCTCATGTCACATGACGTTTTCACCATGTTGTTATCAGTTCAACGGCTACCCGGCATTTTCGACCATACTGTTGAAAAATAATAAATCCAAAATTGTAGCAAATGATCTAATTCATCTCATAACTAGTTAATTCACTAGGACGTAAATAAATCCAAAAAATTCTATCTTATGCGAAAACATTTAATTTATATACATTTTTAATGTAAATATTTTTATATTACTATTAGTCAATCATAGTGATTGAATTATTGAAAACGTTTTAATCTCTTGTGAAAATTGATAGAAATAGTGGAATTAAAAGCCATCAATAGTTATAATGGTACGTAAACTTAAGTAAAGGAGTCTTATATCAAGTGATTAATGAGTATACATATATTGATTCAAATTTTTTAATTCTAAAACTAACCTGAAGTATTTATAAACTTCAACCAATTAACCAATAATTTATTAGTTAAGATTCTCATATAGTTGGGTTTTCTTTCCCTCGATTGATCATGAAAATAGTAATACAGATAACTTGTTCATACACATGGTGTTTTTTAGAGATGTCAACTTATACTCAGTAAGTGAACATCTTTGTGGAGATTGCCTTAGGCATTGTGGACCAAGAAAATTCCTCTAAAAGTGATTTGGAAATGAGAACAAGTATCATATTTCCGATCAATGGAAACTCTATCTTCAAATAATTTATTAAAATAATCTTTATACGTATGTTATCAAGTATTTTATATGTTACGTTTATTTATCTTTTTACGTAATATGTGAATAAGTTTATTTTATATGTTATTTTTATTGTTGTAGCAAGACTCACTATAAAATCACATAACTTTTCATAGGTTAAATTTTAAATTTTGTTTACTGTCAATTTAAAAAAAAACATTTAATTAAGTTCACGTCAAGGTTTATCTTTTCTCAATCCCTTCTTCATCAACCCCATATTTATTATAAGCATATTATTTAGATCCTCTGCATAATTTTTCTATAAATATTTATATTTTTTCTTTGGATCCGCATGAGACATATGTCATATATATAATAACGGTATACCTTTATCTTAATTAATTTATTCCTATACATAGAACCTAAGACTGATCATCAGTTGTATGTTCTCTCTATCCCAAATGAAATTGATCCATAATCAGAAACCCATGTTTGCAATATTGTAGTCAACGATGGAATGAACGTTATCAAAATTTGGTTACGAATCAATGGGTTCAAAACAGGTCAGGTATGCAAGCTAATTATTTAAGCTTTTTATTAACCTAAAGTGATCATTGTAAAGCTAAATGTAGATGAAAACTACACTAAATATAGAAAACCTAAAATCTAAAAAACATCCATTATCCAGATTAATAGGAGAATGAAGACCAAAATAGACTCCATAGGCAGAGTATGAGGTATAATTCTCTTGTGTGTGTATATATTATATTATATCATTATTGGAGTCACATATAATTGACTTCATCCAAATAGGTAAAGGTTTGTGAATTGCAGTTAGGTTGCAATAACATTAGCTGCAATTTAAAATTAACCTTAATAACATTTTTTTTTTAAGGTTCAAGCTGGTAAACATGGCTACGGCAAAGGCCCTTTTTTTCTTAGGCATTGTTTTCCTTTCTTTTAGCATTATAGGAGCATCCCGTAGTTATGGAAACCCCCGTAGCCTCCTTGAAAATGAAGTTCCTGCAGTTTTCGACGTCAAAAGCTTCGGTGCTGTTGCTGATGACAAAACTGACAATGTTGAAGTGAGTTTATTTTGTTTGTATTAAATAACCGCATGTATAAAATTTTGTAAAATATATGTTTGAATGAATATATAATGTTATGCAGGCATTTAGGGCAGCATGGATGGCAGCATGTAAAAACAGTACTACTCCAGCAACGCTATTGATCCCAGAAGGAACATTTCTTTCTGGCCAAACTCTGTTTGCAGGGCCATGCATAAGCCCAAAGCCCATAACCGTTGAAGTTATAGGAACCGTTAAAGCCACAACAGATTTATCTGAGTATTATAGTCCTGAGTGGTTCACATTTCTAAGTGTTGATGGTTTGGTGTTGAAAGGTGGTGGAGTTTTTGATGGCCAAGGTGCCATTAGTTGGCCGTTTAATGACTGCAAGAAGAACAAGGGGAATTGTGTTTCCCTCCCCTCTGTAAGCATACCATTTCAACAATCACTATATAAATATAAACTTATAAAAAAAAAACATATACACTAAAATAGATTCTCACATTATTAAAAACATTAAAAACGTGAAAAAAATTATTGATTTAAAAGAATTGTCTCTAATTTTGTCGCTGTTGTTACACATTACGATATTTTGACACAAAAATAGATAAGAGAATGATTGGTTAACAGAGTTTAAATTTGTAGTTAAATTCCATTAAATGAGTGATTAATACATATAATAAGGGATGAAACTCGTTAACTGTTCGCCAAATATTGTTATACAAAAATTTATACAAAATTAATCAAAATTTCTTAGTGTTCAATTAAGTACAGGTAGATTTAAATACTGAAAATTGATGTTAATCACGTTCAAATGTGCGTTAATTGTGTTAAACGGGTGATTAACGCGTATCCATACTTGTTATATTTATTAATTATCTAATGAACAAAATTAATTACATATAAAGAGTGTTAAGACTATTTTGTTGTAGAGTTTTTTACATCAATTTTACGTGACAAAATATCATTTTTCTAGAATCAATGGAAGTAACAAATTTATATATATATATATATGTGCAGTCACTTAAATTCGAGAAGGTGAACAATTCCATAGTGACAAACATCACTTCACTAAACAGCATGGAGTTCCACTATCATCTATATGGTTGCAACAACATTTCATTCACAAACCTCAATATAACAGCTCCAGGAAACAGTCCAAACACAGATGGTATGCATATTAGCACAAGTGACAGGATTAGTGTCTCAGACAGCATCATTGGAACTGGTGATGATTGCATTTCTGTTGGACATAGCACATCCAACATTACTATCACTAATATTATATGTGGTCCTGGTCATGGTATTAGTGTTGGAAGCCTTGGTAAGAGGCCAACGGAGAAAACTGTGGATGGTGTTATTGTTAAAAATTGCACCTTCACAAATACAACTAATGGTGCTAGAATCAAAACTTGGTTGGGGTCAACACCAGCTGAGGCAAAAAACATTGTCTATGAAGATTTGGTCATGAATGGTGTCCAGAATCCCATTGTTATTGATCAGAGTTATGGCGGCAAAAAGACAAGAGTGGTAAGCAAATAACATAAGCATCCTAGTTTTCATTTTGTATACCTTCTTAGAGCTTCCTAAATTATTCGAGGATTTTAAAATAAGCTTGAAGTAAAAAAGTATTTGAATGAGATCCCTAACTTTTTCAATAATTTATAATTAGGTCCTCAATTTAGAGACTTAATTATAATGTTAGTTTTTCGGAACTCAAACCAAAACCTTAGTTCTTAATTATCACTGCCGTTTTTAAATAAGATATTCTTAACTCTTTTTAAATATTTTTGTTTTATAAAAGAAATTTAGGATGAAAGGATAATATCTCATACTAAAATCTTAGGGGTCATTTAAAAATTTATAAGATTATTATATTTGTCTATCCATCTATTTTTGTCCATTTTTATAGGATTCTTTCAAATTTTCAATTATATTAATTATTATAGCCAAAATGTTATTAATTGTTTTTACCTATTACAATGTGAAAGTTAATCATTTTCTCAATTATTTTGGATTCATATATATTTAGGGGCGTGCGCATATAGTATCTAAGTGGGGTGTCGAAAGTAATAATGTTTGTACATGTGCAGGCATCAACTTCAGTGTGGAAGATCAGTGACGTGCATTTCCGTAACATAAGTGGAACAACAGTCTCAAACATTGCAGTGTCATTACAATGCAGCACGATGAACCCATGCGAAGGTGTTGAAGTAGCAGATGTTGATTTGTCTTATGTTGGCGGTCCACACAATACAACCTTTGTATCCGTTTGTGCCAATGCAGAAGCTATGTTCGGAGGGAAACTCAACCCACCAGCTTGCTCATTATTATAAACAAACAAACGTTTGTGACGTTTTTGAATTGTGTCTGTTCATAATTAACTAATTGGTTTTAAATAATTATCACTTGAAGCATATTTAGGATGTTAGTAGCAGCTAATGCTAAGCTATGTATATGGTTATGTACATTCTACTCTCTTTGCTGTACGTCTTCCCAGGGACGTTGTTAATATCATCCTCATTATAAAAAGCTTCTTAGTGCCTTCTAACATGCAACTTTTTTTGACATTATTTTCTTACTCAACAATCCCTCAAATGCTTTTGAATGTATGTTATATTTTTCACACTTTAATTAGACTATTGGGGAAAAATGCAAGTTCTAACATTGAAAAGATAAAATCTAAAAATAGTTTACATAGAGAGCAAGACTCTTAATTTACCGTCGATTTTATAAAGATAAGTTATATCCAAAATAAAAACTTAATATATTTAACATTAAAATTTGAAAAGTTGAAGAGTGATGAAGAATTAAAATTATTTTGCTTACCATTTGAAAGTGGGGAATCTATTCTCTTCAAAAAAAGTTTGTCTCTATTAACGACACTTATAGATGTAAAAGTAGAGTTGTCAAAATGAGTTAGTCTAAATGTGTCAGCCCGCTAAAACACAGGGTTTAAGTTTAATAATTTCAACTCGAATTTTCTAAGGTTTTTTAGTTCGATCTGAATAAATCAGTTATCTATTGGATTAGCCTATATGGGTACTAGATAGCCCGCGACCCACATAACCAATTTAAAAAAAAAAATTGGCCCACATAAATAAAAGGTCCAAAAGAGATCCAATCTTCTTAACATATTATATATATATATTATCTTTTGTGATAGAATATTATATTTAGTTGGTTATATATGTTTAGCAAACAGTTTCTTTATTTTGTAGAATACAACAATGATAGTGATACAAATCAAAATGATCTAAGTGGACAATCATCCAACACTTTAAAAAATGTGATTATTCAAAGAGTCTAAAAAGACTTATTTCAAAGTCACATTACAACTATTTAACACAATATTTAAATTTGGTTTGAGTTTGGGTTATATTAAACAACTCTAAATTCATTTGTGTTATACTAGAAAATATCTTTAGTAGTTTTGGACAATTTGAACTTATTTTAATTTGTATATTATTTTGAAAATTTTGAATTGAGTTTGTGTTAATTGGAAATTCCAAACTTAATTTGTGTATAAAGAGTAAAAGATAATTTTTTTTTAAATGGGCATAAAAGAAAATTTTTAAATTAAAAGAATTGCAAAGAAATTAAATGAAAAAAATATGATAAAAAATGAAAGGGTTACTCATCCAGTTCGCAACCCATCTAAGACCAAATTCGAGTAGTATTTTATCAATTCATATTAAAATATGATTTTTTGACCAGATTAAAAAAGCCCGCAACTCATTAGTGTCGACTCTAAATGGACCAGACAACCCATTTTAATAGCTCAACATAAAAGAGTAACAAATTGAAATGTATATAATTCAATCTCTAACAATAACTTTTCTCTTTTCCCTATAATTAATATATCATTAACTAAACAAACTTTCGGTTTGGTTTAGGAGGTGCACCAAACTCTAGATATTATGTAATATCTTTGTAATGAGGGATTTTACCCCTATTTCACTCTATTAAAGAGATCAAAGTGGTTTCAAAATAGTCGATTTGTATGTAATTATAATTGCAATGTAGTTACAATCTTGTAAAGACTTCTAAATTCTTTGTAACTCACATGCAATTGTAATTACAAACTGCAATTTATAAATTTTATTATTATTGTTAATGTCTGCAAGAGAAAGTGACTCAATAAGTAAAATATAAAACACTCAAATACAAAAACGCGTTATTGAAGAGTAATTATATATTTAATTTGTATTCTTAAGTCATATAGGCATACAATTTATAAATGATACTACTAAAAATAACGGGAACAGGTTATGGTACTCACAGTGTTTCTGGCTTCGTTACCTCATTGAACAAAATGTTGAAATTCAAATGAATAGGGCTATTGCAGAAAAGTGAAATGAAATTGTTGTGTAAGATGCATAAGCAAAAGTAGAATCAGAAGCAAGAACAACCCTGGCAACAGCATAAGCAATGTTGTAAATTGAAATGAATATGATACCAATGGTTCATCACCATTCACCTCCATGGATAAATTTCCATTTTCATAGCAAGTTATTTCAGGTTCAACACTCTCAGTCTCTTTGGTGACTTCGCTCTCTGTTTTCCCTGCTACATGTTCTCTGTCCTGCCACATTTCGATCTTCTCTTCCTCATCCTTCGAATCGAAATCTGGCTCTGAAACAACAGCGTCATCATTCACCATTTCTGCTTCTATAGATGGCAGGTTCTCATGAATTTCCAGTTCCACATTTTGTGCTTCAGTACCACTACGTTGTGTTGAGGCGGCACTTTCTGAGTGTGAGTAATCGGAGAGCACAATTTCCTGATGATTAACTGAGGTTGCAGAGACCACTTCATTGATGATGTTAATGTCAGAGACAGTATCAATTTTCTCCTCCTGAAATAAATCAAATTTGAGAGCAATTTATACGACAGGTTTTCTATCTACACAACAATAGAGGAATGGTAATTGATAAATCACCGGAATAAAAGTGTCGTTGATGCTTTTTGTATCGGTTGTCTCGTGACTGTTGCAAATACAAAAAATACAAAAGTTAACTAACACACAACATATGTATTGTGTATTTACAAATAGAGAAAAAAATTAAAAATTAAAAATTAAAAAAGTACCACTTTATGATGCAGTCGACTATATATGTGGTTAAACTGAGATATTCTTTTAAATATTCAATAAAATCGAATTTTAAGGTTAATTTTTATCAAATAAATTGGTCATATTTGGATGAGCTACTTGAAGCTCTAAAGTACAACTTAAAACAAAATTGTGGTGACAAGTATTGCAAATTTAAACATGTGTTTATTGTATATTAGATTTTGTGGTGTCATCGACAAAATTACAATAATTTTGTAAAAGTTTATCTTCTAACTTTTACAAAATTACACTGATTTTATCGATCCAAACATAGACTTAGTTAATGTTACCATGATGCAGCATCTTCGTCATTGGTTGTGGTTGTTGAACTTGAAGGATGAAGAATAACGTGAAGACCTTGATTGGTTTCAATTTCGTTATTTTCTAGGTTCTCGCAGCTTTTCTCCAATGTAAGTTTTTGAGGTTTAGGTTTAGGATTTGACTCATTATCCTTTGTCCTGTTTTTGTTGATTGACAAAGACACAACAGCTATAAAACCTACCACTGCCAACGCAAGACCAACAATCTCATTCCCACCGGCGTCACTTATATTGCGGCTTATAAGGTTTTTGTTCTTCTTTTTGTTGTTGCTTTCCATTCTTATTCTTTCATCATCCATGCTACGATGCCACTTCATTCTTTCTTCGATGATGCTTAGCAAAGATGAAGAGTCATGTGTATAGATGAATAACGAAGAGATGGAGAATAAAGCCAATCAAGTCATTAAAACATTAATTAAATCAATTTTCATTTTCAACGTGAGGTATTGTTTCGTCAATTTAATTAATAACGTATCAAGAAATATGCTTTTTGGAAAACCTATTAGACACTTAAATTCATTCTTTAGTACAAAAAATTATTAATTTCTTTATTTATTTAATATTATTTAATTCAATATGAAATTTTCTATCAAAAAATCGAAGAAAAAAATTAACTTGAAATTTAGATTTTAATTTGTAAAAATAGTATTCTATAATGAATAAACTACTAACAAATACAGATGTGTTTATAGCAGATAATAAATAAATAAATTTAAAAAAAGGAAACCAAAAA
>JBBPBO010000001.1:11288564-11506617 GCA_037974295.1 Cicer cuneatum
AAAAAAAAAACTAATTGATTGATAAACAGATTAACCAAAAAAAAAAACAGTAATTGATTGATAATATATATGACTTAGAGCAAATAGCTAATAGCAAACAAACTACCATATTCAAGTTGAAATAAAGAAGGGCAAAATTCCCTTGATACTTAAATTTAGAAGTTAAAAATTAGAAGTTTCGATTTTAATAATATTTTTATTTATTTATTTTATCATTAAAATGATTATTTTTAAATATTATTCTCGTTTAAGCTTCCATAATATATTATAAAAATATAGGTATTAGAGGATTCTATATTAGTACATGGCATATCATTATTTTATTTTATTGAAAAATGGGAAATTTAATTAAAATAACAAGTACAAATAAAAAAGATGATACACAATAAATTATAACCTTAAACTAAATTTGAAATAGCATATTATTTTATAAATTATAAATTAATGTGAATATTTTGATTACCAAGTAAACAACTTTGCTTTAGTCATACAAATTTTATTTTGACAATTTTATCTATTATAAGGTTTGAAGTTGTAAAAGTCTACAATGTAATTCAAAAATAACTGAAAAAATGTTTAATTGTTGTGTAAGCTTGATATTTAGTCTTAACGCTCCAAAATTCAGCCCAACCTGCGAGCAAGAATCGACTTTACTATTAAAATATTTGATAAATTTACCATATGCATCTCAAACAAGACCACCACAAACAAAGCTACTAGAAGAAGCTCTAAAGGAGTCATCAACATTAATTTTTAACCAACCTTTGTGAGGTTTAGTCCAACCAACATATACTTCCTGACTTGATGAAGGACGTTGAGATTTATGTTGAAGAAAGACTTTCTCAATGGATTGTATCAGATTGATAGCCTTATAAATCTAAGTTATGTCTAAGAATGAAGATCACGGAAAAAACAAGTCTATTGTGATCCTTCCAAATTTTGTACACAGCCACACCAAAGAAATTAATCTATTTAGATTGAACTCAACGATAATCATTGCTAGATAAATTCCAACCTAACCAATTATAATGACATTGTTCCAAAAACCTTTAACTTCATCACAGTCTTTTAACATATGCATAATGGTTTATGGATAATCACAACAGCACATGTGAAGATTATATATAGAAATTCCTCTAGAATGTCTTTCATAATTGGCAAGGAGTAGAGTTAGCTAGCATTCAAAGAAAAACTCTATAACAATTAGGGTCATTCCAACTTTAGATCTTATAAAAATAGGATCAAAAGATATTTTAATATTTTATTGGGAATAGAAAATCTCGTAAGCACTTTTCACAATAAAATGACTATTAGAGGTAAGATTCCAACAAAGAAAGTCGGGTATTCATAGATATGAGGGTTTGATAGCTGTAATCATGGCACAAAGAGTATATTGATTAGAAATCATGGTTTGTCTCTATCCGTTCTATATAATTTCCAAATAAATCTAATTTAAAATAACTTATGTAATACATAATGATCTAAACAATATTAAAAATATGTAAAACTATATAATGATAATCACACATATTTATTAATTTAATTTGCAATAGTCGATATTAATAATTAATATCATTAGTATTTTATTTAAAATGGAGATCAAGTTCGCAACCTCCTTGTCACTCCACTCCCTTTCCATCTCCACCCACCAAGATTCGAAAAATATATTTATAAACAGTTAAGGGCAATTTATTCAATTAAAAAAAATGATATATTGCATTCATGAATCTCAAAAGTATTATATAATAGTTGATTTCATTTATCCATTAAAAGAATCTAGTCCAAGTTAAAGAATCTCATCTAAGGAAAGTTTTTTAAAAAAAATTGTATTGCTAATTAATTTAAGTTATCAATTCTTTCTTTTTGTAATTAAGTTTAATTTCTACTTTTTTGGGTTCTTAATAATTGAGTTTTATGAATTTTTTCTTTAATTCAAACAGTAGTAATAGGGAAATAAATTAAAAATGAATTAATAGATATAATTCAATATTGCAAATGTAAAGAAAAAAAAGAATAATAATAAAAATAATAATAATATATAGTAATGAAAATATAATGATATCAAATTTTAGAGGAAAATATATTATATGGAGAATGAATATTTTGACAAAGACTAATAACAAAAATTTACTATAAACTAATATTCCAATAGAAGTCAATAAGTCATACAGTAGACAAATCTCTATATTATTTTATAGATAATTGCGTGTATCACCAACAAAACATATAACTCGTGTGATGCATAATTAATCAGTACTACCGGTTATTTAATTATAAGTATTACTTGGATGCATAATTAATCAGTACTACCGGTTATTTAATTATAAGTATTACTTGGAAAAAAATGTTTCTAAATATAAACACAAATTCAATTTATTAAATAATAAACATTATTAATTTCTTCAAACATATACCCCTTATTAATATTATTAATTTTTTTTGAATTATGAAAAGTCAAGTTTAACACATTCAAATACAAAATTATTTAATATTAACTATGTTATGAACTTTTTCTAATAAAAGAGGACAAATCAATAAATGTTTATAATAAGAGACAAATGTAATAATTACTAACGTACACTAATCAAAGATCTCAAGCGAGACAAATCCCGATCAATAGCATAGATAATTCAACTTGAAAATTATTTTACAGACTCAACTTACCGTAGAAGCCTTTAACAAAATGACCATCGAAAGACCTAATAATATTAATCCAAATTGTACCTCGTGTATTAGGTATAAAAGCATCATCCACATTTATCTTGAAGTTACCTAAAAAAGTTTTCATCCATAAATTTTGAGTAGCCTTCTTGAATTTCCTACAAGTCGTGGAGGGATTCCTTAACTCAAGACTCAATAGTCCGAACATGGTGAGTTACATGAGAAGCAATACCATTATCCATATTTGTATTATGAGAGAAAATCAGACTCTTTCTATTTCTAGTTTATACTATTTTTTTAGTAAAATTTTTATTTAGTTTTTTGAACACAAGGTCAGTTCAATAGTAAAAGTTTAACTTTATAATTTTAAAATACAAAGTTCAAATTCTTTTAGAGACGATTGTAAAATGGACCTATCACAAAAAGACGACGTATCAATTGAGATTTGATTTTACTCTCCTTCATAAATCTCATCTAACCAATTATTTTTGGATTTCTTGTACTTTTGTTCAATATATGTTTAACTCAGTAAATCAGTTTTCAATCCTTAAAATTTATAGAACTAATGGTAATACTAAAAAATCTCACTATCTTATTCAAATGGACTGAAAAACTCATAGTGGTTGGTTCAAATCTAACATATACGGGTCTTTGTTGCTTAAAGACAGTATTTTTAGAGACCATATAGGTTCGATGATGGTTGTTTTGTAGATTTTATTGGTACTAATGACTTTGTTGCTTAGTTAACTATAACTATAATTACATAATAGAAATTGGAGTAAATCATCACATTGTCCCATAAAATAGTAGGGGTCAAACATTTACCTCTCTGAAATTCAAAAATAAGCAAATAATACTCTGAAATTTGAAAAACGTTTGGCAATATAGTCGCTTCGTTAGTATGTTCTATTAATGAAGTTGACGTGAATGTTAACTACTCACGTAGCGAGTTCAGTTGTTAGCCAAATCATTGTCATGTAAGAGATGTGCTAATTTGCTGGATTTTGAAAACGAAAATGAAACTCCATTTAAAAAAAAAAAACAAAATTGAAACTCTGTCATAATTGCAACAGTAACATCTTCATCTATAAATTCATTTTTGTTCTTCTTCCAATACTTCATATATTCTTCTTCCAAGAACCTTCATTTATGTAATTTGTTCGTATTCCTATTTCATGATTTTCAAATCATAGAAAATAAAAGAATCAAAAACCACTTACTCTTCTTCCTCAATGGATGAAAGCTTTAACTCGATGATTCTCAAATGTCATTGTGTAATAAAGGATGTTGTTAGAGTTTGTGCAACTACAAAGAACTTTGGAAGATAATACTTTTCATTTACTAAATGTAATTTCTCCATTTCATTTTCTATTTTCCCTAATTTTCTCTCCCATATTTTCTACTGTTATCTCAAAACTTACTCACTGATTTCTTCAATTTCTCTAATTTTCTCCCCCAAACTGAGGCACAAGTGGAACAAGGCCAACACGTTTCACAATCTAAACTAACTCATGTAGATCAAGTGTTGTCCCAAGAGGTACTTGACCAAAGAGATGCAACAGGAACTAGAAAAAAAAGAATGATAACTCAAGGACTATATTGCAATTTTTAATATAACGGTAGGGACCAAATTGTTAGTAATTGAACAATTTCGGGGACAAAATTGTGTATATTGATTCTAATTTTTACAAGTTAAAACATATGAACTTAAAAGACCAGTTATATACTCTTAGGAGTTTGGTATAAGGTCACCACCCATTAGGGGACCTACACCACTACTCATTAATGCACCACCATCCATCAGAATACCTACACCACCATGAATGAATGCACCACCACCTCCACCAATTAGAGCACCACCACCAATGACATACTAGCTCCTGGACCACCAACCATCAGAGTGTCATTTCCTAAGTCTAGCTCAAGAACAATGAACTAGAATTAATGTATTTCATTCCTTATCCAAGGATGTGACCTTCAAATCCAGGATAGTAAACATATTGGTGAACATTTGAAGAATGAAGCCGTTGAAAAATGAAACATTCTGAATCTTGTTTTTATATTGTTGATGTTTTGCTATATTTTGGATGATGTAATTGATATTTATCACTTATTAATATCTCTTTTGGAATCATTTAGATGATATGCTTCACATTTATTTAGATGATATTACAGTATATTTTGGATGATGTAATTGATACTTATTACTTATTAATTTACACTTATTTATAGTTAAATAAGCTTTATTAATGCATTGTGGTATTTAGTTATTTTGTAAAAGAATGTCTCATAGGCTAATTTACTTGTAATTATAATCTTTTTTTGAGCCATTTGCTTATAAGTTATAAATTTTATATATTAAATGGAATACTTTATATTTTACAGCAACAATATTAAATAAACACGTTCAATGTCTTCCATAACAATGGTTCATAATACAAAATATAAATATTATTGTCAAAATATACATCAATATTTTGACTCCATTCCCTAATAACTCAACTTTGTCCATCAACCTTGTCTTCCCCACATCTTCACTTTCATGGTCCTTAGATAATAAAACTAGTTTGTCCATTATTCTTGTTTTCCAAACATTATCAATTCTATGTTCCTTAGTTGAGGATTTTTTTACCAAATTGTCAATCTTGTTCACAATCTTGTCCAATGACTTTGCATTCCACACATCTTGGTCTATTTCTCCAAGAAAACCTAGCTCCTTAGCCTAATCAATTTCGTTTTCAAAAATTGGGCAAATTAATATTTCTTTTATGTGGTAATGAGTTGATTAATAGTTGAATTCGTTTTTTCATATAGTAAATGTTTGATCCCTATAATTTAATAGGACAATTTAGTTATTTACTCGTAGAAACTGTCTTCTTAAAAGATTGTTTTTTTTTAACGCATTTGACTCTGTTGTTTATATCTTCAAAAAAATGGCAGACAAATCCTTGGAAACTCATAAATAGATGGGGCAATGTTTTTCTTTTATCAACCGATGGCAATGTTTTATATCTTTTATATACCGATGCATTCTCTTTGTTTCTCATATACACACATATATGCAATAACTAATAGGTGCGGTGATAAGCCAGTATCATTTGGTCAGAACTTATACTCGGAGGATTTGGCCACCTAGTTTTATTTTAGAGAAGCATAGTAGAAATAGATATGGTCTTCTATTTTTAGATATTATTCATTTTTCTTTATATGGAATACGTTTTAGTTACATTTTGTTCTTTTTTCTTTGCTATTTAATAATATTTATTCGTGGTATATTAAAAATTTAGATTCTCTTATTTTTTTCAATCAATCATAACTTAAATTCATTATTTTATCATTAAAATATATTGAGTCTCACTTATATTTTTTTAAAATTGTATATTTCGATGTCTTTTAACAGTAAGATTATAAATATCATTCCCTTATGTTTAATACAGATAAAAGAGAATATAAATTTAATATATTAGTTTGAATTAGTGGCAGTAACATAATTAAAGTTGGAAAAGAAAGAATTATCAACATTTAAATAGTCAAACATTTAAATAGTGAAGATATCGATAGTTATTTGATTGAGATGAAATAATCTATATTCAACCTCGTTAATTGTAGTTATAAAATAAAAATTACAATATATTTAAAACACCAAAGGACTCTCTAGCTGTAGATTTCAATCATCATCTAATTAATTAATACCCATTAGAGATTGATTTTGGTGGTGAGGTGAAAATGAAAGGTCTAACTGTATACAAATTCATGTTGTTATGATGGAGGAAGCGATAAGAACGAAGCTCAGCACCACTAATCCCTTTGTTAAAATCTGTGGGATAATTGCAGTTGTTCAAAGGAGAGGCATCAAGGAAAGCTTTGCACTCCTTCAGCACCCGTTTTTCTGTAACCTCAGATGGAGACAATGTTGCAAGGAAATAGCCTTTCTCATCGGTTGCATCACTTAAGAAAGAGAATGGTCTTGTTTCAAATCCTAATTCATCAGCTGCTTCGCATGTTATTCTTGTAACGGCACCTATACGAACATCAAAATAATTTAGTAGGTTGGCTATGTTCCATTACATTGCAATTCATATGTTACTATTATTATAAGCAAAAAATATTTTAGACTATTTTTGCGTTTAATTACAATTAATTTTTAGATTTCATGCAAAAGTCAAATTTTATGTTGTCTCTTTTAATGTCAAATGTTCAATTTCATGTATTGAATGTTTTTGAAATAAATAAAGAGTATATTAAGAATAGTAATATTAAATTAAATGAATTAAAATTAGTTAACATTTTTTTCTTCTTATAATAGTGACTAGAAGAAGTATACTATTATATCTGTAATTAATTACATGACTCTATTTGAGAATTTTTATTTTATCTTTTTATAAAATTCATTTCAAATTTATAAGTATATTAATTATTATTTTTACCAAATATCCTTAATTATTTTATATTTATTATGTAACAAAACTTTAAATAAATAAAAAAGCAATGAATATTATGACGTTGTAGATAAATTTATTCTCTTTTAAAAGATAAACTTAAAAAATACAACAAAATACAACTAAACACAGATAGTAAATAATATTCTAAAAAATAGATATAATACATAGTTTGTACACTTTTAAGGATATGTATACTTTTAGTTAGAACATGATTAGTTCAGTTGATTTTTACCGATAATTGTAAAGACTTAAATATCGATTTCAATTTGAGAGTGGAATAGTTATCTGAACTATTAATGAGATGAAGGTCTTATTTGGGAGAAAAAAATGTTAGTCAAAGATGTTTTTATGCTCTAAAATATTTTAAAAAAACATGACAAAAAAGAATATTTTAAACAAAACTCTTATATAATGAGATAAAAGAAAATATTACCTTCAAGTGGGATGAGTTTAGAGCCAGAATTGCAATAAACAAGGCCTTGAATGCCAATATTGTTGGAAATAAATTTTTCTTGAAAGTTCGGTTTATTGGTGGCATCTTGTTTTTTGGTGCCATAGTCATCGTCTCTTGCATAAGCAAAACCACCTGGTACCAACAGCAACAGGGATGCGATGAGAAAGCGAATATTTGTTAAAGCCATTCTCATATCTCATGGTTGAATTCACAAATTAAAGAGACAACTAATTTATATACAGAAATTAACGTAGGGAATTTTCTTCAACAATGCACATTATTATGTACGTTACGCCCCACAATAATAAATAAATAAATAAATCGTCAAAAATATAATATAATATAATAATAATTATAGGAAGTAGGATATGACATGGTTGCACGATAAAGACCTCAATTGCATGTCCGAAACAATTATTGGATTACATCGCTACTACATGGGTAGATAACTTAACGCATATTTTCAGTCATGCAATAAAATATAAAGATACACTAGCTGCACGAATTATAGAATCATGGAGAAACTATATTTTTTGTTTTTTGTTTTCTTTCTGTTCATTTCTTTATTGTAAATAAGTATTGTTTTATTCTTCTCTTTTTGTCTAAGACATTGCTTCTAATTAGAAAGCAAAAGATGAGCTAATCATATTTGTCTCAATATATATTAACGAATTAACTAATCAGTCACATCCTTTGTATGAAGTATGAACCTTGTCCTGGCTACTAAATGCTACCTTTCATTCAATTTTGCCTCGGCAGGATTGTTCTCCTAAATTACATAACAAAAAAATAACTAGGTGTGTTTGGGTTTTAGCCAAATCACATTGTTACCGCATGTAGCACGTTGGGTCTAAGAGAACGATATGAGAAACGCATGATCAAATATAGGCTACGTCATTTTGATTAAAGTCAAGTCAGGATAGATCTTTATTTTTTTTTAATTTCTTTTAAAAAAAATACACTTTGTTTGGTAAAAAGATAGGCTAAACAAGTTTAGGCTGGGTAGTCGATAAACTAGTGCCACCAAAATAAGTTAGTCGAAATGGGTTGATTCAAAAAGGCGATAAAATGTAAATACTTCAGCTCTAAAGTTTAAGCCGATGATTTGGATTTAGGGTTATTGGTACTTAAGTTGGGTTAATTAGTGTAAGGGTTTTAAGTCTCTAAAATTCATAAATTTACCCACATGGGTAATTATGCAAATAAATATATTTTATTTGGTACTACATTGGTTCCTAAATATAAAATCATATTTAGAAATTTCTTTGTCTCATTTTATAAGATCATTTTTGAATTTTTAAATACATTAATTTATATTTTTTTAAATGAATAATAAATACTACAATGAAAATATTAACTAATTTTTTCTCTTAAAAAATAAAATTATACAAACAATATCAATTATCAACAAATTTAATATCATTATTCATTTTTTTTATTTTCGTGATTTGATCAATAGAGTCTTATATTTAAAAAGTAACGTAGTAATATTTAGAGATAATGATAATATTATTCCATTTGTCCCTAAATATTGGACTCTCTTTAAGTTTTTTACTTGTCCATTTTTATATGATTCTTTTAAATTTTTAACTACATTAATTACTCCCTCTGTTCCACAATATTTATTGACTCATTTATAATAAAAAATTGTCCTAAAATGAATCTCATTTTTTAATTTTCATTGCACTTGTATCCAACTGTATCATTTAATTAATATTAGGGATATCAATTTCAATACAATATCTTTAATTATGCATATATGATATTAAAAATGCATTAATATCTAACAAAAATAATTTGGTAAAAATAATATTTCTCTATTTCATTTATATATTTTTCTTAATATATATAAAACGAGCAAATGACTAGTTAATGTAATATCTTTTATTTACCAAAGTAAACCCAATTATATTATATCTTTTATTACAATTTATGATAAATATTATAATAAAAATATTAACTAATTTTCTCTTTTAAAGAATAAACTTATAAAATCATACTAATTATTAATAAATTTAATACTACAGCAAATTTTATTAATTATCGTTATTTACTCAAATAAGTCGTATATTATTGAGGAATATAATAATAAAGTAGATACATCGCTAACTTTAATTTGTTGGATGAAGAATGTATGGGTACATTTACAAACGACGGTGTAGACAAGTGTTCACCAAAAACAATAGAATAAAGGAAAGTGGTCCCATTCAAAAATCCTTACATTTAATAAAGCTTGAGATGTAGTAAAATGTTTAACTCTTTTGTTTGCTTGTTTATTGTGGTTATTTGTGTAAACACCCAAATACATTGTTTTATTGTATATACTACTTAGGGCCGAGAAACCATTAGTATTGACCTCAATTAAAGAAGTTTTAAAAAAAAATTAATACAGATAAATCTTAAAAAATTGCATTGATATCTTTAATTTTGTGCATTGATCACTCTAAAACTTTATATTTGCATTCTATATCAAGAATAAATACTCAATCTGAATAGATGTTATTTTCTATCTATCTTTACTCCAAATAGATATTAGACTTAATTTCTCTCAACTTTCATCTCCTCTCCACACCCACCACTCAGGGTTTTAGATTTTAAAACTTATCATTAATTTTGTGATTTACGATAATAGATCGTTTCGTAATCTATTAGATCACATTTTTTATTATGAGTCCATTTTTTTAGATTCGAACATAGTCTTCAAAAATATTAAGACACTGTTATACTACCCAATATTCAATTATTTAATATTATATCATATTTTTATATTTGATTGATATAGCAATCGCAGTCTCCCTGTTAAAAATTAATGTAAATTTTATCTTTCTTTTCTTAGAAGGGTGATTTAGAGTCATTTTTTCTCTATAAACACTATTCTAAGTTACTTTATTCTCACTTTCTATATAAATAAGTGGTTTTTCACATAGATTTAGTTTTTATTTGTGTTTTATTTATAATTTCGTTATCTCAATGCAGCGTTGGTTTATTCGTCATCGTGGTGTGACATTTTTTGCTTTACATAGACAAATGACTCTTTTTGTCAGTATCATATTTTGAATAAGGGGTTTATGAAGGTGCAAACACGAGAAGGGGGGTTGAATTGTGTTTGACTAACTTGAATACTTTTTCTGTTTTTGCAGTTTTATAACAAAACCTGATGTATGAATCAAACAGAGTTAGCAGCAGATATAAAGTAAAAATAAAAACACATAATTTTATACTGGTTCACCGTTAACGAGGCTACGTCCAGTCCCTTCACTTTGGGGATTTCACTAATTCAAAACCTTGAATTACAACAATACCACTGATCCTCCAAGTCAGTCTTCTCAAACAGTCTAACAATCCTAGACTTTTGAGGAATACAGCACCTTGACTTCTCAAGTCAAGTCTTCTTCTACCAATCTGACAACCCCAGATTGTAGAAGGAATTACAACGCCTTGAATCTAATTGCTAAGTAATCTGCTACCCCTTCTGACTCCCTCAGATTGTAGACTCTACTTCAACAACTTAGATCTAACACAAGGGAAAGAAAAACACGAATGCTTGTTTCTGGAAAGCTGAAACTCATAATTAACCTCATTGAAAACTCGAGTGTTTGCTTCTGGAAGTGTATGACTCTTTTGTGATTTTCGATACTAAGTCTTCAGTCTTGAGCCTCCTTTTATAGATGTGAATTAGGGTCTCTTCCAAGCTTAAATTCGAGCTGTATCTTGCTGGATTCTCTTGCAAAAATAACTTGGCCAATCGGGTTTCACTTAATAACTCTGGCCAATCCTGTTCTTAATTAATTCTGGATCAAATCTTTCTTCCCGCCAATAGCTTCTGAAATTCCACAAGACTTCAATTTATTTTTGTATCAAATCTTTTTAATACTTTGATCAAATTTAATCATGTCTCCACTGATTATCATCTTGATTAAATCTGGACCGTTTGATCTTCTGCTCTCGTCCACATCTAGACCATACAAACTGATCTATTGTGATCCTCTGATCTCAGCCATCACTGGACCACACTTTCTGATCTTCTGATTTCGACCACTATGTACTTGCAATCTAATTTGTTGTGATCCTCTAATCTCGACCACTCTGGACTTGCAATCTGATATGCTGTGATCCTCTGATTTCGGCCAACATTGGACCACATGTTCTGATCTTCTGATCTCGGCCAACACTGGGCCATGATGCTTAAATCCAGACCATTGATCTGAATATCTTCCCTCTTATCTTGACCAGTTCTGGACTGAATCTGGATTGAACTGAAATTAAATTTGGACTTGTGATATTTTAGTCTGGATAATTACCTTTGATTCTGGATCAGGTCTGGATTGAATCTGGACATCATTTCTTTTGGTCTTGACTTAGTTTCATACTCTAAACCATTCTATCTTCTGATCTGGGCCAAATCTGGATTAAATCTCTTGTTCTTGACCAATTAATTTATCCTCTGATTAAGTCTGAATCAAGTCTGGACTGATTATCATTTCACTGCCAAGTTATCTTCTGGTCAGAATAAATTCTGGACTAAGTCTGACTTATGATACCTTCTGGTCTGGAACAAGTCTCCCTCTGGCAAGCTTCCTTCTGGTCTGATCCAGGTCTCCTTCTGGACTCTGCTTCCTTCTGATCTGGGCCAGGAAATATATCCTCTAGTGGTGTTTTGACATCCTGGTATATCCTCTGGTGCCTTCAGGATGCATCATCTGGTACCTTCTGGATGCATTATCTGGTATCTTTTGGAGGTGTATCCTCTGGTCTGATTTTATCCTCTGGTAACTCATCTTCTGCCTCTGATGATTTCATCTTCTGCTTCTGATAACTTCATCTTCTGGTGGCATTTAATATAATAATTTAAAGTACAAATTAAGATTACATGGAGTGCTTTTGTAAACATCAAAATCCTAAGTACTTAGAACCAACTTGGTTCCAACAGTTTATGGAAGCTACTATCAAATTCAACACACTCTCAACCTTAAAAATGACTTGTCAACATGTTGTTAGATTGTTCATATCAGATACCATTTATAGTTGTCATGAACAAATATCAGCAAATACTTTTTTCAAAGATGAATGACATTAAAGACTGTGGATTTCAAATTATTCTTGATCATTGGTATGTGGAAGACATTAGTTTAATTGTTATGATTAAAATTTTATTTTGGTTATTCTTCATTAGCTTATGTAATTTTTATATGTATCACTAACGTGCTTTTTGTTTTCTTAATCATTAGATATGATTGTACTATTTTTATTTTAGTATGAATTGAGTTTATTTTATGTAAAAAAGAAATTAATTTCCATTTTAAACATGAAGGTGAAGCACTAATTTTTCAAATATTTTAGGAAGTACTACCATTAATTAGAAGTGAATGTTTTCAACTCACTCAAAAATAAGAGAAAAGTGATCTATAAGTAAAAAGACATATATTAGATTTTGTATGTTGCGTATTTGATTCATACTAATGTCATTATAGGAAGAAAAATTTAAATTTAAATTTTTTTATAAACTAAATATTTAATAAACTCTAAAATCTTCGTTACTTTATATTGCATCAACATCCCTTCGCTTTAAATTTATTATATATCATAAGAAAAATAGAATAGAAAAAAAAAAGTGTATATACCCAAATATGAAGAAATAAATATAGTTTAGCTCATGATGAACCTTGTTTTTCTTTATACATCAATAAGCAATAACCAAACAAATTAACGAATTAAAACTTGACAAAAATCTCTTAAAGGGAAGGAAGCTTCATGCCATGATCAAGTTCTCCAACCAACGAATTATGAAATCCAACACTTAACAAAACATTAAAAAAAAAAAAATTAACATAATAAACCATCATTCTTCAACCTTGTAACCATGCACATTTGATCTCAATTATTTCTTTGGCAAACCAATGAATGTCTTATAGAAACTGTTTTCAATAACCGTTAGGGGCTTGTTTAGGTTGCGTGGTGTAGAAGAAAGCTGGCACAGAGTACAATCTAATTTTGTTGTTTTCAATGAGACGATAAGAAGAAAGAGGAGCACCACTAATCCCATGATTCACATCGGTGGGAACTTTACATGTCTCTAATGGAGAACTCTCTAAATATGCTTTGCATTCATTAATCTTCAATTCAGATCCTAGCTCCTCGAGTGACAATGAAGTATAGAAATAACCTTTACTATCTGTCTCATGACTTAATACTGATATAGGACCTGTCTCATATCCAAGTTCATTCACACATCCACATGTAACTCTTGCCACAGCCCCTGCACCCCTCAAACACGAATAATAATAAATAAATAACTAATATTATAAAATCCAAAGTTCAAACTGACACAAATAAACAGAATAAAATACTATCATAATTTTGGAACAACAAAGTTGGATAACTTTTTAAACAGTCAACACAATTATCTAAAAAAAAAATAAGTGGTTAATACATATATCAGGATTTTTTGGTAAAAAAAAAGTATAGCAAGATTAAATAAATTATTATTAACTATCATATGAACTTGTTTAATCATAAACTTTAGCATTACTAAGTACAATATTAGGTATTGTAGCTACATATAGAATTGAATACTTAAAATCAAGGTAATCTGCCTGAATTGTGGTTAATAAGTTTCGTTAGTAGATTAAGAAATTATGACGCCTAAAATATATTAGCTAAATCTAATATTTCAATAACCATGTCCATGTGTATGATTTGCCTAAAGCATTTAAAAAGTTTTTGAATTTTGTTTTTATATATTGATTTTTAAATAACATTTTGGTATATTAATTGGTTTCAATTTCTGACCTGTATAGGTCCAGCTGTGTATAAACCATAAGAAATCTCGTAAAAAATATAGCTAGTTTTTTTTATTAATTTATTTTTAGCTAAAATACACTTTTGATTCTCAAGTTTTAAAATTTGCAATTTTGACTCCTATAGTTTTAAAATTATAATATTGGACCTTTAACTTTAGTCTTTTTCATAAATAAATGTTATTTTGATTTTAACTTAGTCAATATTGGCGTGACATTATTTATTTATTTTTTAATGATTATATGGACTTATTTTAAAAAAAAAATTGTCAACACATTTCTTTTATAAAATTCCTTCCTCATTTTTTAAAATTTTTGCAATTCTTTGTACACCTTGGAGAAGAAAAAAAATAGAGGTGTACACCGAATCACAATCATTTTTAAAAGGTAAAAATACACTTTTAAGTGTCTTATCTTATTGTGGTTATTTTAATTAATAATTAGAGCTATTAACTTTTTTAAGAAAAATAAAAAAAAAATGAGCTAACGATAATAAAAAAAAAGGAGTTGGCAATTTATAAAAAGAATGAGCAGAGAATTTATTTTTAAAAAATTAAGTTGGTTATTTTTTTAAAACAAGTCCTCGTAGTCATAAAAAGAAAAAAAAAATCATGTCACCCTTAATTAAGGAGGGTAAAGAAGTTAAAGTTAAGAGATTAAAATTGCAATTTTTAAATTAAAAAAAAAAAAAATCACCAAATTTTAAAACTTAGGGCCCAAAAGTACCTTTTAGCATTTTTTTATTTATTTATTAGAACAGTGAAAAAATTACCTTTAATTGGGTAATAATTGGAACCAGATTTACACAAAACTTCTCCTTGGATACCAATGACTCTGGGAATTTCATAGTCTGATTTTGTGGGGTTTGGTTTGTAAACTACTTCAGATTTGGATTTACCAATCTTTGGTGTTGGACCATATCCATAATCAGTTTTGGGTTTGGGAACTTCATAGAATGGTTTTGTGAGATTAGGTTTGTAAGCTACTTCGGTATTTGGTTTCTCAATCTTTGGTGTTGGACCATACCCATAATTTGTTTTGGGCTTTGGAGCTTCATAGTATGATTTTGTGGGATTTGGTTCATAAACTGCTTCTGACTTGGGTTTCTCAAATTTTGTTACTGGACCATACCCATAATTTGTTTTGGGTTTTTGAACTTCGTAGTTTGGTTTTGTGGGGTTTGGTTCACTAACTGCTTCTGACTTGGGTTTCTCAAATTTTGGTACTGGACCATACTCATAATCTATTTTTGGTTTCTGAACTTCGTAGCCTGGTTTTGTGGGGTTTGGTTCATAAACCGCTTCTGATTTAGGTGTCTTAGTTTTTGGTACTAGATCATATCCATAATCTGTTTTGGATTTTGGAACTTCATAATTTGGTTTTGTGGGACTTGGTCCATAAATTGCTTCTGACTTGGGTTTCTCAATTTTTGGTACTGGACCATACCCATAATCTGTTTTGGGTTTTGGAACATCATAGTTTGGTTTTGTGGGGTTTGGTTTATAGACTGCTTCTGGTTTGGGTTTCTTAATTTCTGGTACTGGATCATATTCATAATTTGTTTTGGGTTTTGGAGCTTCATAGTTTGGTTTTGTGGGGTTTTGTTCATAAACTGCTTCTGAGATGGGTTTCTCAATTTTTGGTACTCGACCATATCCATAATCCGTTTTGGGTTTGCTAATTTCATAATTTGGTTTTGTGAAATGTTGTGTGTAATCTGTTTCGGGATTGGGTTTCTCAACCTTTGGAGATGAATCATATCGATAATTTATTTTGGGTTTGGTAAGTTTATAGTCTGGTTTTATGGGGTGTGGATTGTAAGCTACTGTGAGTTTAGGTTTCTCAATATTTGGTGATGGGCCATACTCGTAATCAGTTTTGGGTTCGGGCTTCTCAATGTTTGGTGTCGGCCCATAGCCATAATCAGTTGCGTAGGCAATGGCAATCAACGCAAAAAGGATTGAGGGGACAAAGATGGATCTATGAGAAAGCATAGTAAACTAGTTTCTTGAAATGTTCAGGGAAAGGAGTAGTAAACAAATGCTTGAAAGTAGTGGTGAGGTACCAATGCACCAATACAATGGCTATTTATAATGCATTATGGAATTTGGGGAGAATATATAATATATGGGTGATTGGATAGAGCGACATAATTGGTTCCACGTTGTTGGTTTTGAATTATAAAATTCTTGGTTAATATAAGCAGGTAGGTGAGTCTTTCTATGTGTGGTTTGTAGAACGTGATTGCATCATATTTAATTTGTAGTGTATTTCCTTCCAAGAAAAGATTATGCACCACAATGTTCAATCGGGGTCACCTACCTAGTGGAGAACATGTCTTGTTCTAAAATAATACACACTTAGCATTCTTTCATATTCTTAAAGAAAAAAAGTGGAGCTAGAGGTGGACAAAAATACCGGATTCGTCCATGACCCGCGTAGTCCGACCCGAATTTCGTCAATAGTCATGGTTTTAGTTGGATTTCGGGTGAAAAAATAGTAAAAAGAATGCAAATAATAAAACAGTCTCACAGTCCTAGTCTGTATTCAAATTCATGTTACTCTTTTTCTTGATACTTCTCACAGCAACGGATTCCAATCATAAAAATGTGACTTTGGTGAAGTAAAATTTAATAACTTCGTTTTTCATGTCTAAAGTTGTCGAAGAATGAGACGCCGCGGAAGTGAATAAAATGATGGGATAGACTTGCAGAGGAAAAGAGAAGATCATTCATAGTGTAAAAGATTTTTTCTTCAAACAATAATCCCTTACATATTTTCTATCGACAATTTTGGTTTTTATTTTTAAATTAATTTATGTGTATTATTCAAATTTTTTAAATAATTTTCTACAAATATATTTAAAATATTATAAAAAATTTGCCTACAAAAATTTATATTTTTTTAACAAAAAGTAAATTAAGTATAAATTTTTAAACATTAAAATCTTTAAAAATAAAATTATATTTTTTCATCTCATGTTTAAATTTTTTTTGTAGGAGAAATTCTTATAATGGTTTAAACATTCGTGAAAATTCATTCAAAAATTCAAACAATAATTGTGAGTTGATTTAAAAATACGAACTAAAATTATTAACCGAAAATATATTAGGAACCAATGTTTGATGAAAAAATTTAAAGGCACTAAAAACAAAATATGTTATATTTATAAAGATCAAAAACTTATTTAACCCTAAAATTTATATTTAATCTCAATATAATTTTTAAGGTTGATATAAATTTTTGTTGTAATATAAATTAGGTTAAATAGCACTCGTGGTCCTTTAATTTAATTTCAGTTAACGTTTTAGTCCTTTATCTTTTTTTTTCTTCCCGATTTGGTCCTTTATTTTAATTTTAAGTGACAATTTGATCTTTTATGTTTTAAAATGTGAACAATATTATCCTTTTTTTTACAATAAATTAAAAATTCATCAAAATTTTCAATCAAAACCCATAAAATTAATTATATTCTTTAATATAATACAAATTTTATCAAATTGGTAACTCAAATCTTCAAATAAACTCATGTTTTCATTTTTTATTTGATGTTGTTAGAGATGAAATTTTAAAAATTAAATAAAGAATAAAAATATGAGTTTATTTGAATATTTGAGTTACGAATTTGATGAAATTTGTATTATATTAAAAGGATAATATTGTTAACACTTTAAAACATAAAATATTAAATTGTCACTTAAAATTAAAATAAAGGACCAAATCAAAAAAAAAAAGATAAAAGACTAAAACGTTAACTGAAATTAAGTTAAGGGACCACGCGTGCTATTTAACCTATAAATTATGATGAGATTTAACTATTGTAAGGGACTAAAATGGCTAATGTAGTATATTTACCAATAAGTAAGTATAGATAAATAAAAAGGAAAATTGCATTAATCCTCCCCGAGTTTCATTTGAATGACACTCACTCCCTCTAATTTTGAAAAACTCATTCACCTCTCATATATTCATTAAAAAATGCATCAAACTTCTTTTTTTACCACACTTGCATTACTCGTGATTTACTATACATCTAATATTTACAATTTAAAATATATAATTATGTTTCTAACAACATTTAGTGAAGTGTGTATTCTAATATCGTTGTAATAAATGACAAATATATTTCAAACAGCATGTATGCAATTTTTTAAATAAATACAAGAGAAGTAAGTGTATTTTAATAACTAAATACGTATAAATATCATTTAAAGAAATCTCAAAAGGTAAATACAATATACCTTAAATAAAACACACTACTACTAAATTTTTGTGAAAACTATATGATTTTGCAACGTTAAATTGTCTTTTCAATATGATCATTGTTGGAAAAGATGCAAATAAATTTGAAACAACATCGCATAATGGGTTTGATCCTTTATTTTCAAATAGCAACTTTGAGATATTTTAAATGTCTTTTGGTGTAATAACAAGTTTCACTAAAACTATTCTCTATAATTTATTTGAAATCAACTCATATTTATATACAAAATTTTGACATTGTGTAAAATAACTTAGTTTTAATGTGTTTAGATTTCAATGAAAGAGAAATAATTAAAATAAAATAAAAACTGTATAAAAAAATTTCAAAAAGTATCTGATGTCAACTTTTGTATTCGAAAAACATTTATGATTTGAAATATATGAAAAGAAGGGGAAAGTGCCACAAAAGAAAGAAAATACGTAGTATTTCAAAATTGTTTACATTGTTTGATAATCAAAAAGTGAGAAAATATGGAAAATATATTAGGGCCCACAAAGTTTCTTCCTCACTATTTTGGAAAGATTTTTCCTTGTTCCCATTTTATTCTTACTTTATTTTTGTCATATTTATCTTTATTTTTACTATTATATTTATAATAGACACATAGATCCCTTTAATTGACAGATTAAGAGATATGATAAGAATAAGTTATTGTATTATGTTTGAATTTAGTGTTTGATGAACTAAAATGATATTATATCTATATGACTCTATCATATCACATTTCTCTAGTTAAAATTTCTATTGCGAATATGAGCTAGGTTAGAAATCAGCAAAATATAATAAGAACAATGATTTATTTAATTACTCTTATAAAATATAATTTAAAATATAAAATTGAAATATAATAATATACAAATATAAAAAAATTATAAAATATAATCTAAAGTATAAAAATATAAATCTAATAAATATAAATGTAAAAAAATTAATAGAATTTCACATAAAACATAAAAATAAAATATTAATAATTAATTTAAAAAATATTTACGATTTTATCACAAAAATAGTTTTGTCTCTTTAATAAATTAGTATTCAAAACTATAAAAATATAAATATCAATTGAAATTTTAAAATAAATATAAGTTATTTATAAAAATATTTTTGTCATTTACGTATAATATATATCAAATCATGTCATGATGAAATTTGTACAAAATACATGACAAAATAAAATGTTAAATATCTTATCGATCATTATGTATCTATTAAATATAAAATAATAATGTTTATTTTATTATTATTATGTCATATTTTTTTTGAAATTTATATTCTATCACAATCTATCAAGAATGTACTTTCAGCCTAAAATATTTTTCAGTAAACTAATCAAACTAAGAATTCTTAACAAGCCCAACCATAAAATTACAACCAAACTACATGTTTAGGCCCAAACCCAACCGATTCCTAACTATGTTGTTCCTAAAAAAATAACAAAGCTGTTGACCATCATGGATATGTAGAGGTTACAGGCATTGATTTAATAGTTAAATAAGAGGACGGTTGAGATGAGAGAAGAAAACTTGTAATAGATTTTTGTGGCAATGTTAGTAAAAAAAAAATATCAACTTTTTCATTGTTTTGTTTTGGTAAAGTGGACTTAAGTATTTATATTAGCATGCAATATGGGCTTTAAACTACGTGTATGAAAATTGTAAATTTTATCGTGATTTAAAACAAAATGTGAACTTTAGCAGATGAAGAATAAATAATGTAATTTTTTTTTTGTAATTAACCAACAAAAATTGTAATTTTTTTTAAGTATAATAAGGATTTAGAGAACATAGAGATGATTCATATTTTAATAAATTAGGATGAACTTTATTTATTTAAATTTGATTTGTAATAATTTTAGTTTGTTTTAATTTAGAATTGTAATAGTTTTAATTTAGATTTAATTGATGTAGTGTGTAGGTGAAAATATTTGCTTTCTTACATTTAGTTTATTTATTAAAAAAATGATGTAAGCCCAATATGAGCTTGAGAATATTGCCTATTTAAGTTTAGAAATATTTTTGGCATAAATATGTATTTGTAACCTCGTTGAGACAAATTTGAAATAAATTAAAATTTCTCTTATAAGATCCATCTTTTGTTCATTTTCCTTTTTCATTTATTACTTTATGAGAAGAAACCACTTTATAGATCCTTCATCTTCTAAATCTAACTCGCTCACCATTCAAATTATGTGGATTTGAAGTGATTCTACAATAGATGAAGGGTTAAGATACTCGTTAGTAGATATCAGTATGTGGGTCAGCTCACCTCGGTTAACACACTCTTCATAAACCTACCTACACATTAAATAGTTTTAACGATAATTGTGTTATGTCATTCATGTTCTTCTAAGTTATAAGACTTATGTCTTATAAATAGGACTCCTACGATATTGTAAAATTTACACTCGAGCAGAATAATAAAATTTTTAATAGTGAATTTGCTAATAAAAACAAATAGTGAATTTTAACAGCATTAGTAATATTTAATAAATAGTGTATTGATATGAAGATTTTTTATTATAATCTTTTTAAACTGATGTATATGAATATGTTTAACTCCACCTTTTTATGTTTTAAAATATTTAATAGTATTGACTTAATATGTATTTAAAAAACAATAATAAATTAATATTATTAATTGTGTATAGATGTTCATTTGTGCTTTCTACGTTCCATGAGAAGTCATTAACTCGTAAGATTAAATGATTTTAATGATCATTATGTTACGTTGTTTATATTTTTGTAAATTATATGTTTTATAAATAGGACTTCTATAATATTATAAAATTCACACTTGAATAGAATAATAAAACATATTCTCAACTTCTGCATTTTGTATTCTCTTACTCTTTTAGTTTATTTTATAATAAATTATCAACATGAAACTTTAATCAATTAAGATTCAAAAGTTTAGAGCATGTATCCTTGTGAGAAAGATGAACTTATAACTAATTTTGATATCTATACAACATTTATGAAAATAAATTGATCAAACAAACGGATCATGTATATGAAATTTAAGAAAATAAGGATATTTCAATAAATTATGTCCTAAATGAAATGTAATGGAACTAAAATAATGTCAATGTTAACGACATTTTTCCCATAATATAATGTGTGATAAATGAAAATGAAGATCGTGAACTAAAGTCAATTAAAATTTATAGAGAAAATAATTATTGGCCAAATATAAAGACGAAATTGATACAAAATTAAACTCATCTTTACAATGCGAAAGGTTTTTGGACCTAAATATAAAGTTTGACATGTTAATTTGTCGAGGTCATTGATTAAACACATTCAGAGAACTTATGGATTGTGTTACATAAATATGACTACAACTGTATTTTATAAGCATAATATTGCATGGATGCACTGCTTAGTTAAGACGATGACACATTAAAGATGCAATTGCTTAGTTAAGACGATGACACATTAAAGATGCAATTGCTCGTAATCTTCAACCATGTGGTGATACAGACATCAACAAAGTCATTTATGTGATAATATTTTATGCATCGTAACACAATTATCGTCTAATTAAAAAAATTCAACAACAAAAGATTGGTTTTCATTATTTCAAATATTATTGTCTACAAAATAGAGGAAATAAATAGATTCGGCCTTTTTTCTTTCATCGAGATTTTATCACATAGAGTTTTGCTAGTAAAATTTTTAACAAGACAGTTATCCCAAAAAGGATGTTGTAATATTTTTCTCTCACTTGAGATTTTTTTCACTAGATTTTTCTAGTAACGTTTTAATGAGATACATTATCGACGGACATCAAAGGAAAAATGTTATGAATTATATAGGGATCTCTCTTTGTTTTCCACCTTCTATAAAATGTCTTTAACTCGTAATATTAAATGACTTCATTGATAATTATATTAAGTCATTCATGTTTTTGTAAATTATAAAACTTTTATGAAAAAATACTCGATTAATATCATTTTGATAAAAATACAAAAAAAGTATATTCATCAGAACTCAAATTATTGAATCACCATGAATGAGATAATTATTTCAAGCATAAAAATAATAAAAACTATTAAATAATATTTTTCAAAAGTATCATTGATTATTACTAAATATTTTTGTTCTCACGTAAGCACAAACAATAGTCAGTTTGTGATAAGCTATAATTTATCTATTTTTATAACTTTATTTGATAGGTTAATTTGATGTTTTTAATTCGGTTTTAATTCTATTTTACTATATTTTTGTTTTATTTAGATTGAAAGAAGAAGTGAAGATTTTTGGTGCAAAATAGCCTTGAAGTCAAGTAGTGTAGTCGTGGTGCAATAAAGAAAATGAAAAAAACTCAAGTTGTAGCAAACATTATTGTCTGGCCGTAATGGCCATAATGGATGAACGGAAAAAGAAAAAAAAGAATTAGCTACTCCAAGTCAGCAAGAATTATTGTCTGACAGTAATGACCATTATGGCCACAATATGCTCATTTTCTTTGCTATTGAACCGTTTTTCTTTTATGAAGACACACAGGGCTATAAAAATGACGAAAATACTCAGTTTTAAACATATATTCCTACTCACAATCTCATGTTAATCTTGTTTTTGTTCTTGCATTTCTCAGAAATTTTCTAGTTTCAATTATATTGAGTTTTCTATTTTTACTTTGTTATTTTTTTTCCTATTATTTTATGTTTTCAATATTTTTATATTTAAGTTTTGATTCTATTATGATCACATCAGAGTGAATCTTTTTTGTCTTGAGATTGCAGGATTTTCGATGTTGGCTCTCTAACAATTTATATTTCTTAGTAATAATCACGTTCATACTTATATATGAAATAATATACTGAAAGATAGATTTGATATCTGACCCATAAGATTAGACAAGAGAAACAAATCATTAAACTAGATTTTCTTTCTCTTGAAATCATAAGAGATATATTCTCTTAAAAGATTTTACTAATACATCAATCATAAAAATAAATTGATTATTAGTTTAAAATACACTTTTGTTATTTGAAAGAATGCATTAGTTATAATTGTTTATGTGATTTGATTTTTAAAAGTAACTTAAATGTTAATTTTTATTTATATATCATTGTAAAAAACTACAATTTTAAGACTATGGTAAATTTTAAACAAAAAATTGTTTTCAATATTTACTATTTTAGTTAATGATCGTAATAAAATCTCGTAAAAATAATAATTTTTACTACCCTTGAACTCAAGTCTTATCGGTTTGTTGAGTAAACAATCTAGACTTTGAAGAGGAAAGCAAAAGTAAAAGGCAAGACTAATTTTGGCGTCCTAGGAAGCTTCACGTGACATATGTAATGCACTCTTCTTCTCATATTTTTCCACCTACATATACCCTCCAAATCTATCCACATCCTGTCATACTCACACTTCACACCATAACACAACAATTCTACTTCTTCAATAATAACAAACTCATACACAAACAAACCTCTCATATTCATTGCGCCTTCTCATAACACCAATATCCAACCCCCAAACCTTTGCTTACCTCACACTAATCAATAATCATCCTCATAACAGAATGTGTGGCGGTGCTATCATCGCTGACTTCATACCTCGCCGTGGAGGCCGCCGTCTCACCGCCTCTGAACTCTGGCCTTCCTCCTTCGGTCAACAGAAAGACTCAGATTTTGATTTTTCTCAAACAGGTGGTGATCAACAAACACCACCACCACCCACTCTCAAAAGATCATACCCTCCCACAGGTTAGTCACTCTTCTTGACTCAAATATCATTTTCTTTCGTTTTCTCATTTATTTCACTGATATTTAAAAGATTTTTCTGAATGGGGTTTTTCATCAAACAGTTAGTGAACGAGTTGAGAAACCAGTGAAAAAACAGAGGAAAAACCTCTACAGAGGGATACGACAACGTCCATGGGGAAAATGGGCTGCAGAAATACGCGATCCCAGAAAAGGGGTTCGTGTTTGGCTTGGTACATTCAACACTGCTGAAGAAGCTGCTAGAGCCTATGATCGAGAAGCTCGAAAAATCCGTGGCAAAAAAGCCAAAGTCAATTTCCCCAATGAAGATGATGATTATTCTTCTTCCATTCAAGTTCGTCACTACAACAATCCGCCGATTAAACCCCCAATCATTCCCCTCTATCAGCAAAAACAATACTCAAAAAATCTGAACTTGGAGTTTGGTTATGATCTGAACCAAACTGACACAGTTCATTCTCATGTGGGCGATATCAACGCTGATTCGTTTATCATATCTGGTAGTGATGAAAATTCAGAGGTTGGTAATGGTTACTCGATAATGGAGTTTAATCAGAATGAAAACGGCTATTTTGTTGGTGTTGTTAATGGGAATGAGAAAGAGAAAGAGAAAGAGAAAGAAACAGAGACAGAACAACAAGAGCAAGAAGCAGCAAATGTTATTGAAGCTGAAGCAGCAAAAAACGAGGTTCAGGAGCTGTCGGATGAATTGATGGCGTACGAGGATTATATGAAGTTTTATCAGATTTACTATGATGGACAATCTATGCCGCCTCCAAATATTGTTCAAGAAAGTGTGGTCGGTGATTTATGGAGCTTCGATTGATAACGATAACTGGTTTTCAAAGCTTCTTCTGTGAAGACAGAATTTTCCAATTTTTTTTATAATTCGGTTTATCTCTCTCTATTTTGCCTTATGATGGATTAAATTGTAAATTTGGGTACTTGGTAAGAATTGGTGTCATGAATTTCGATTCTCGCGTTTATTTTTGTTTTTGTTTTTTTAGAGTTTCATGTCAAGTTTTATTTAATTGTATTTCTTTTGGTGTTCAACCAAGATGAAATTAACAATGTTTCAATTTCCGATTATAATTTTTATTTACGTTATTTTAATTATGTTTTGATTTTTTTTGGTATATTTCATTTGATTCCCCTTGTTGATCGTTGTATATCGTCTCCGTCCCTAGTTTGAGCATGCCATGGATGCGAGACAGACCTAGGAATTTATGAAACCGGGGGCAGAAAATTTAACAATCATTTTTTTATTAGTTTAATACATTTCAATATATAATAGTTAAATATATACAAGACAAGTACGTCATTCTTTCATATCTTAAAATCTATATCAAACTTTTAAACAATCCTTCTCATAATGTAAGGAATTAAACTATCAACTAAAAAAATCATCTTCTTTCTTAGCCTATTAATCACAATCTTTATAATGGAAAATCATTTGTCTTTTATCTTGTTTTAAGTCAAACTTATGTATTTGCAAGTATTTTGAATGATTTTTCTAAACATTCTTCTTATACTATAAGAATCTTACTGAAAAAATTTAGAATTTAAAAAAAAAAAATTAAATATAAATTTTTATTCGTAAAAAATTCAAAAAATTATCTTTATTTTTTATTTTATTAAATTTTTTTACAATATTTGTAAAAAAATATTTAAAATGTCCTAAACATATAAAAAAATATTTCAATTCAACGGTGATAAATAAATTGACTTAAAAACATAAATAAAAACAAATATTTTTTGAAACTAAAATGTTAAAATATATCTTATAAAAATTAAAAAAATAAAGTTTTTAAAATTATATAGATTAAAAACTTTTAATATATTATTAATATATATATATATATATATATATATATATATATATATATATATTGAATATGTGCTTTTCAAAACCACCTTATAATATATTGAGTACGTGGTTTTCAAAACCACGTCTATAAAATAGTAGTAAGTCAACAACTTTTACTTGGTGTTTTATTATGTATTAATATTATATTATATATGACATATGTTTATAAATTTATAGCAGGGATGTGCCTCGGCCCATGCTAGCCCCTATGCGATTAAATCAGATTTTAATATTAGAACAGGGAATACTTTTTTAATCGAATCTAAAACCGTCTGGTGTTTCAATATGACGAAATTCTACTTACTATGCAGTTGATGCAAATGTTTATTTTACTCGATTGTTGCAAATGTCTATTTTTTCTCCATGGTACGCAAATGTTAAATAATTTGACAAAAAATCAATATACCTATTTTGAGATATCAATCTACCCTTTTTAGCACTAGTAGGAGGATGGATTTGCAAAAAGAAATATGTGAATTACTCCCTTATTTAATTGTTTTAAAATGAGCAACTCTTTTGATCTTCAATGTGTTATTTTTTTAATTGTATTATTTAATTAATATTACATAATTTTTTATGCAATATCTTCTACTATATATTTATAATAATTATGAAAAATTAATATTTAACAAAAATAATTTAGTAAAATTAATATTATTTCTCTTTCATTTACATAATTTACTTAATATGTGTAAAATGTTTAGTTTGGTTATTATGGGATGTAAGAATACCTCCTACTATATATACATTTGTTTTATTTTAGTAAAAAAAATGTAAAAAGAAAATAAGAATAAAACAAGAATTAATAATAATACAATTTATTAAAATTACTAAAATATACAGATTTTTTTATTTGTCTGATGATTCTGCAATGTTAAAAATGTATAATATATAATTTTTTCTTTGTCCTCCATTAACAAGAGATATATTTTAAAGGGAATTTAAACAGAATTTGGATTTCACTATATTATAACTGTTGCTAATTTTTGTCGTTCAATCTTGTATCCATAAATAGAAATTGTTGGTAATAATTTAATAAAAGTGCTATTTAAACCAACAAATCACAAATCAATGGAAAAGAATAAATACAATGTTTCAATGTGAGGGAATTCAGGATATGTATTGACATAGTATAATAGTATTACTTTATAAAAAAAATTAAAATTTAATCAAAAAAGTTTAATTTTTTAATTTTTTTGACCAAAAACAAAAGAACAAATTTAAAATTAATATTTTTAAATTTTGAATGTTATTTTGACTATAAATTGGATAACCTTATATATCTTGACTTCTTGAATGAGTGAGTGCAAGAAAGGTGATGTGACGCAAAAGTAGCATATTATGTTAAATGTAATGGAAAAGGCATAAAGGGTAGGAATTCAGTGGCGCAGCTGATTTTGTGTTCTAAAGTGGGAGGTTTCAAACACATTTCTCTTTGAAGAACAACATAAACAAAAACAGTAGACGCTACACTCAGTGGGCGCCTATAGGATAAAAAAACTTGTGTTGGGCTTTTGGTAAGCCCAGATATATAACAAATATATGATAAAATAAAATATTATTATTAAATTGTTTTTTAAATTAAACAAAAAATTTGTGAAATTCTACCTAAATATGCATGTAAGACAAAAGTAGTTAGTTGAATAAAAAAGGAAATGTCTAATATAAAAAATTATTAAAATAAAAATAATCTTCTCATTTTTTGGATAAATATAGAAATTAATATATAGTATTATAAACTTAATGAAAATATAAAATGATATGTTAAGTCGGTATTTTGTTAGTTGTTGAAGTGTTTCTTCCAACTTTAAATATAAATAAAATTTAACTAAAGAAATTTAATGTATTAAATTAGTCTTATAAGAACTTAAGTATTATTTAACTTTTTAACTGTTAATTCAGTTTTTTGTTAGTCTTTCATGTACTTGTTAGGTCTTATATATTTAATATTTTAACTAATAAATGAGTCATTTATTTATCTTCCAAATACTTGTTAGATATATTATCAGTATTTGAAATACTTGTTAATAGAGTTGGATATGCGGTTATCTCGCTCCGTTTAATTGTTATGTATAAATTTGCATATTATACGGAGCGAGTTGGTCCATTTGCAAATAATAGCGAATTATAATACATTAGTCTGAGTTTTGTCCCACGTTAATCCGCAGTCAAAAGGGTTGATGCGCGGATAAAAAAATTCATGGATGCAACGTTGCTACAAAATACCTGCACATATTTTGGCAAGCATCTAGAGAGATGCTTTGTATCACTACTATACAATTGCTTGCATGAGACACTCGTTCAAATTAGACGGTGAGATTGAGGAGCGGAAAAATTGAAATTTGAAGGACTTTTTTTCTTTTACATAAAAAATTTGTTCTTTCAAAAAGAAACCAAATGATATAACCAATTTGACATAAACTATGTTGGGGTATTATCCACCCATACATTAAGCTAGTCAGTCCTCAAAGCTAAGTCAACTAAGAAACATAACACAAACCTAGGGGACAAAGTCTATCCATCTCTAAATCCTCACGATCAAAACAAAGTGTTCCACATATGGTTCATTGCAAAGAGAAATAGGGAATTAAATGAATTCTGTTCTATTTAATTAGGAATAATTTCTTTGACTTCTACGATTGCAATTCAACTATAAATTTATTTTAAATTTGTCTAAATTAACCACATATTCATAAACGGTTTGTTCAATACAAAAGATGTTGAGGTTGACTGCTGCCATTATAAGTAATTAAATAGCAATAACTTTTCTTCTATTTAATGTTTTTTTTGTTTGTTTGACAAAACCTATTTAATTATAAAAAGATAGTATCTCTAAAATATCTTTCATTTATTTTATATTTTTCATTTTCAATGATTTAATTTATTAGTTATGGAAGTTAATTTAGACAACCGATTTAAATTTAATTTTTATATAAATTGTATGGATTAAATGTGATCAACTATTTATCTTAATACATGTAATTTAATCTAATTTTACTAGTAATTCATTTTAGATTGAGTATTTTTGTTTTTTTTTGGACATATTTTCGGATGGAATATATTATAATGGCTAATTATTTCATAAATTCATTTATTTAGAATAATGTGGGTTTGGCTTATGTATCACTCGTACTCCATTGAAACCCAAACACATCTGCACTCTTACGATTGTATGGTATTGTTTTTTTTTTTTTTACTCAGGATTGTATGCAGTATTGTTGTTGAAACTGGTTATGCCCAACCATTTTAATTAAATTTACTGCTCGTTAATTTGTTGTTTTTATCTCGGTTTTTTTATTTTATTCTTGAATTATTTAAACTCCATGTCTTCTTGGAGTGCCATCTTCATAAATCATAAAGTTCCTATTTTTGGTTGAAATTGTACGAGGTCATCGAGCTCCATATATATTTACTTTTTAAAACAAAATTGTAAGGATGTATATTTTTTTACCGAATTGTAAAAATGCATTTTAGTGTAGACGTCACTGTGTATTAATTAGTTAGCAACTTTGAGATTCAAAGTCAAAATGCTCTTATCTTCTTTTTTGGGACTGGTCATGTGTTCTTATTAATATATGACTACTTCTGATAATAATATTTGGCAACTGATAGATAAATTTATATACTAAACTTCTACTTAACAATATATTTATTTATTTTAAAAAAAATAAAGTTCTAATATCGTCACTCAATAAAGTTTTAATATATTACTCCTTGTAAATTTTAGGGATATTTTAGATTATATTACAATACGACTGTATATCGAATTTGACATCTAGATATATTGTTGCACATCACGATTTCAATGAATTGTTTTCTCCTAAAAAATACAAGTAAATATTCCTTCCTCTCTTTGATCTCAAAATAAATAAAAATATTAAATTTGATAATTTTGCAAATAAACAAATGTAAACATTATCACTATATTTAACGATAATATTCTCAAAATATTTCTAATTAATATACTCTCTCCATACAAAATCTAAACAAATGAGATAAGGTGTAATTTATAGGGATTGTCCTATTGAGGGTTGCGTGGGGATTATACCTTCTATCATGTGGACGGAAGACATGATTTTTAGAAAAATGATTTTTAAAGTATTTAAATTTGAATGTAGGAATCACAAAACAAGTTTGGTCCGTGTAATATGTCTTTTTATGGTGGTGTGAGTTGAGATTTTAAATCCGCCTCGCCAAACCTACTAAAAATACAGAGCGATCACAAGACGAAAGATTGATGGCAGGTCAGGCTAAAATAAATAAAAAACTTTTTTTATATTTCTTTTTATATATAAGTCACACTATTTATTCGCCCTCCATATAGTAAAGAGTAAAAGTAAAAGTTATTTAAATTAATCGCTTTAATTTCATGCTTTAACATCTTTTATGATAATTTGTCGATTGGTAAACTCGTAAATTTTTTATTTTTTATGTTATGTTGACTTATTATGAGTTTTTACATGATAAAATATGGATGTTTGAATAATAATTTATATATTTTTAGTTGATTCAGTGTTTACATGTTTTGGTTTCCTAAAATTGTCTTTATATTTATTTATTTTTATAATTTTTGTTTTTTTTTCTTCATTATTTTAATTAAATATTATAAATAAAAATAAATTGATAGGTCAACCTGCCGACCTACCATAAAAAGGGGCGAGTCAAATTTTTAACCTTACACCTCTAGTTAGTATGCCCCACGCTGCCTCTTTTTAGACGAATTAATTATAAGATAGGTAGAAACGAGATGGGTCAACCCGTCGGTCTGCCGTAAAAAGGGACATATGAGATTTTCGATCTCACACCTCGTTTTTCTACCTCACTCTACTTCTTTTTAGCCATATTAATAACGGAGTAGATTGAAACAAGACATGATGATACATTTTATCATCCTTAAATGAATGTAGAATTTCTAAAATAGAATTTCTACTTTTTATTATTTAACATGTCCAAGAAAAAAATTATTGAAATCTTAAACTCAAAATTAATTGAAAAATAATTAAAATATAATCATTAACTCAAGATACTTGACTGACCATTTGCCTAAAGTCTTTTTAAATATCTCTATAATACTTGACTGAGCATCAACCTACTATCATAGACTCGAATAACATACTAAACATTAATATTATTAATAACATATAATGAACCCTAAACCGTATAACATAAACGCTTAACCCTATAACTTAAACCCTAAACCCTAACCCTACCCTTAACACGAAACGCTTAACCTAAACCCTAGACCTTAAACACTAAACCTTAAACTCTTAAATGCTAGCCTTAACCCTAAAACTTAAACCCAAACCCAAAACTAAACCCTAACCCTAAACCCTCAGTTATAAACCCTAAATTCCATACCCATAACCCTAAACCCTAACACATGTAGTTTCTACCTTTTGCAAAAGAAAACACATGTTGTGTCTGCCTTTTAAAGACCATAATCTTTATCTATTGATACAACAATACTTCTTAGATGAATATGGATTGACTTGGTTGTTAAAAGATCAAAACAATCAAAATCTTATTTCGTAGATAATCCAATTTATTGGTTGGATAAGGATTGAATTTAGCATTTGAAGACCAAAATGACTAAAATCTTAATCCTAATATATGGATTAAAGGCTACCCATCGAAAAACCAAAATGACCAAAGGTTAAACCCTAAACACTAACCCTAAACCCTTAACTCAAATTCCTAAACTCTTTACCTAAACACATAACCCTAAACCTAACCCCTAAACTCTTAACCTGAAACCATATCCCCACAAACCCTTAAATATAAACCCTTAACCTTTAGTGATAAACCATAAACCTTATAACCTAAACACTAAAACCCTATAACATAAACCCTAAACCATAACCCTACCCTTAACCCCAAACCCTAGACCTTAAACTTTTAACCCTAAATGCTAGCCTTCCATAAAATTAAATCCCAAACACAAACCCTACCCTAACCCTAACCTTAAACCCCAAACTCTAATTTCTTAAACCTATACCCTAACCCTAAACCCTAACACATGTAGTTTCTACCTTTTACAAAAGAAAACTCATGTTGTGTCTACCTTTTGAAGACAACAATCTTTATCTATTGATACAACCCAACTTCTTAGATAAATATGGATTGACTTGGCCATTAAAACATAAAAAAAAAATCAAAATCTTTTTTGAAGACTGAACTTACCAATTTGAAGACCAAAATGATTTAAACCTTAACACATGTAGTTTCAAACTTTTGCAAAAGAAAATTGATGTTCTGTATGCCTTTTGAAGATCATAATCTTTATCTATTGATACAACAATACTTCTTAGATGAATATGGATAGATTTGGCTGTTAAAAGATTAAAACAATCAAAATCTTATTTCATAGATAATCGAATTTCTTGATTGGATAAGGGTTGAACTTAGCATTTGAAGAACAAAATGACTTAATTTTAATCCATTAAGACTATTCCATTTCTCATATATATATATGGATTAGAGGTTACCCATCAAAAAACCAAAATGACCAAAGGGTAAACGCTAAACAGCAAGCCCTTAACCCTAAACACTAACCCTCAACCCTTAATTCAAATTCCTAAACACATAACCATAAACCTAACCCCTGAACCCTTAACCTAAAACTATATTCCCACAAACCCTTAAGTATAAACCCTTACGCTTTAGTGATGAACCCTAAATCTTATAACCTAAACCCTACAACATAAAGCCTAAACCCTAAACCCTAACACTACCCTTAACCCCAAACCCTAGACTTTAAACCCAAAACCTTAAACTTTTAACCTTAAATGCTAACCTTACTCCTAAAACTTAAACCCCAAACAACAACCCTACCCTTAACCCAAAACCCTAACCTTAAACCCCAAACTCTGAAACCTAAACTCTGAAACCTAAACCCTAAACACTAACACAAGTAGTTTCTGAAGGTGCGGTTCCAACATTTTCGACCTTTTACAAAAGAAAACTCATGTTGTGTCTACCTTTTGAAAACAACAATATTTATCTATTGATACAACCCAACATCTTAGATGAATAAGGATTGACTTGGCAATTAACACACCAAAACAATCAAAATCTTATTTCATACATAATCCTAATTCTTTGTTGGATGAGGACTGGACATAGCAATTTGAAGACCAAAATGACTAAAAACTTAATCCATTGAGACAATTCCATTTTTCATAAATATATGAATTGGAGGCTATCAATCGAAAAATTAAAATGTCCAAAGGTTAAACCCAAAACAACAAACCCTTAACCTTAAACACTAACCCTCAACCCTTAACTCAAATTCCTAAACTCCTTACCCTCAAACCTTCACCTTTAGTGATGAACCCTAAACCTAATAACTTAAACCCTAAAACCCTATAACATAAAAGCCTAACCATATAACCTAAACCGTTGACCTTAAACCCTAAACCCTAGACCTGCACTTAACCCCAAAACCTTAACCTAAACCCTAGACCTTATACTCTTTAAACACTAACCTTAACCCTTAACCGAAACCCTCGACCTTAAACTCTTAAACTTAAACTTAAACTCAAATCCTAAACCCTAACCCTTAACCCTAAACCCTCAACCCTCAACCCTAGACCTTAAACCCTAAACCATAAAAGCTTAACCCTAGCCCTACCCTTAACCCTTACCCCTACCACTACCCTTACCCTAAACCCTAGACCTTAAACACTAACCTTAACCCTAAAACTTAAACACAAACACAAAACCTAAACCCTAGCCTTATCCTCATGTGGTGTCTACCTTGTGAAGACAACAATCTTTATCTATTGATACAACCCAACTTCTTAGGTGAATATGATTTGACTTGGCCATTAAAAGAACAAAACAATATAAATCTTTTTTCATAGATAATCCTATTTCTTTGTTGGATAACGACTAAACATAGCAATTTGAAGACCAAAATAACTAAAAATTTAATCCATTTAGACAAGACTATTTTTCATATATATATGGATTGGAAGCTAGCAATCGAAAAACCAAAATGACAAAAGGTTAAACCCAAAAAAGCAAACCCTAAAATCAAAACCCTTAACCTTAAACACTAACCCTTAACTCAAATTCCTAAACTCCTTACCATAAAACCTGAACCTTTAGTGATGAACCCTAAACCTAATAACTTAAACCCTAAACCTAGCCCTACCCTTAACCCTAAACCCTAGCCCTACTCTTAACCCCAAACTCTAGACCTTAAATTCTTAGACACTAACCTTAACCATAACCCTAAACACTAACCCTAAACCCTCAGTTATAAACCCTAAATTCCATACCCATAACCTTAAACCCTAAACCCTAACACATGTAGTTTCTACCTTTTGCAAAAGAAAACTCATGTTGTGTATACCTTTTGAAGACAACAATCTATATTTATTGATACAACCCAACTTCTTAGATGAATATGGATTAACTTCACCTTTAAAAGATTAAAACAATCAAAATATTATTTAAAAGACAATCCAATTTGTTGGTTGGATAAGGATTGAACTTAGCATTTGAAAACCAAAATGACTAAAATCTTAATCTATTGAGACTATTCCATTTCTCAAATATATATATATATATATATATATATATATATATATATGGATTAGAGGCTGCCTATCGAAAAAATGACCAAAGGTTAAACCCTAAACTCAACAACCTTAACCTTAAACACTAACCCTCAACCCTTAATTCAAATTCCTAAATGTAACGCCCCGGATTTTTGGTCCAAAACGTTTCTAAGAAAAATAATTTTAGAAAAAATTTACGATAATTTTTTTTTAAAGAATAAGAACATCTAACATTTATCCATTTAAATAATTAGTAACAATCGCATTTATTTAATATTATTAAAAAATGTTTATTCAAAAACTAAAACAAAAAAAAGCTTACTAAAGTTTAGTGACAAAGATTTAAAAATAAATAATAGACATAGAAATGTTGCGGCAATATTTATTATTACAAAATTGTCTTGAAAACCCCATTTTTATCCTACGTTCGCCGCACATTAATACTCATCAACTATTCTTGAATCTCCTCGAACTCATTAGTACCTAAAATGTTGTTGTAAGGGTAAGTTTTTTCCACCATCCACATCAAACCAAAGCTAAACATATAGAAGAATAACACAAAACATATAAAGGTAAAAACTTCTAATTTAAAAGAAAAAATGCGCAAACGGTAAATCGTATATAAAAATATATGTATAATGCATGCTCCTAAAACTATATGATCCGGATATAAATCTGCTACTAAGGCAACTTCTACACAGAAAGATCACCCATACCAATGGGGAAAATAAACCTGCCACTAAGGCAACTCCTACGAAGATGCATATGCCATGACATGACCATATATTATCACAATTATACTCGCACACAGCCCACTAAGAATCATGTCATATGCATTCAAAAAAATCACCTTTTTAAAACCATCATCTTATTCACATCACAAAGATCACATATCACACAGCCTTATCATGAGAATCATATATTCATAGACAAATAATAATTAAATAATAATTTTCACCACGTACGCATAAAAATCGGGACTTGGCTTCATTTACACCATAAAGATTAAAACTTTATATATAACAAGAAACTTCAAACTCCAACTCATAATACATCATCAAAATCAAAACTTTATCATATATATAACATAAGAAAAATCATATTTTGCTTCATATCCATCATAAAAAGTAAAACTCTATCATGTATAATATAAAAATTCATATTTTACTTCTTAAAAAGACATAAATTACATATCGAACTCAACGTAAATGATTTCGGATTCCATTATTTTATTTTATTTTATTAGTCTACATTTATTTCTTTCAAAAGCAAGCAATTAATTAGTTCCATGTCATCCAACTAACGGTCTAACTCAAATTTGTGTGGGGAAAAGCCCCTACCTTGGCCGCTTTTCTTCCTAGTACGAAGCTCTAAGCCCCCACGAAGTTGTTCACACGAAAAGTTTGCTACACGAAGGAGATGAGGTGTGAAGGAGATGGGCTAGGGTTTCGGTATTTTTTTTCTGCTTATTATAACTTAATATGGAAATATTGTGGACTTTAGGGAAAATTTAAAGTGGAGATTATTGGGTAGATAGTGTTGGACCCAAATAAAGAATAGAAGGGAGAGAATATTATTATTTTTTTCTTAACATTGATCATACAAAAATTAAGCCACCAACTCCAAGCCCGAATTTCTATTATGGGTTGGGTCACACCTAGCCACAAACCCTTAGCTCAAATTCTTTTTGTACTAAAAAAACATATATATATATATATATAATTATATAAAACTTCTCCATTGATTAAATAATTCTTACTAATAATTTTATCAACTACAATAAGTCGAACAAGGCAAATAATTATCACACCTAAATTAATAATGAAATATATATATATATATATTTATAAGTCTTAATTATTTTAAATAATAAATTTAGAGGATGTTACACTAAACTCCTTACCCTAAAACCTTAACCTTTAGTGATGAACCCTAAACCTAATAACTTAAACCCTAAAACCCTATATCATAAACGCTAAATCCTATAACCTAAAACCTAAACCCTAATCCTTAAACCCTAGCCCTACCCTTAACCACAAACCTTTAACCTAAACACTAGACTTTAAATACTAACCTTAACCCTAAAATTTAAACCCAGACACCCTAACCCTAAACTTTAACCCCAAACCATAAACTCTAAAACTTAAACCCTAACCCTAAACTCTTAAACCTAAACCCTCACCCTTAACCCTAAACTCGTAACCCTATAACCTAAACCCTAAACCTTCTAACATAAACCATTAATTTTTCTTAATTAAACCTTGTGATCAAACTCGATATCTCCTCTTTGACAATGATTCCTCTCCCTTGGACTGTGAACCCTTTCTTTTTCCACGTTCCCCTAGCAATCTTTCCTCTTTTGTCCACCAACGTCTCAAATCGTTCCTCTTCTCTCCACCATCCACTAGTGCAAAAATAGAGAACCTTTAAAAAACCACTTTTTGCTTTATCGTTGCTCTCTGGCATTCCTTTTGCCTCACTAACGTTCATTTATCCTTCTCCGTTCCTTTTACTTCATCTTCCTTCATATCCATTCCTATGCTTCCTCGTCGACGTCGGTTCTGTTATCACCACCGTTTGTTATTGTTGCAACCGTCCACTGTTGTCGGTGTCGTTCTGTTATCGCCATGGTTTGTTGTTGTTGCCGTCAACTTTAGATTTTTTTCTTTATTTTTCAATTTTAGATTTATTTCATAATTATGAAAAGTTATGTTAGAATGTTTTATATTATTGTTGGAGTTGATACATTTTTTTGTACCTAACTTGCAATACATTTCTTATAAATTATGCTAGTAATTTGTCAAATAATTCATATGTGTAAGAATAAAAGCAGTAAATTTGAACTAGAAATAGATGAAAATTTAGAAGTAACTTCAAATGGGTTTTATGTGTAAGAAGATTCATTGTTTTCTATCTTTGCAATAAACCTTTATTTCTACAATGTCTGATATGAAATTTATAGTTGACAATGTATAAGAAAATAGTGGATTGCAAGAGAAGATAACAACGACAATTAAGAAGAAAAACTAATATAAGTTTGAAAAAGTATTATTAGAAGTTACTTTCTTTTTTCAACATTTGGGGTTTTAGAGAACTTTGAAACGTGTTTACGATTCCATATTGACAAGGTTACTTATGTGAAGAAAGTTTTTTTTGAAATAGCATGACGAGGATGATACTATTGTCATATTCTAGTGTAAGCATTCAACATGGTACTTATTAGCAATGTAATTATTACTCTAGCTAAACATACATTATTTTCGGAGATGGTAGTTGGAGGTGGTTGCGATAGTCGGAGATGTTAGTTGGAGGTGGTTGCGATAGTCGGAGATGGTGGTCGGTGGTTGTTAAAGTGGTACTACTTATGTCGATTATGCTGACACGTTAATTTTAAAACAAGAATTATAAAACCTGTTTTTTTATTTTATTTTGAGTTTTAAGGAAACACTATTTTGAAATTTAGTAAAAAAAACCATTTAAAATGACAACAACATTGATGATTATTAATGGATCTTCTACAACACCATTTCAAATGGAGAGGAGCATCAGACAGGGAGACCCATTATCTTTGTTCCTTTGTGTCATAGAAGTTGAAACTTTTAATGTTTTAATGGAGATATCGCTGCATGTTGACACATTCAAAGGAGTTTGTATAGGCGGTCACGGGGTAGAGATATGTCACATCCAATTTGCAGATGATATTTTAATTTTTGTTCCAGCACATTAATAGTATCTTATCAACCTTCAAATATTACTAACTTGTTATAAAATATTATTTGGTCTCAAAATAAATTTTTCTAAATCAAGATTGATGGTATTTGTCAAGACAGGAAAATAATGGGGAGACAACATGGAAAAAAGCTTAGATTAAGGCTACTTAGACTGCCTATTATGAACTCAGTCGTACCCCTTAAATCTATGCCACATTTTCTAGCAACATGGGAAACCATTCTGCATAAGTTACAATAATTTGGTTGCATGGAAGGCCAAGGTATTCTCAAGAATAGCTTGCCAATATTCTATATAAGCCTCTTCAAAATACCAAAAGGCGTATTTAGAAAGACAATATGCATGTATACACAATTTTTCTGGTGCCGTATGGAGAAAGACACGAGTTTACCATTCATTAGTTGGGAAGTTATCCAAAGACCAAAAAAACAATGGGGCCTTAGGGTGGAAAGTCTGGCCGTAAAAAACACAGGACTCTTATTTAAGTGGTGGGGGTTGTTTTCTTTTGAAACCAATCCTTTATGAAAAAGAACAATTCTTTAGCAACATGAAAATTGTTGTTGTAAAACTAATATCAATGAGTTACTCAACCAAGAATCTTCTTGGTTTTCAAAGTAAAACGAAGATTGATTGAAAATTAAAACGGAGATTGATCAGAATTAAAATGAAGAACGTTCTTCGTTTCTGAATCTTAGCAATTTTAACAAAACAGAATTAAAGCTTACTAAAATAAACATACACAATTGTTAACCTAGTTCGGAGTTAAACTCTTACGTCTGGGAAACTGGATCCGACTTCAAATTATCACTAATATGAGATAAAATGATTACAATAGATTCTAAACTATTTGCTGTCAATTTTTTGCACACTATGCAAAAACTGACATCTTGTCTTCTTCTTACAACTTATCTTATATACTAGTTGGTTACATTTGAAGAAGTAGTTACAACTAACTAATTGAATAACTAACAGCTCAAAACAGATTAGTTTATAAGTAATCATTCTAAGTTTATCTCAAAAATCTTCTAATTGAATACTACTTTTAACAAAAATCTAATTAAATTTAAGACCATAAAAATGAATTAGAAGCAACTGTTTTATATTAATACTTTAAGTTGGGAGTAAGGCATTGGATGCATATGGGCACGGTGTGGACATAGTGATTTTACATTATAACTGTGACAAATCACAATGATTTTATCATACTACCGAGCATGTGAACGACATGTGAATTCATATAGTGTTGTTTATCATACTACTGTGCGTGTGATGTTATGTGCATTCAATAGGTTACATACTTGTAGTTTTGATTTTGGAGAAAATGGTATAAGGATCGCTACATGATAAGCTTTGTGGGGTATTTGATGTATATGTGAAATGGCGTAGGTAGGGATGACCCTTTCGTGCCATGGTCCCCCAAAAATTTTGTTGAAGAATGATAGGATAGATTATTGACCATGCGCATATTTCATATGTGTTGTGGCAGTTACAATAAAACATTTTCTTTTTAATTATGATATACATCTTTATAAATTTTGACCATGTGTATTTCATGTGTTGTGAAATCAACAAATTTTTTCATTAATCATGAAACCAATAAGTTAAATACGAGTCTTATTTATAAATTTTGACCATCTAATCACATTAATCTATCTTCACTAATCCTCACAATTCGTTTATATATATTTTTTACTTTGAATTTCCATTTTTTATAAAATATAAATTAATTGGATCTTATTTGTTTATATATATATATATATATTACAAATCATTACTATTTGGATGCTATGCTTAACACATAAATAATTTTAATTGAAATATAAATTTTTTCAAATTTCTATTTTTCTTCTAAATAACATTATACTTAATTAAAATTAGGCTTAATTGTACTTTTGGTCTTTTATTTTAGTTGAATCACGAAAATAATCTCCTCATTTTATTTGTTTCTATTTTTTGTCCAAAATTTGATGAAATATCATTTTTTTAATGACGTGTAAAACAAATGATGTATTTTATAAATTTAGAATAATATTAAAATGCAATTAATCCACATAGTGTTATAAAATAACAAGTTTTATATTAATACAACAATTAAGTATTAAAATTCCCATGTATAGTTATATTTCATTTGGTTTAGTTTTAAAAAATTCAAAGTTCTTTGTTTGTGTCGGTAAGAATCGATCAATTACTAGCATCTAAATTTGTGTGCTTCACATGTGGGGTATTTTGGTCGCATTTTGACCCAGTAAAAGTTTAAAAATTAGGACAATTTTAATTTTTTTTTTTAATTAGAGTATTTTGGAATTTGCTAATAAAAATAAATAGTGAATTTTATCAGCAATAATAATATTTAATAAATAGTGTATTCATATGAAGATTTTTTATTATAATATTTTTAAACTGATGTATATGAATATGTTTAACTCCAACTTTTTATGTTTTAAAATATTTAATAGTATTGACTTAATATGTATTTAAAAAACAATAACAAATGAATATTATTAATTGTGTATAGATGTTTATGCGTGCTTTCTACATTTCATAAGAAGTCATTAACTCGTAAGATTAAATGATTTTAAGTTTATATTTTTGTAAATTATATGTCTTATAAATAAGACTTCATATTTTAAATTTTATACTTGAGTATAATAATAAAATATATTCTCAACTTCTCTGTCTATGAAATCTCTTGCTCTTTTAATTTATTCTATAATACATTATAAACAAGAGATTTTAAAAATTAAAATTTGAAAGTTTAGAGCATGTAGCATTGTAAAAAAGATGAACTTATAAGTCATTTTTATATTTATACAATATTTATGAAAATAAATAGATCAAACAAACGGACCAAATATTTGGAATTTAAAAAATTAAAGTTATCTCAATAAATTATGTCATAAATAAAATGCAATGAAACTGAAATAATGTCAATGTTGACGACATTTTTCACATAATATGATGCATCATAAATGGCAATGAGGATCGTAAACTAAAATCTATTGAAAATTATAAAGAAAATAATTATTGGCCAAATGAAAAGACGAAGTGATACAAAATTAAACTCAATTTTACAATGTAAAAGGTTTTTTGGCCTAAATATATAGTTTGACATGTTGGTCGAGGTCTATGATATCCAGCACAACTTATGGTTTGTGTTCCATAAATATAACTACAATAATTTTTTAGGAGCATAGTATTGCAAGCATGCACCGCTCGGTAAATACAAAAATAAAACATGATATGTTTCAGCAAAAGATGTGATCACTCTTGATCTTGAATCAAGTGGTGATACATATGCTAACAAAGTCGTTTATATGATAATATTTTATGCATCGTTACAAAGTCATCGTCCAGTAAAAAAATTCAATAACAAAAGATTGATTTTCATTATTTCAAATATTATTGTCTCATAAAGGGAAAAATAAATAAATTCTACTTTTTTATTTCTCATATTGTCCCATAGAGTTTTGCTAGTAAGATTTTTAAGAAGAGAGTTATCTCAAAAAAGATATTGTACTTTTTTTTTCTCCTACTTGTGATTTTTCCCCCTATATTTTTTCTATTAATATTTTAATGAGACATATCATCAACAGACATCAAAGGAAAAGTGTTATGAATATTATAAATTATATGCGGATGTGTGTTTGATTTCCACCTTCTATAAGATGTCTTTAACTCATAATATTAAATGACTTTATTGATCATTATATTAGATCATTCATGTTTTTATAAGTTATAAGACTTTTATGAAATAATACCCGATTGATATCATTTTAATAAAAAGGCTTAATTGTAGTTTTATTTTCATATTTTTACTTATTCACAAAATTAGTCCTCTATTTTAAAAGTAGACAATTTTGGTCATCTCTATAATTTTTTAAGTAAAAAAATGATGACGTGTGATATAGAATGATTAAAACTCATGAAATTAAAATAAAACGTCATAAAAATTTATATTTTAACTTTAAATATTTTTCATAATTTTAATTTAATTAATAACATATACATATATAATTAATGCATCTAGATGATTCTATATCATATAATTGTATTTTACGCCATTAAAAATATATCGAATTATCATTTTTTTAGTTCAAAAAATCTGAGAGAAGAACCGAGATTATTGACTTTTAAAATCAATTCTATAAATTAATAATAATAAATAGACTAAAACTGTAATTAAATATAATAAAAATTAAAGAAATATATTGTTCAAAACTCAAATAAATGAATCATATAATTATTTCAAACATAAAAATAAAAAATATTCAATTATATATTTCAAAAGTATCATCGAATATTATTAAATATTTTTGTTCCCGTGTAAGGACGAGCAGTCTAGACTTTGAAGAGGAAAGCAAAAGTAAAAGGCAAGACTAATTTTGGCGTCCTAGGAAGCTTCACGTGACATATGTAATGCACTCTTCTTCTCATATTTTTCCACCTACATATACCCTCCAAATCTATCCACATCCTGTCATACTCACACTTCACACCATAACACAACAATTCTACTTCTTCAATAATAACAAACTCATACACAAACAAACCTCTCATATTCATTGCGCCTTCTCATAACACCAATATCCAACCCCCAAACCTTTGCTTACCTCACACTAATCAATAATCATCCTCATAACAGAATGTGTGGCGGTGCTATCATCGCTGACTTCATACCTCGCCGTGGAGGCCGCCGTCTCACCGCCTCTGAACTCTGGCCTTCCTCCTTCGGTCAACAGAAAGACTCAGATTTTGATTTTTCTCAAACAGGTGGTGATCAACAAACACCACCACCACCCACTCTCAAAAGATCATACCCTCCCACAGGTTAGTCACTCTTCTTGACTCAAATATCATTTTCTTTCGTTTTCTCATTTATTTCACTGATATTTAAAAGATTTTTCTGAATGGGGTTTTTCATCAAACAGTTAGTGAACGAGTTGAGAAACCAGTGAAAAAACAGAGGAAAAACCTCTACAGAGGGATACGACAACGTCCATGGGGAAAATGGGCTGCAGAAATACGCGATCCCAGAAAAGGGGTTCGTGTTTGGCTTGGTACATTCAACACTGCTGAAGAAGCTGCTAGAGCCTATGATCGAGAAGCTCGAAAAATCCGTGGCAAAAAAGCCAAAGTCAATTTCCCCAATGAAGATGATGATTATTCTTCTTCCATTCAAGTTCGTCACTACAACAATCCGCCGATTAAACCCCCAATCATTCCCCTCTATCAGCAAAAACAATACTCAAAAAATCTGAACTTGGAGTTTGGTTATGATCTGAACCAAACTGACACAGTTCATTCTCATGTGGGCGATATCAACGCTGATTCGTTTATCATATCTGGTAGTGATGAAAATTCAGAGGTTGGTAATGGTTACTCGATAATGGAGTTTAATCAGAATGAAAACGGCTATTTTGTTGGTGTTGTTAATGGGAATGAGAAAGAGAAAGAGAAAGAGAAAGAAACAGAGACAGAACAACAAGAGCAAGAAGCAGCAAATGTTATTGAAGCTGAAGCAGCAAAAAACGAGGTTCAGGAGCTGTCGGATGAATTGATGGCGTACGAGGATTATATGAAGTTTTATCAGATTTACTATGATGGACAATCTATGCCGCCTCCAAATATTGTTCAAGAAAGTGTGGTCGGTGATTTATGGAGCTTCGATTGATAACGATAACTGGTTTTCAAAGCTTCTTCTGTGAAGACAGAATTTTCCAATTTTTTTTATAATTCGGTTTATCTCTCTCTATTTTGCCTTATGATGGATTAAATTGTAAATTTGGGTACTTGGTAAGAATTGGTGTCATGAATTTCGATTCTCGCGTTTATTTTTGTTTTTGTTTTTTTAGAGTTTCATGTCAAGTTTTATTTAATTGTATTTCTTTTGGTGTTCAACCAAGATGAAATTAACAATGTTTCAATTTCCGATTATAATTTTTATTTACGTTATTTTAATTATGTTTTGATTTTTTTTGGTATATTTCATTTGATTCCCCTTGTTGATCGTTGTATATCGTCTCCGTCCCTAGTTTGAGCATGCCATGGATGCGAGACAGACCTAGGAATTTATGAAACCGGGGGCAGAAAATTTAACAATCATTTTTTTATTAGTTTAATACATTTCAATATATAATAGTTAAATATATACAAGACAAGTACGTTATTTATATCAAACTTTTAAACGATCATCAAACTATCAACTAGAAAATCATCTTCTTTTTCAGTCTATTATTCACAATCTTTTAATTGAAAATTACCTGCCTTTTATTTTAGTTTTTAAGTCAAACTTATGTACTTGCAGGTTTTTTTAATGATTTTTACAACATTTTTGTTGTATTGTAAGAATCTCTTTTGTAACAATTTATAATTTTTTTTAGAATTAAATAATATGAATTTTTAATCATTAAAAACTTAAAAATTTATATTTATTTTTTTCTTTGTTAAGTTTTTTTAAATATTATAAGGATAATGTTTAAAATGTCCTAAACATAAAAAAAATCAAATATTCAAAATAGACACTATTGATTTAAAATCATACACAAATTATTATTTGGGACTAAAAAGGTAATAAATATTTTATAGAGATTAAAAATAAAATATTAAAAATTTATACAAACTAAAAACTTATCTTAATTTTAATATATATATATATATATATATATATATATATATATTATGAATATGTGCTTTTCAAAACCAAGGTGCTTTTCGAAACCACGGCTATAAAGTAGTAGTACCTCAATAACTTTTACTTGGTGCTTTATTATATATTATTATATTATATATGGTTACAAAATTTATAGCACGAGGGAGGGGCCTCAGCCCATACTAGCCAGTAGCCCCTATGTGGTTCGGTTCGTGAATGCGATTAAATCGAATTTTAATATTGGAATGGGGAATACTTTTTTAATCTAATCTAAAACCGACCGATGTTTCAACTTGACGAAATTCTACTTACTATGCATACTATGCAGTTGATGCAAATGTTTATATTGCTCGATTGATGTATTTTTTTACTCCATGGTAAGCAAATGTTAAAAATAAATGAAATTGTTTTTTTTTACTAAATCAAATTTGTTTTGCATTATTCATTACGGGCTTAATAATCTTATATTGTTTATGTAAAAAAAATATGTATGACTTATTTTTTATTATTTAAACAAATTTTCCTGAGATGTGATCAAAAGTTTTTTTTTTTTTATAAATAATTTAAAAAAAATATCAATATACCTATTTTGAGATACTAATCTACCCTTTTTAGGACTAGTGGAAGGATGGATTTGCAAAAATGATTATATGAATTACTTCCTCAATTGTCTCAAACGAAACTTTTTCAATTTTCAATAATTATTTTTCAGTTATACTATTTAATTAATATTACATCACATTTCTTGTAATATTTTATACTATACATATTTATAACATTAATAATAAATTAATATTTTATAAGAATAATTTGATAAAATTAATATTTTTTTCTTTTTTATTTATATAATTTTATTAATTTGTATGAAATAATTAAATGACTAAGTTATATAAGAATACTCATATTATATATATTTGTTTTGGTTTAGTAAAAGAACGGAAAAAGAAAATAAGAATAAAACAAGAATTGATAATAATATAATTCATTAAAATTACTAAAATATATATTTTTTTCATCTTATGATTATGCAGTGTTGAAAATGTATAATGTATAATTTTTTCGTTGTCCTCCATTAACAAGAGATGTGTTTTAAAGGGAGTTTAAACAAAATTTGGATTTCATTATATTGTTCTTAATTTTTGTTGTATGTAACACCCTAAATTTTAGAATAAATTATTTTATTAATAAAATAGGATTAAAAATAATTAATTTTGTGTTAAAATTATTTTAGAATATATGTTGATAAATTTTGTGATTAGTTTTCGTTATATGGGTGTTTTAGATGATATGCTAGTTTTATACATATAGGATTAAATGAGTAATATAAATATTATATTTTATTATTTTATATATTATAAAAATAATAGTATTTTAGTGTAATATTTTGGCTTAAATGCACTTTTAGTCTCCATGTTTTTAGTGATTTTTGGATTTTGGTCCTCCTATTTCTAAACCAGCAATTTTAGTCCATTAGTTTTCTCAATTTTTGAAATTAGATTTGTTAAGACAAACTCTCAATTTTAAAGTTTTGATGAAAATAAACAAAGGTTAATTAAAAGATTGTTAATTATGATTCTAAGTATATTGTTAATTTAACCTATGCTTTTGAGTGTGTTAATTCAAAGATAGGTTTCAAAAGAATCAAAGAAAACAGAACCAGAGAACATTCTGGAAAACGGAGAATGTTCGTCAGGCTGTGACAGCATAAAGATCCAACTTTCTCCATCACTTAATTAAAGTTTGTTGGCTCTGGAAGTTACATGAATATGATCACTACATGGCAGAGAACACACAGGATCTATTCAAATCAAAGAGGACATTCGAATTGCAAAAGAAAAAGACTCTCAAACAAGCATGTCAAGACAATTCTGGAAATGACTGTCAAGACTATTAAAACAATCTTGAAGTCAAAGTCAGTTTCCAATATGGCCACAGAAACGTCCAGATTGATTATCAGCCTCCAAGGATACCTAAAGTACAAAAAGTCCAGAATGATCATCAATCTTCAGTCAGTTTTAAAAACTTCAGTACAAGCTTCTTACATCAAGCTTTCATGATCGTTTTCAATCTGTTTTGAATGGTTCAAAGCTTCAATTCAAACTAGCAATATTATCTCTTATCAGAAGCATTAGAGGATCATTAAATATTCAAGAAAGTTTGATTCAAAACGCAACATACAGCTCAGCCTAAACAGAAAATAAAAAGAGTCAAAAGTGGATTATTTTTATTTAAAAATAATGCCTCTGGTCAAGTTAGATAAAGGCATTAACAACGGCTATATTGGCCTTCATTAAATGTTCTCAAGCCTATAAAAGGAAGGCCACAGCTCAAGGAAAACTCAGAAGTTCAAGTGCTAACAAGTTTCTCCAAATCATTCACATTCACATACTTGAAATTCTGCAAATCATTTACAGAATCAGTTGTAGTTAAATTCTTCTTACTCTGATATATTCATACTGATTTATCTGTAAAAGAATCGAAATCTCAAACAAGAGTTGAGACATTTCAGATTCTAAACAATCTCATTATTATTGTAAAACTCAAACTATAAGAGTTTAATATAGTTTGAGGTAGATTGTAAAAAATACTATCAAGACAGATAGGTGATTTGATTAATCTTATACCAGGTGGAATTAGATTAAGTTCTGTAAACAAATATCAAGGTTGATCTAGGCTAGGTGCTGTAAAACCAAGAAGATTCTTGTTTTAAACACTTAATGGAAAATCTCACAATTGTGGGGATTGGACGTAGCCCAAGTTGGGTGAACCAGGATACATCTGTGTGTGGTATTTCTTATCTTTAATCTCCTTATCAAGTTTGATTGTTTTTAAGATTAAAATACAAAACCGTTTTTCTGTTTTACACACTAATCTGAACGTTCTCCGTTTTCTGATAAAACCAAGAACAATCTCCATTTTTCTGCTTCCTTAACCAAGAACTTTCTTGAGTTTAAAACTGAAGTTCTTCAGGAAATTTTAAAAAGGGAGATTTACAATTCAAACCCCCCTTCCTTGTAAATCAATTTTGCTACTTCAATTGGCATCAGAGCAAGGTCTCTAAAAAGAACACCTAATCAGTGTTAGAGAAAAAGATCCAGAAAATGTCTAAAGCAAAATACATTGTTGAGGGAGGATCCTCAAACAGACCACCATTCTTTGATGGTACTGATTATTACTTTTGGAAAAACAAAATGCAATTGTTTCTCAAATCACAGGACACAGGCATGTGGAACATCATAATAAATGGAAATCATGTTCCAAGAATGAATCAAGAAGATCCAGCTTCAACAGAAAAGAAAGAAGCAGACTGGACTCCTGATGATAAAGCTAAAGTACTCCTAAACTCTAAAGCTCATTTATTCTTATCGTGTGCTTTGAGCAGGGAAGAAAGTGAAAGAGTAGACGAATGTGAAACTGCTAAAGAAGTATGGGACACATTACAAACTCACCATGAAGGCACAAGCCATGTCAAAGAAACAAGAATAGACATTGGTATAAGAAAATTTGAATTATTTGAGATGCACGAAGGAGAAACCATTGACGAGATGTACGCAAGATTCACAACAATAGTGAATGAAATGCGTTCTCTTGGCAAAGCCTATTCAATACAAGACAGGGTAAGAAAGATCATGAGATGTCTTCCAATTGTATGGAGACCAATGGTAACAGCTATAAGCCAAGCCAAAAATCTTGAAACACTTCCCCTGGAAGAATTGATAGGAACTTTAAGAGCACATGCAATACTGCTACAAGAAGATAAACCTGCCAAGAAAGGCAAAGCAGTAGCTCTGAAGGCATCTCAAGAAAGCATCATACTACAAACTGATGAAGAACCAGAAGAAACTGGACAAGAAGATGCTGATGAAGAAATTGCTATTCTCACCAGAAAAATACAAAGAATGATGAGAAGGAGAGATCAAATCAAAAAAGGATTTCCAAATAAAAATCCCAAAACAGAAGTTGATAAGAGCCAGATTACATGTTTTGGTTGCAATAAACTAGGACATTACAAATCTGAATGTCCCTTGAATAAGAAAACACCAAAATGATTTCCTTCCAAAAAGAAATCAATGCTGGCCACATGGGATGACTCAGAAGAATCAGACACAGAAGAAGAAGAAGAAGCCAACATATGTTTGATGGCAGATACAGAAGAAAACGAGGTAATAAATTCTGAATCCTGTTCTCTGTGTGAATTAATGGGAAAAGAATTTGACAACTTGCTAAATGATTCGAACACTCTCATACAAAAATGTAGTTCCTTAAAAGAACAAGTTTTTAAAGAAAAAGAAAAGGCTCAGGCCATGATTGAGATTCTCAAAAATACCATTCAAGAACTTAGAGGATCAAAACAGCAAAGTTGTGAAATTTAGAAAGGTCAAGAACGTTCTGCAGCTAAAACGGAGAACGTTCACCTTAAATCTGAAAATGAAATATTGAAAACTGATTTGCTTAATTTCATAAAAGCTACTGAAACTTTTCAGAAAATCATGGGATCACAAATAAGAATATTTGATAAAGCTGGTCTTGGTTTTGATCAATCTCAAAAAACCAAAATGTATGAAAACTTTTTTATTCCGGAAAGCAAGATCAAAAAATGCAAAATAAAATGTTCATACTGCCTATTTGAAAAAACTTGGACATTTGGAATTTGCTTGCTATTTCAAAAAACGGGATGAAAAGAATAAGAGCAGAAAGATATTTGAAAGAAAAGAGCCAATTTTGAAAAAACTAGAACGTTCTCCAGCCTATTCTCAAAACGGAGAAAGTTCAAGAAGAAAAACTGAACCTTCTCCAGAAAGTTTGAAAAAGGGAGAACGATCCAGAATCTTTACACAATCAAGATTCCAACCTTCGAAAACTCAGATTTCAAAAACAATACCAAGACCAACTGTTAAATGTTCCTATTGTCTCAAATTTGGTCATCAAGAATCAACATGTCATTTTAAAAAGAAAGAAATGATTAAAACTAACTCTCAAGGACCCAAGACAAAGTGGGTGCCTAAAGTTAAAGTAACACCTTATGCAGAATGGATTTCAACTTGTCAATAGAAAGCCATGGTTCTTGGACAGTGGCTGTTCAAGACATATGACAGGAGATAAAAGCTGTTTCATGTCATTTGAAAAGAAAGAAGGAGGTTCTATAACCTTTGGTAACAACAACCAAGCTCAAATCAAAGGTAAAGGAACCATTGGTAAGAAAAACTCAGCTCAAATTTCTGATGTTCAATATGTAGAAGGTCTGAAACATAATCTCTTAAGCATAAGTCAACTATGTGACAATGGCTTCGAGGTTATCTTTAAACCAAACTTCTGTGAAGTTAAAAAAAAACTGGCGAACTCATTTTTTCAGGTATAAGAAAGAAAAATCTTTATGTTTTATACCTTGAAGAATTACCTGATGAATCCTGCTTCATGTCCATAAACAAAGATAAATGGATTTGGCACAAGAGGACAGGACACATCAGTATGAAAACTATTTCAAAGATTTCAAAACTAGAACTTGTTAGAGGATTACCAAAAATCAATTTTGATAAAGATAAAATATGTGAAGCTTGTGCTAAAGGAAAACAAGTTAAAAGTAGCTTTCGTCCAAAAGAGTTTATTTCCTCAAATAGAGTCCTTGAGCTGCTTCACATAGATCTTTTTGGTCATATTAAAACAACAAGTCTAGGTGGAATGAGATATGGTTTTGTTATTGTTGATGATTACTCTCGATATACATGGGTCTTATTTTTAAAACAAAAAGATGATGCATTTGATGCTTTCAAAAACTTTTGTAAGAAGGTTCAAAATGAAAAAGATTCCAAAATCATTTCTGTAAGAAGTGATCATGGAGGATAATTCATAAATGCCTCTTTTAAAAACTTTTTTGAAGATCTTGGCATTTCTCATAATCTATCTTGTGCAAGAACTCCTCAACAAAATGGAGTTGTTGAAAGAAAGAATAGAACATTGCAAGAAATGACAAGAACAATGTTGGAAGAATCAAATGTTGAAAAATACATTTGGGCTGAAGCCATAAACACGTCATGCTACATTTTAAACCGTGTGACAATAAGAAAAATCATCAACAAAACACCATATGAAATCTGGAAAAATAGAAAGCCAAACATTTCATATTTTCACATTTTTGGTTGTTATTGTTACATCTTGAACAACAAAGAAAACCTTGGAAAGTTTGATGCTAAATCAGACAAAGCCATATTTTTGGGATACTCAACCGAATCTAAAGGATTTCGTGTGTTTAATCTCAAAACAAAGGTTGTTGAAATTAGTATACATATATTATTTGATGAATTTGATGATCTGGAAATGAGCAAGAAAGATGATGAAGAAGAAGAACATTATGGACAGCAGCAGCAGAATGTTCCCCAGGAAAACTAGACTGATAAACAATCTCCACTCCATTCTCTTCCAAAAAGCTGGAAAACAATCAGTGATCATCCCCAGGATTAGATTATTGGAAATACAGCTGATGGAATTCGAACCAGAATGTCTTTCAAAGAGGATGACAACAACAACATGGCAATGATCTCCCAACTCGAACCAAAGTCAATCAAAGAAGCCATTGTTGATCAATCTTGGATTAATGCGATGAAAGAAGAACTTCATCAGTTTGAAAAGAATGAAGTCTGGAATCTTGTCCCAGATCCTCAAAACCAGACCATCATAGGAACAAGATGGGTGTTTAGAAACAAACTGGATGAAGAAGGTAAGGTCATTCGTAACAAAGCAAGACTGGTTGCTCAAGGTTACAATCAACAAGAAGGTATTGACTATGATGAAACTTTCGCACCAGTTGCAAGGTTAGAGGCTATACGAATCCTTCTTGCATATGCATCTCATAAACTCATAAAACTTTTTCAAATGGATGTAAAAAGTTCTTTTTTAAATGGTTTTTTAAATGAGCAAGTTTATGTACGACAACCCCCTGGTTTTGAAGATCAATCAAAACCAGACCATGTTTATAAACTTACCAATGCTCTATATGGTCTGAAACAAGCACCAAGAGCTTGGTATGAAAGATTAATCGAAAATGGTTTTTTCAGAGGAAACATTGACACTACACTCTTTAGGAAAAATGATAAAAATGATTTACTCATAGTGCAAGTGTATGTTGATGATATAATCTTTGGTTCCACCACTGAAAAAATGTGTGATCCCTTTTCAAATCTTATGCAAAGTGAATTTGAAATGAGCATGATGGGGGAGTTGAGATACTTTCTTGGTTTACAAATTAAGCAGCATGATGATGGCATTTTTATTTGTCAATAAAAATATACAAAAGATCTTTTAACAAAATATAAAATGAATGAAGCCAAAATCATGACTACTCCCATGCATCCATCTTCTTCATTGGACAAAGATGAAAATGGAAAATCTGTCTCTGAAAAAGAGTATAGAGGAATGATTGGTTCTTTGTTATAACTAACTGCAAGTAGGCCTGATATTGTATTTGCAGTAGGATTATGTGCTAGATTTGAATCTGCACCCAAAGAATCTCATTTAACTGCTGTAAAAAGAATTTTTAGATATCTTGTTGGTACTACTGATCTTGGCTTTTGGTATAGAAAAGGTTCACATTTTGATCTTGTAGCTTACTGCGACACTGATTATGCTGGGGATAAAACTGAAAGAAAAAGCACTAGTGGCTCATGCCAGTTCCTGGGAGAAGCTTTAATCAGCTGGTCATGTAGGAAGCAAAACACAATTGCACTATCAACTACTGAAGTTGAATACGTATCAGCTGCAAATTGTTGCTCCCAAGTAATTTGGATAAAGAATCAACTTGAAGACTTCTCTGTAAGTTATTATAATGTTCCAATTTACTGTGATAATACCAGTGCTATAAATTTGTCTAAAAATCCAATTCAGCATTCTAGATCTAAGCACATTGAAATCAAGCATCATTTCATTCGAGATCATGATAGCAAGAAAAACATTGAATTAATCTTTATTGACACCCAAAATCAGCTTGCTGATATATTTACAAAGCCTCTTGTTGAGGAGAGTTTTAATTCAATAAAGGAAAGACTGAAAATCATGAGAAATTCAGTGAAATCTCATTAAAACTACTTCTGCAGAAAACGGAGAACGTTTATCAATCTCCGTGTTTCAGGCAACTTTCTCCATTTTTAAATCAACTTTCTCCTCTGCGTGTTACTTCCTTTCTACGCATGCAAAAAGGAAAAGGGGAGTTTTGGCATTTAATGCTCTTGTCCCCTGCCTCCAAAAACGCCCTGACACCTTTTCAAAGTAGTGGCGTTACATCTTTTCAAAACCTCCTTCCCTAGGTTTCACTCATCATTATCTATTCTCTCTAAAAAGGCAATTCTGCCTTTGCAGTTTCTCACAAACCCTTCAGAATCCTTCCTTTCGTCTTCTTCTAAATCCTTCCCTTCGTCTTCTTCTAAATCCTTCTGCCTTTCTAAAAAAACTCTAATGGCCAGAACTAAATCCAGTGCTCGTAAAAATACACGTGCTAAATCACCATCACCACCACCTTCTTCTCCATTTCGCTATCGTTCACCTTCCCCACCACCAAGACCTTCTCCCATCAAAATGCCATTTTCTTCATCAGAATCCTCATCCTCGTCTTCACGGGAATCAAGCCCTATCCCTCTTCCTATTAAACCACTTGCAACGATTTTTCCTCCTTCTCACCCTAAATCTGTACCCAACACTACTCAAGTTCCTCTTCACTTGAGAAACACCACTAAACCCCCAAAAAGAAGGTCTATGCGAATTCTTTCTGGAATAGGGACTTCAAGCATCATTTCATTCGAGATCATGTTAGCAAGAAAAATATTGAATTAATCTTTGTTGATACCCAAAATCAGCTTGCTGATGTATTTACAAAGCCTCTTGTTGAGGAGAGTTTTAATTCAATAAAGGAAAGAATGAAAATCATGAGAAATCCAGTGAAATCTCATTAAAACTACTTCTGCAGAAAACGGAGAACGTTTATCAATCTCCGTGTTTCAGGCAACTTTCTCCATTTTTAAATCAACTTTCTCCTCTGCGTGTTACTTCCTTTCTACACATGCAAAAAGGAAAAGGGGAGTTTTGGCATTTAATGCTCTTGTCCCCTGCCTCCAAAAACGCCCTGACACCTTTTCAAAGTAGTGGCGTTACATCTTTTCAAAACCTCCTTCCCTAGGTTTCACTCATCATTATCTATTCTCTCTAAAAAGGCAATTCTGCCTTTGCAGTTTCTCACAAACCCTTCAGAATCCTTCCCTTCGTCTTCTTCTAAATCCTTCTGCCTTTCTAAAAAAACTCTAATGGCCAGAACTAAATCCAGTGCTCGTAAAAATACACGTGCTAAATCACCATCACCACCACCTTCTTCTCCATTTCGCTATCGTTCACCTTCCCCACCACCGAGACCCTCTCCCATCAAAATGTCATTTTCTTCATCAGAATCCTCATCCTCGTCTTCACGGGAATCAAGCCCTATCCCTCTTCCTATTAAACCACTTGCAACGATTTTTCCTCCTTCTCACCCTAAATTTGTACCCAACACTGCTCAAGTTCCTCTTCACTTGAGAAACACCACTAAACCCCCAAAACGAAGGTCTATGCGAATTCTTTCTGGAATAGGGACTTCGAACCCTAAAAACACTTATGCTTCCGTGTTTATAATTTCTGACTCTGATGAGGAAGAAATGGATGTCCCTCCTTCCAGTGTTCCAGCAACCTCTCAACAAAAAACATCCCAAACACAGCAGCAAACTCCTGAACCTTCATTTACAACTCCTCCCAATCAGAAGAGAAAGAAGTTAAATGAAATCGCCTCTCCATCCAAACCATCTCAACCCCCTTCTAAAACCATGAAGAAAAAATCTGTTGTAATCCTCTCTCAATACCTAGCTAGGAAGAATCTGAAGATTTCCCAGAGAAGTAAAACTAGGGCACCAAAACAGCTCAAAAAGAAGCCATCTCCTTCTGCCCCTCCAAATATTTCTTCTGCCCCCCACACTATTCCTTCTGACCCCCCCACTGTTCCTTCTGCCCCCCACACTACTCCTTCTGTCCCAAACATTCTCCATCTGAACCTCAAAACTATCCCTCTGATTCCCCCAATAACATCCCTCTGATTCCCCTCTCTGCAACTAAAATTTTCAGAGAGAAATGGGTTGATCGTCCTATTGGAGTGGGACGGGTTGTCATGTTTGACAATCTGGTCGTTGATGGAAATGCTATAAAACATCACACTGATGTTTTAGGCTGGACTTCCTTCCTTCAGACATCAGAATGCTATTACCCAGATGTAATCAAGGCATTCTACTGCCAAGCAAAGACTTTCCCTGATAAGTCCCTGATCATCTCCAAAGTTAAAGGGATTGAAATCATCCTAACCCCTGAAACTCTGGCCACAATTCTGAATTTTCCCACTGAAGGGCCTGCCATTTTTGGAGAAAAATGGTATAATGCTTTAAATCTGAACAAGACAGAGGTACTCTTTTATCTGTTCCTAGAAGGGTCTACACGACAACTCTCAATCTTCCTCAAACCCTTTCCCAAAATTTTCAATAGCATTAGTCATCACACCATACTTCCCCACTGTGGAAGTCTGTCTCTGATAATGATGCCCTTGTAATCCATCACCTTTTAAACTGCAAGCGCCTAAACCTTCCACACATAATCATCAATCATATGATTACTGCAGCCAACAAGGATTACAGGAAGAATACTGTCCCTTATGGGATGATTTTGACCAATATATTCAGGTATTTTCAAATCCCTCTTAGTGATGAGAAAAGCTTGATCAAAATCTCCAAGTTTTCTTCAAAAAACATTTCTCATATGAAGAAAGCTACGTCTGAGGCAAGTGCTCCTTCATCCTTTCCACCTTCACTAAAAAGGAAACAGAGAAAGTTCTCCTGTTCAAACAAACCTTCCTCATACTTTCTCCGTTTTTCCCCCAACTACAACCTTGTCCTCCACAGACTTTCTCCACCACATCCATTCACCCATAGACGACATGTGCACTCTCCTACCACATCAGCACATCTCCTCTATGTCACCCTTCTTCATTTCCCCACAGAAAACCAATCCTTCTCTCTTTGGGATAAGTCAATTCTTGACTTTTTCTGATACTCCTGGACCATCCATTAATCAGAAATCCAATCCCTCACCTTCTACCTCCACTCCTCCAACTTCCACCCATCCTGCTTCTGCTATGCCTCCTCCGCCTCCACCAAAGGAACCTATGATCTCTGAGATCATGGCTGCCCTACAAACTATTATGGCACGCCAAACTCAGCAGGATTTAGAGTCCACCCTCCTGCGCACATGGATAAAAGAACAACTTGCTCCAAAGCTTGGACTTGTTCCTCCTCCTATTCATCCTTCTCCATCTCCTCAACCTGTTGCTAATCCTGCCAAGTCCTCATCTTCAGAAGGATCTTCACCATCCTTGGCATCTTAAGATCTTTTTCTCCTACCATTTTGTTGTGACAAAGGGGGAGAATTAATTTGAAGATTTTAGATTAAGTTTTAGTCCTTAATTAGATAGAAGTCCTTTTGTATTTGGTACTTCTGTATATTTTCTGACTTAATCTCACTATGTAATTGTCTTTGATATCTAATGAAATGTCTTTATGAATCCATTTGCTGAATTGATTTATCTTTTGAAATTGCATGATTTATCTTCTGCACAAATTGAGGGGGAGCTTTGAAGCTCTTTCAAAATTAGAATCAAAATTAAAATCTAAATTAACATGTTTGTCATCATCAAAAAGGGGGAGATTGTTAAGACAAACTCTCAATTTTAAAGTTTTGATGAAAATAAACAAAGGTTATTTAAAAGATTGTTAATTATGATTCTAAGTATATTGTTAATTTAACCTATGCTTTTGAGTGTGTTAATTCAAAGATAGGTTTCAAAAGAATCAAAGAAAACAGAACCAGAGAACATTCTGGAAAACGGAGAATGTTCGCCAAGCTGTGACAGCATAAAGACCCAACTTTCTCCATCACTTAATTAAAGTTGTTGGCTCTGGAAGTTACATGAATATGATCACTACATGGCAGAGAACACATAGGATCTATTCAAATCAAAGAGGACATTCGAATTGCAAAAGAAAAAGACTCTCAAACAAGCATGTCCAGAAAATTCTGGAAATGACTGTCAAGACTGTTAAAACAATCTTGAAGTCAAAGTCAGTTTCCTATATGGCCACAGAAACGTCCAGATTGATTATTAGCCTCCAAGGATACCTAAAGTACAAAAAGTCCAGAATGATCATCAATCTCCAGTCAGTTTTAAAAGCTTCAGTACAAGCTTCTTACATCAAGCTTTCATGATCGTTTTCAATCTGTTTTGAATGGTTCAAAGCATCAGTTCAAACTAGCAATATTATCTCTTATCAGAAGCATTAGAGGATCATTAAATATTCAATAAAGTTTGATTCAAAACGCAACACACAGCTCAGCCTAAACAGAAAATAAAAAGAGTCAAAAGTGGATTATTTTTATTTAAAAATAATGCCTCTGGTCAAGTCAGATAAAGGCATTAACAACGGCTATATTGGCCTTCATTAAATGCTCTCAAGCCTATAAAAGGAAGGCCACAGCTCAAGGAAAACTCAGAAGTTCAAGTGCTAACAAGTTTCTCCAAATCATTCACATTCACATACTTGAAATTCTACAAATCATTTACAGAATCAGTTGTAGTTAAATTCTTCTTACTCTGATATATTCATACTGATTTATCTGTAAGAGAATCGAAATCTCAAACAAGAGTTGAGACATTTCATATTCTAAACAATCTCATTATTATTGTAAAACTCAAACTATAGGAGTTTAGTATAGTTTGAGGTAGATTGTAAGAAATACTATCAAGACAGATAGGTGATTTGATTAATCTTATACCAGGTGGAATTAGATTAAGTTCTGTAAACAAAGATCAAGGTTGATCTAGGCTAGGTGCTGTAAAACCAAGAACGTTCTTGTTTTAAACACTTAGTGGAAAATCTCACAATTGTGGGGACTGAACGTAGCCCAAGTTGGGTGAACCAGGATACATCTGTGTGTGGTATTTCTTATATTTAATCTCCTTATCAAGTTTGATTGTTTTTAAGATTAAAATACAAAACCGTTTTTCTGTTTTACACATTAATCTGAACGTTCTCCGTTTTCTGATAAAACCAAGAACGTTCTCCATTTTTCTGCTTCCTTAACCAAGAACTTTCTTGAGTTTAAAACTGAAGTTCTTCAGGAAATTTTAAAAAGGGAGATTTACAATTCAAACCCCCCTTCCTTGTAAATCAATTTTGCTACTTCAAGATTTACCATTTTTTATTTATGCTTACGTGACATAGTTTAATATGATGTGGTATTTGTTAATTTAAAAATTAATATTGAGAGCATCATCTTTAGTACAAGTTGGAATCATTACTATTTCATCGATTATGAGATACTTCAATATTTTCATCACAATTTTATAACATCATTAGTCATACAAAGTCATGATCATCGTATAAACTAATAACAAATTTATAACATCACTATCATCAATCACTATTTAAAATATTTATAATCTATTACTCTTCTTACTCTTCTTCAAACTTAAGGTAGATACAATTGGATCACTTTGGATTTGTTTCGCATAACATAAAAGTAGTAGATGGTAGTGGCTTGAAAAAGAAGTTTGCAACTTGATAAATTGCATGAATGTGCTTGACTAAAAATTGCTTGGGACGACTCTGCTCGAGACAAAGTGCAAATCCAGTTTTATATTTGTTCGTTCAAGCATGCAAGATACAATTACGAGACATTATAACATTTATGTTATCACAAATTAATGTGAAAGTATTAATAGAACCTCGTAGCTCAACGATAAGGGATTGAATCCAAATGATGTCTGATGTAGTATTGGGAGAGTGTTAATATAATCTATTTTTTCTAGTTGAATCAGAATTCCATGTTGAGAGATTTCTTAAAGGTGTCACATAATTGTTAGAAAAATTTCCAATGACTTTTTAGACATATAGGAACCATGAATTAACATACTTTGTTTACACTGTGCCATGTATTATTTTGAATTCCTTGAATTTATCACATAATTTTGAATGTATCTCATTTGAGACACGAGAGTGTAAACATCAAACAATCTATTACGTTATATGTCCATAAAATAAATCGAGTAGCATTGAGTTCACGGATTTAACCGTATTCGCGAATACTAATGTGTATGAGATTATGTATATGGAAAATAGTGTTTTTTTTTTTTTTGAAAATTAGATTTTTTATCTCCAAATTTTGACAACTACATCCACAATTATTGAAAAATCCAATTTTGCCACTATAATTTTCATTAAAAAATTTTGAACCTATTTTTTTATCTCCACACGGATACTAAATTTTTGATATGGAATTTTGTTTTTCAAAAATCCAATATAAAAATTAACATATCAAAAATTTAAAATTTTAGATATATAAAAAAGAGAGAAAATTGTATATACCAAGAATGAAAACAAAAATTTGAGAGTTATTTTGTATGGCATATAAAAAACACGGATATTTTTTTTTATACTTTAAATTTTTGGCATTTAAAGAAATAGACGTGAGATAAAAAAAATATGTTGATTTTGTTTTAAAATTATGTATTGTTTTAAAAAATATATGATTTTAAAACAAAATCAATGCCTTTTCTGAAAAACTTCTTCCCAAGTTTTCCGGTAACTACCGAAAAATTTGCCAAAAAAATTTCCGGTAATGTGAAATGTTCGCGTCTTTTTCGAAAAAAAATTTTCAAGTTTTCCGGTAGAAGGTAAAAAAAAAGTAAATTTTAATTTGATAAAATAATAAAAAAAATGAAGGGTAATTTTGACATTTTGAAATTTTTTGTGGGGGTATAGGTATAATTATAGGGGTATGGGATAAAACTTTCTTTTTTAAAATATCAAACCCGGATAATATTCAACAAAAAGGCCGTGATCAAAAAATTATAAAGGCCCATTGGACCAAAACAAGCCCAGTTAAAAGTCAAATGAACTTGCCCTGCACGCAAAAAAAAAAATTTGTAAAACCTAGGGTTACTGAGAGATAGGAGATATATATATCCTCCTTCCACCGCCAGCATATCAAATCAGAGAGGTAACGATGGTGTCGCTGAAACTTCAGAAGCGGCTCGCCTCTAGCGTCCTCAAGTGTGGTCGTGGCAAGGTTTGGCTTGACCCTAATGAAGTCAATGAAATCTCCATGGCCAATTCACGTAAGTATTACTCTGTTTTCTATTTTTTTCCCTTTCTGGTTACGATGTTGATCTGTTTTATGTATTTTAAAAATTATGAACATGATTTGTATGGTTTATTTTAGTCATGAAATGCATTATTTTGTTTGAATGAGTAGCTACCTTTGAAACATTCTAACATTTAGATTATAACATAAATTTATCCAATATTGTTTGGACTGAGTTCAGCTATTTTGTATTTAGCAGATAAAATATTTTAATTTTAGAAGCTAGGTTTTGTTAATTGGTATAGAGTCATAATTTGTGTTTTATTCTTAGTTGCCTGCCTTTATTAGCTTTGATGTTTGATTCAGCTTTTTTCAATTGATAAAATTGGAGATGTTATTGGGCTCGATTGTTGTTTTGAATTTACCCTAATTTGACCTTAAGGTTAATCAAAATGCCCAATTTAATCTTGTTCTTGTTAACTTTGTCGTTGAAATACTGAACCCCAACTATAGCGTTAATTCACTTTTTTTTTTAGTTTGACGTATTGTGCTATTAAATATATGATGTATTTTCTGATTATGTTGTAGATGCCTATCATACTGTATGCCATTTGTTCATCTTATTTATTTAGTATACAAATATGTTCTTTAGCTTGGTCGGTTTTCTTTTGCAGGCCAAAACATCAGGAAGTTGGTTAAGGATGGATTTATCATCAGGAAGCCAACTAAGATTCACTCCCGCTCTCGTGCTAGGCATATGAAGGAGGCCAAGAGGAAGGGACGTCATTCTGGATATGGTATTTATCTTTTTTATAACTTTAAATAAGTTTCGTGTCAATTGAATATTGATTTTGCATGCAATGCCTGTTAGTTTGTAAAGTTGTTCATGTCTACTCGTCTAGTAATCATCGTTTACAATATTATAGGAGACACTGTATTCTGTTGGATAGATCAGTATAATAATTGTACTGAATAGTATAGGTTGCATAATTTTTATATATTAGTGTATATAACATGTTCCTTATTTGATGCCCCATGATTTATTATATGGGTACTAGCACTAGTGGAAAAGGCATTATTCGGTAATTTAAAATTTTCCTTAATGATAAATAGGTAAGCGCAAGGGAACAAGAGAGGCAAGACTTCCCACCAAAATCCTTTGGATGAGGAGGATGCGTGTCCTTAGGAGGTTGCTCCGCAAGTACAGGGAATCAAAGAAGATTGACAAACACATGTACCATGATATGTACATGAAGGTTAAGGGTAATGTATTCAAGAACAAGAGAGTCCTAATGGAGAGTATTCACAAATCTAAGGCTGAGAAGGCAAGAGAGAAGACATTATCTGATCAGTTTGAGGCCAAGAGGGCAAAGAATAAGGCTAGCAGGGAAAGGAAATTTGCCAGGAGAGAAGAGCGCTTTGCTCAAGTGAGTGCCATAATGTTTTGATTATATATTCAATTATATATATTGGTATTCATATTTTTTAATCACTGTATTTAGCTGTTATATGGCATCTAGAATTGTCTCCCAACTTGGTGATCTGGCATTAAGGAATTTGACCATTTTACCTCTCTATAATGTACAGGGTCCCGGTGAGAAGCCTGCCCCAGCACCAGCTGCTGCTGCAACCCAGCCAGCCCAGTGAGTATCAGGGCATTTTTGTTTTAGGTTTTATGTTTCTGCTATGTTGTCTAAATTCGTGTTTTCTGTGCAGAGCACCAAAGAAGGCCAAGAAGTAAATCATTTGTTCAGAGGTCTGAGTATTTCATTTTAGAGTGTTAGTTTTATTTGAGTTGTATAAGTACCATTTGTATTTGGATTATTTTTTGTTGCCATTTTTGGTATGGAGATAAATTTTGTTGAGAAATACTACTGTTATTTTATGCTCTAGTTATGAAGTTCCTTGTCTCCCTTCCATTCTTACTCCCCACGTACCATTTTCTCTTTAAATTTATACTATGTGCACTTAAATATTCAGTTCCTGATTTAATTAGTTGAGGTTAAATGAGAAAACTTGTGTCATCTCTTGTGTCATCACTTAAATATTCAATTACAAAACAAAATTGATCTACCAAAACTTGTGTCATCTCTTGCTTACATTTTAACATCAATCTATTATCCGAAATGATGCAAGCTGACCTCCACTTTGTGCTGACTATTGTTGTTCCGTTCACCATTTAGCCATGCAACACCCTTAAACCTTGTTTTCAACAAGAATTGTGCTAGCAACTAACGGGATCTTTTCATCACGCCGGTGAATTAGTTGAAACTCAAATTGGGCTAACTAAGTGTATGTTTGATCTTTAGTTGTAAGAATTGATTTTGGACAAAAGTGATTTCAATGTCAATATCTGTTTGGATATTTGGAATAAAAATTGGTTTTGAATGCCTAATTACTAAATTGGGTTATTAATTTGAGAATTTTAAACTTGGAACTTATTTATATTAAAACATTAACAAAAATACAAGGCTAGTTTAACAAAATTCATCATATTCAAGTCATTTTAGTTGTTAATTGTGCATATGATATAATAGTCATGTATTATAATTATATAATATCATATTCAATTGTTGTTTTTGTTGGGCAATTTAAATAATTAACAAAAGAAATATCAAAGATCTATTTCCAATTTTAATATATCATTCAATGACCAATTATAAGAAAAATAAATTAAAACGACTTAAGCAACTAAATAATACATAAGAGAAACTAAACATGGATTTACTCACATTTACCTCTTATGATTTTATAAGCATGGTTTCGCTCACATAAGAGAACATAAACAATTTTGGTCCCTCATTTTTACCCTTTTTATGATTTCATAGCATCTCACTCATATGTATGGTTGCACAGATCTCTAGCATGTAACTAAACTCAATTGTTCAAGGAAAAAGGCAAAAAAAAAAGAGAAGATTAATAACATCTTGGAAGCCACAAACGAGCTAGACAACCGAGTTTGTACTGAATTTCTTAATTTTAATAAAAAATGAAAAAGAAGAGATTCACAAATAGAATGATGGATGTCCCCAAACGAGCTAGACAACCGAGTTTGTACTGAACGACATAGCGAATGACGTTCACAAGTCTCACCGATTAGGTCGACGTGGTAGCTACTGCATCAGTAATCTTCAGTTCCTTCTTCAGAGATGAAATCGCTGCTTTCAGTGTTGTTGTCTTTGTGGTTGTCACACATATATGGAAATAGTGTTTTTTTACATGTGTATATGTTTGAAGTTATTGTTTGAGTGATAATGGATATTTAGTTGTCATTATGAATGGATCAAATTGAATGTGTCAGATTCGAAGATTTAGATTTTGTTGGACATTTTGCAAGGGGTTGCACCGAGGTTGAAGATGGAAAGGGAAGAGAAAGAGTTGAAAGATCGAGAAGTGATTAGGTGTGAATGGTCTATCTTAATATCATGAACTTCTAATAAATCTAACCACATGTGAATGAAAGACTAAAAAATCAGAAAGGAGATAAATGTGAGGGTCCGAAATTGCTCAAAATAAATTAGGGGTGCATAATCGCACAATTAAGAAATTTAAGGGGCTAAAATAAAAAAAATAAAAATCCTTTATTTCTTGTTTCTCTAAAAATTTGGAGGATCTCTTTCCTCAAGAATGCCGACTAAGAAAGTCAATCATTGAGGTTATTTGTATTACCATTCCCCAATTGATTCTATGGATAATCTTAAAAAATGTTAATCCTTGACGAAGCTGATGAGGAACCAATAATCATTATAACAACATCATATGATAATCAATCAGATGGGCCAATCATTTTTTCAGGCACCACAAGACTGTCGAATTCTTCAGAGCTCAGTACTCCAAGCTTCAATGCAGCTTCCTATACAATCATTTCAATTTCAATACTTCAGAAATTTTGACGAAACATTTAGAAATTATTTAATAAAGGAATAAATTCATCCACACAAACATCAGTACTATCAATGACACAAACCAAGAGTCAAAATGGTACTTGCAGAGGGTAATGCTTCTAAAATTAAATTTGTTAAGAATTAAAGTCATTTTCATTTAAATATTTTTAGGGAGAGGTCAAGTTACCGAAGACAAACAGAAAAACAAGAATAACAAGGTATTATCACCTTAAGTGTAGTCCCTTCTTTGTGGGCTGTCTTGGCAACTGCTGCTGCCTTGTCATAACCAATTTTCTGGAACAGAGAAATTAAATTCAGTTTCAAACGAATGTGAGATTTAGGGACTGGCAGGATAAGGCAGGAGGAAACTTACTGGGTTCAAGGATGTGACCAGCATCAGTGACTGAAAGGTGAAACAGCAGCATACATTAGATTAAGGGTTCGAGCGATTTGGTACGTGACTTTGTTTCAAATAAATTATCCACTCACCTCATGCAGTAACTTTGAAATTCTTTCTCTATTAGCTTGAATACCTCTTACACAATTCTTTTCAAAGGATGCAGATGAATCTCCAAGAAGTCTCAGTGACTACATAATCAAAATCAATATTATGAGTATTTAAGTACATCTATGTGGTATTCCATATATTACATAAATTTGGAATCAATATAAAAGCCAACAGGTGCCCGTATAGTTTACACACCCCGGATTTATCTTATTTTTTGGGCTATTACCATATATCACATTACCATGTCATCACAGACACATAAGCAGCATAAAAAAACACCGCATACGTATTGTTCCTTCCCATTTTCTACTTTGCCAACATAGCAAAGAGTTTGTTTAACTTTCCAGCCCAAGTCCATCTGACTTGCATCAGAAAAATATCTGATGCCAAACTTACAAATATGAACATTTGCTCCAAAGCACAAAGTTAATTGCTGCTTCAACAGTTTCTCTTTCTATGCAACAAGTTTGGACCAGTTAAAAATTTTAGTGTATTACATATTTGAACCAAATTAAAAGCTAGCCAGAAGTTCCCCGTTTCCGAGATTTATATATTAGAAATAACAAAACAAGACAAAGGATATGAAACATACATGCAGAAGACAACTGGCAATCACTGGCTTGAATACATTGAGCTCAAAATGACCATTTGATGCACCCACAGTGATTGCAACATTGTTTCCCATGACCTGAAACACATGGATAGTATATTCAGAAATAGTAACTTTTAAGGAATAAAATAACCAAAACTAAAAAATCAAAGATAGAATTTGAAGAGAATGTAAGGAAAAGAGCACAAATAACTGTATCATTCAATAATCAAGGAATTTCAACAGCGATCTCCAGAGCTCATAGCTCCAACAGAAAACTATTCCCCTGCATACCCAGCTTTTTGCTAAAAAAATTTCTCCCTCTTTTCTGCTCAGCACTTCCCTCTTAATACTACTACCGACTCACTCTTTCCTCTAACAAACTTCAACCACCTCACTAACACAACTAGCTGCCTCATACCGGCTTGCCACCACCTTATCCTTTCTCTTTTTCTTAATGTAACTGTAAACCGCCAATATCTTATGTATCACACTGACCCCCCCTGCACTACATCTTTTCTGCATTATGGTTTCTGTTAGTCACCACATAATTCAAAATGAGTGACTTCATTACAAGTAGGGGTGTTCATGGTGCAAAAATTGAACCGCATTGGACTACATTAATGGTTTTGATCAGTTTTTGAAAACCACTTTTAAATCAAGTGCAGTGCAGTTTTAAACTGGTTTATAAATATAAACCAGTTTAATATTTTAAACAAAGTTTTAGTTAAAATCGTTTTACAACTAGTTATTCAGAAAAAAGAAATTTGAAATTCGTTTGATAAAAAAATATCGATTTTGTTGAGAAAAAAATTTTTGATTCTTTTTCGAGAAAAAATAGATAAAAAAATTTTCCGATAATAAAAATTTTCGAAATTCTTTTGGAAAAAATTTTTTGAGAAAAGTTTTTTCGAGAAAAATAGATATAAAAAATTTCTCGATAAAAAAAAATTGAAAATTTTTCAAGAAAAAAATGTTTTCGATTTTTTTTTTCAAAAAAGAGTTATTTAAATTATTTTTTTGAAAAAAAATGTTTCAGTATTTTGTAAGAAAAAAAAATTAATTGAAGTTAAAAATATTTTAAAATTGTTAAAGTGGTTTGTGATTTAAGTTTGGTTAACTGAATTGTTTTAAATATGTGGTGTAATTCATGAACCATTTAAATGGTTTGGTTTTTTGTGGTGCAATACAATGCAATTTATCAATATGGTCAAATTAACCATATTTTTGCACACCCCTAATTACAAGTCATAAAAATAAAAACTGTTTGCTACTCAGGACTCCACAAGGCAAAACTTACAAAACAAGTATTTTAATAAAATAAATATTTAAATGCAGTTTTAGTCTTTATTTTTATCAATTTACGAAATCAGTCCTCCTATTTTAAAATATGACTGTTTTGGCTCCTCATTCTAATTTTTTTACCAAAAAATGGCGATGTAACATGCTTTAAATGTGGCATATGATAGCAGAATAATTAACACTCATGAAAACTTAACTCTCAACTTCGGAAAGTAATGACATATGAATAATTAATCCATGTACATGATTTTTATATCATGAAATCGTATGCCACATCATTTTTAAAATATGTCAAATCGTGATTTTTTAATTCAAAAATCTGAAGGAAATACCAAACCTGTCAACTTTTAAAATATAGAGACCAATTTTATAATTAATGAAAATAGAGCGATCAAATATACAATTAAGTCTAAAATGAAATATGAATTAATGACTACCTGTGCACAGACCATAGTCAAAGCCTCACACTGCGTAGGGTTAACCTTCCCCTGAAATGGAACAAGATTGTGGCATAGAATCAAGTCCGAAATCTAAGGCTAACAAAATAATAAGCTATAGCGGGTATCAATACAAAAAAACTTGTTTTTGTGACAAACGGATATTCAGTAAGCATGAGGATCTTACAGGCATAATACTGCTTCCTGGTTCGTTTTCAGGAAGAATGAGTTCACCAAGGCCGCAGCGGGGACCACTACAATAGGACAGAATTAATAAAACCCAGGAAAAATAGTTTTCTACACAAACATATAAAAGCAATTTTGTCAGACCGATTCTAGCATTCTACCTTCCTAACAACCGTATATCATTGGCAACCTTCATTAAAGAAGCTGCAATTGTGTTGAGTGCTCCACTAGTTTCAACAAAAGCATCATGGGCAGCCTGCAAAAGGAGAATATGAGCACACTGCAAGCCAACGTTTTTCTGCATGTGCGGCTAGATGCAAGATTCGTGGAAAAAGCTAGTGGGATGAAAAATAGCATGAGACAAATTAAAGAAGAGGAAAATAAAAAGTTTTAGCAACAAACCAAGGCCTCAAACTTGTTTTCTGCTGTTACAAAGGGAAGATGTGTTTCCTCAGCTACAGCTGCTGCTATCTTAGCATCAAACCTGAATATCATCCAGTAAATTATCACTGTTTAACCAAATTAACTTCTTTAAGTTAAACCACAAATATTTCTCTTCAGCCTAAACAGGCTGGCCTTGCACATTTGTTTTTACGATAAAATAAACCCATATCATATCCATAAGATCTTCAGAGAAAATGTTGTCTAATTTTCAACAATCACATCCATATAAAAATTTAAAGCCAATCATGGAAAATGAATATGCACATCTGTTCAGGTAAAGTCCATTACTTTTTGATATTTGCTGATAGTAAGAAACAAGTGCCCGACGAAAAAATCATATCAAATAGAATATGCCAAAAGGAATGAAAAGAAAAAAGCTATAACATTCATTTTGGTAGCTGACAAATAGATACATACAAAATAATAGACTAAAGGGTGTTACATAAAGAAAATATAAGAAGAACATGCGCTTAGCCATCAGGAAGCACGCATACCCCTTCTTTGTATTCAATCCAGTCCCTACAGCTGTACCACCCTGGGCGAGCTGCTCAAGTAACAACAACTCAGTACTCCAGAAGCATACATGTGAAGAACAAGAATTTAATCTTTGTGCTTGAGTGTCAAACCTGATACATGTGCGGCAAAGTGCTAATCACACGGTCAATACCATACTTCACCTGTCAATAAAGGAAAAAGTTATGAGAAACAACTCCCTACATGTTGTCACAATTTTACAGAGCATACTAATGATAAACAAAATACACAACATCATAAACCAAATTAACGCAAGCTTACTTGTGTAGTATACCCACTAAACTCCTGTCCTAGAGTTAAAGGTGTAGCATCTTGAGTGTGCGTGCGTCCAATCTTGACAATATCTTTGAATTCGATTGACTGGTAAAATTGTTTTTTTAAAAAACAAAAGCAGAAAGTAAATTATTACTGATATAGCAAACCAATGATAAATAGCATTGAAAAAGCAATTACAACACAAGTGTATCCAATATATAAAATTCCATCTTAGAGGCTAAGATAAAGAAAGATTTCATGAAAGTTTAAAGGTCAGTAAGATGTTTTCTGTCACAATATATTATTTGCAAATGAATATTGCATACATGATAGACCAAAAGGAAATTGCGAGAATGAGCTAGACAAAACCACAAGTAATAGACTAGAATTTTTTTTATCATGCAAGGATTCAACCAAAGGAGACCTGCAGTACTGGATCTATAAAATGGCCAGGGCCAAAAGAAAAACAGATAAGACAAACAACATGTTAACTTGCTTTAATTTTCTCATTTATATCAGAGATTTCTACATAGCATGAAAGAAGCATGTCAGGTCTAATGTAAACTGCTAAAGTTCCCGTCTAATCAGGATGGCACATGATTTAACTGTAGTTGGGAGGGACGGGATAGAACTGAGCTGAACTGATAACTAAACTTGAATACACTGAAATAAACCGGAACATTAAATTCAGTTTATATTTAATCTAGTGTTCTTAGTTTGAAATGGATTGGTTAATCACAGTACAGCAATAATTCAACTGACTACAGTTTTTGAACCAGATATAGACATTAGACATTCATAGAGCCCTTCCACTGCAGTAAGTCATATACCCTGATGCAACTAAAAAAAATTGCTAAACTGTAACTGCCATACATAGGATCGGAGGCAATGCAAGATCGTATTATAACTAGTCTGAACATATGAACTAGAATTCGAACCTTTGAGTGTAGTGTAGCGTGTAATGTTTTCAAGCTGGGGATTAATCTTGAGTTTATTTCCATTCCAGCGGCAATGTGCATCACCTGGAAAGAGAAAAACAAACAGATACTAAAGAAATAAGAAACAGTTTACAAAGAATTGCACTCCACAGATAAGAAATTTTTTATGACGAAATTGCTAATGATATACAAAAAACTTACAGTTGGAAATGTATCATTAGAAGATTGTGATCTATTGACATGGTCATTTGGGTGGACAAACTTCTCACCGCGCATATGGCCAAGAATCTCTGATGCTCTGTTTGCAATTACCTGAAAAATGTTCAAACACAAGCTTTCTTATTTCACAATAGGTCACTGCAGTGGTCAAATGGGTGGAAGGGTTATGTAAGTCAAGTCACCCTCACTATCCAAACAGAACAGGAACTGGGAAAAACTAAATAGATTCTCAAGTATTTAACACAATTATATGCAATACAATGAAGATTAAAACATTTATTTAGTGTAATAACGTCCACTAATCTATGATCCTTAAACATGAGGCATGATATTTTTCATAACAGGAGCTTCAGGTTCGGCACAGCGCACAGCCGCAAAATAGTACTAAGGATGCATTTGGATAAATAGTTTAATTAAACACTAATCATATAAGTGTTTATCTATAAACTATTTTTATAATCATAAACAAAAATGTAAATATACTGTTTTCATACAAATACCACACTGTTTTCACAAGCTATCATGAAGAGCTTATTAAAATCAGCAAAAATAACTTATAAACATGACATAAGTTATTTTCAATAACTCTCTGAAACAAACACTTTGAAAAGTGCAAATGTGCACGTTTGTATTCACTTGTAGAAGAGACAAAAGGGATTTTGAAGACTTAAAATTGATTTAGAAAAATTTTAACTTGAAACTATGATTTGTAGCTTTTGCTTCAAAATGTATTTTATACACTCAAATATATTGCTCAACTCACTTTGATGCAGACATATCCAACCAAACATAAATCATTTTACCTTAAACAAACTTTGGACTAAAATCAATTTTCAAAACCAATTCAATCAAAATTAATTCTCGCCACCATAAACCAAACACACGCTATGTCAACAAAACAAGCCAAAATACAGATTTTCATAAGTAAATTCACAGGCTAGGTATGAACCTCGTTGGCATTCATGTTACTTTGAGTGCCACTTCCAGTTTGCCAAACAACAAGGGGAAAATGATCATTTAGCTTCCCCTCGGCAACTTCCTGCGCCGCCTGCATAATCGCTTTCCCAATGGTAGGATCAAGACCATACTCCATGTTCACCTGCATTACAACAACAATTCAGCAATTGAATGATGACAGTAAAACATAATTTTCGAAATAAAAAAAAACGAAAATAGCTAACAATTATGCAGTATATTTAATTTTATTGAACCTTAGCAGCGCATTTTTTCAAGATACCAAAAGCACGAACAATAGGTTCAGGCATGCGTTCACGAGGACCGCCAATATCGAAGTTCTGCAAAGATCTCTGAGTCTGTGCTCCCCATAATCTAACGGAAAATAAACACAATTAGATTAATAAATCAATAAAAATGAGGATTAGAATTAGAAGAAACGTGAACGAACTTATCGGAGGGAACTTGAATAGGTCCGAAGGTATCTCTTTCTTCCCGAAAGGAAGAGGACGAGTAGTTGGAAGTAAAACGCAAGGTGAGTAGCGTCGTTGAGGTGGATCTACTTGATAAACGACGTGACAGAACGTACAACGACATTATTTGATTTGAATTTTGGAGGTTAATGGCGATAGAGACACCGGAGAGAAATGGAATAGCTCCGATCAGTGAGACAAAGTTACAAGTGCGAAAATAATGCGTAAATAGCCAATAAGGTTACGCGACGCCGCAGTCTTATTTGAAACTGTACTTATTAATTATTTAATCGAAAATGTGGAGGTAGGTAGATGCTATTGTGGGCCGCTTCATAGATGATCCATTCTCGAGTAATTCATAAAAATCAATTAAACTTTAATGACAAATGACGATAGAGATATTTCTTCTAATTATTATTTTAAAAAAATTAATTTTTATAATATTGATTAATGTATTTAAATGTAGTTAATTTTTTTAAATTTTATATAAGATATAAGTTTAAATTATTATATTATTTTTTTAATATCAAATATTTAACTATGTATATTAAATATTTTGAATTAAATTAAAATTGTATTGGAAATAATATCATTAAATAATTTTAAAGTGGAATCATTTAGGTCTATGTAAAATTTACCACGGAAGTAATACCACGTAAAATTGTCACATTTATTTAAAAAAATATTCTAAAATAAATATAATTTTATTTAATGTAATATAAATTACTGTTCATTTCACGGTGAATATGTGACATCTTAAACCTCAAAATAATTTATTTAATAATTTATTAGACTTTACTAAGCAGATAAAGTAGTAGATTTTTAAAAAATTTCACAAAGGTTTATGACATCACATACACAACATAATTCATATTAAAAAAATGAATATAAAAAAATATTGACACAAATAATTAAAAATGAAAAATAATATATTAACATAATTCAATTATTATAAAATTGTAATTTTAGTAATTGTGGTTGAAATAGTAGTTGTAGAAGATGATTATCGTAGTAGTGATCAATCGTAAAAAATAGTTGCAATAGTCAAATTTGATGGTCGAAGGGTGACCAATGGTAGGTCTAGTGGTGATGTTGGTGGCGGTCGGTGGCGGTATTCAGCGATGGTAGTAAGAGGTGGTAGCGGTTGGAGGTGAGTGGTCAAAGGTGGTGGTGGAGGTGGTCGGAGGTGGATGGTCGTCAATAGTGGTAGCAGTCGAAGGTAAATGGTCAAAGGGGTGGTCAATGATAATGACGGTGGTGGCTATTAGGGATGAAAAAAAAATCTTACCTGCGGATAAAATCTACAACGGGCACGAAACAGATAGATTAGCATGTACCCGCGGTTAAAATAAATAGATGTTTTGTTAGTTAATGGACACAATACATATATAATGATACTCGTACTAATGGATATCGTACATGATAATAAATTAGTAAAATTCATATGTTATAATGGTTTTTGTAACACTTCACTTTCTTATTATTATATTTTAATGATATAATGATGCACAATTATTATTTTTTGTGTGTTTGACATGTGCGAAATTTTCTTTGTGTTTGTCATATGTGTTTGCCTTAATGATTTATTTAAATTATTAATATTAATAATATTGAATTTGTTATATATATATATATATATATATATATATATATATATATATATATATATGCGAGGGGCACACCAGCGGATTAGGTTAGCCGCTTGCTTACTTAAAGAAAGAAAAAAAAAAGATTGGTCGTTGCTCTATTGCCATCGGCCCATATTATCTAAGATGAGTGCATTCCAACATTTTGATAAATTCCCATTGTACTATTTTGAACTAAGTCTTAATCTTATAAAATTGATGTAAACTGTAAAAGTTGTCTTGAGATTGTCGCTTCTCATACTATTTTAGTTGCATTTTATTCTTCTGGTATGTTTTATTCTTTTGCTTGTAAACTCAGTTTTTTTTTTATATCGGTGAAACACCTATTTACCCAATTAGTACTTTATTATTTTAATCAATATAACAATAAACTTATTACTATTTCAATTTTTAAGAACATAAAATTTGTAAAGATTAAATTTAAATGTTTAATAAGTCAACATAAAATTTATGCCAATTACTGTGAACAAAATAAGGCATAGAGTCTAAGGTTTAATTTATTTTAATATACAAGTGGGTGTAGTTATGAATAAGTTGTAGCGAAATATTGCAGTATGCGTTTCATGTGACATATACAGTTACCTATTTAAAAATCAACATATATTTAGTTTTAGGGTTTACACACACACACACGTTATATTTAGTTCTTTTTATATTTAATTTTAAACAAAAATCTGATTATATTAATATGTATATTTTGATGACATTAAATATATTTTTGGGTTATAATAGCAAATAATTTATTTATTTATTTTTAGTAAATAATTTATTTATCTATTAGAGCAAGTAATTAATTTGTATTTAGTTGTTGCGTTGATTTATTTATTTTCGCAAACTATTAGATACGGTGATTGGCGGATACGTGACATATTTAATAAGCAGATTGGTTTCATTGGAAAAAATCTTCAACCAAAGTAAGAGGTGAGAAAATGTTCGATTTTATGAGTATAATATAACATGGGGTGAACGAGAATGCCGTAATTCCCATAGATTAATTCGGGGCTTACTACGTACGGTTGAGCCCTATTGAGTAATAATAATTAATTAATAACATATGAATGGTAACGTGGAGACTGAAATATAATTAAGAAACCTATAGAATTGTCGTGAATTAATTTATATCAATATTTCATGATATTTGATTTTATGGAATCTTATATTAATTGTTATTGTATGAATGATATGTATTTGAGTGCTCTTGTTTTATGATTTTACTTGACTGCACTACTTGTTTGATTTTCTATTATGTAATTGATAGGACTAGTCTGTGCATTGTGAATGGTGTAGACCAAATATTAGGATTTTATTTTGATTGACTGATATGCATATATAATGATGTAAATTTTGATAAATATTGTGAATTTAGACTGAGACTTGTTAAGTTGTGATAATCGAATAAGTATGAGATAGATGTTGTAGGTTTTGGAGTGAGGACTATTTTGTCATCATATAGAGAGGGTCTGACAAACTAAGTGATTCGGGGAACTACAACTGAATAAGCCTGATCGCGGAGGGTATAGTTGAACTGTAAGGTAAGACTGATAGACCATGGGGATATCTCTAATGGGGAATTCCTAAGTGGATTAGTGGGTTATTCCCTAAGGTCGGGAGCTACCGTGCAACACAAGAGTACCATGACCGTCGCATATATGTGTCTCATGTTGAGTTGAGGGGATCTATGAGGACTTGACCATTCATGAATTGTCCATCCACTCCTGTAGTGGCATAGTACCAGACCTCCTAATCAAATACTTCAAAGTAGAATGGTACCAAATGATAAAGTATAGAGTATAGGACATGCATAACATTTCATCCTTGTGACTGTTTTATTGTGATAATTTAGATTAATCTTTGATATTATGTTCTTGAATGTTTCTCATATTTGTGCTGATTTGAATACTTGTGTGTTCTCCTCGTTTATCATATATACTGTTACATGATATCGAAACTCACCTCTTGTTATTTGTGTTTGGCGTTTGCGATGGACGCAAACAAGCTAGAAGTTGCAAGTGATGACTAGTAGCCTCGAAATGTCGGAAGCCACTTGTCTTGAAGACTCTTATTATATGCATTGTGTTAACGTAAATTTTGAACGTATTTTATTTTGGGATTTCCCGCTCTGATAGTAACACCGGGTTGGGACTATATTTGCAATTATTACTAAATTTATTTACGTGTACTTCCAAAGGATTTTGTTGTCTAATATTATGACTTCGAGTTGTTATGTTTGATGGAAATTTTTGGATTAATGTGACATGTTAAGTGATTACGTGATACTCTTTACCTTATAAAAATGTTTGAAGGTTTATATATTTTTCATGAAGAATTTCAATTTAGAAAAAAAAAATAAGGAAAATTTTTAAATATTAATTTAGGGTTTAGGGTATCACAGTTTTTGTTTATGTATCGATGACTAGATTATATAGTTATGAATTTTGGATTTATATAAAACTTTGTATGTAGGCATGACAACGGGGCGGGGTGGGGGTGAATTTTGCCTCCCTCACCCCCGCATCTAATTAGTCAGGGAAAAACCTGCATCCGCTTCTGTTTCTTGTCGGGTGTAAAATTTAAGTCCCCGTCTCCACCCGCAACGGAGTTCAGGTTTACCCGTCCGCACCCGCACTCATTCATATATATAAAATAATAATTTTAAAAGTCATACTAATTATAATTAATATAATAAAATTATTATTATACAGTAATAAAATTAAAAATATTAAAATCATATTTTCTATAGAGAAAAGATTATAATTTTTAATATTTAAAAAATATTAAATATATTGAATATGTACATGTATATAAAATTTAAAAATGACAATAATATTACTAGCGGGGTAAGTTCAGATGTAGGGTGAATGTCAACTCATTTGTTAATGTATTAATGTTTACAAGTCTCCACTCGTTTGTTAATGTATTAATGTTTCTATGACTTAATATTTTTTGTGTTGACAAAATAGAAGAAAAAGTTCTACATAATTACAATGAAAAAACAATTTTTATACAATAATTCTGCAAATAGTTCTTAAGTGGATACCATGGATGTGAATAGGGTGTAGATATAATTTTTATAATAGTATCATTTGTATCCGTATTCATTGTCACCTCTAATGTAATGATGTTTATTTCTACTAATAGTAAATAGCCCTTAAGCGATTACCAACGTGGATGTGGATAGGGTGTAAATATAATTTTTATCTAACGGATAGAGTAGCATAATAGTATCATTTGCACCCGTATCTATTGTCACCTCTAATAGTGATAGTCATAATGATGTTTACTTCTACTGATAGTGACATTAATTTTGAAATAAAAACAAAAATTATAAAATCTATTGTTTTTTATAAAAAAATTAGTGAAAAATTGTTATTGTTTTAAATTTAAGTAAAAAACCAACTCAACTCAAATTTTATTTAAATAAATTTTATTTTTTAAATTGATTTTCAAAATTAAAAACAAAAAACTCACATCCTCCCCAACAGCTCCTTTAGTAAATCCATATATTGATTGACACATTAAAAAATATTCATTTAAAAAAGCAAGACAAAACAAACAAATTATTCCTTTCAATAGAAGAATCATGTATAGACAACAAGAGAAAAAAGAACGAAAAAAAAAGGCCAAGAAGGTAGCTAGTAAAGAAAGAAGATTATGACAAACTTATAATGAATGTGTTAGGCCAAATAGAGAAATAATTGTTTATGTTGTATTGTTCTTATTGTGTTTTATTATATCGAACAATAGTATTTATATATCAATTTTATATAACTAACCAAACATTTTCATAAATAATACACACGATATGGGCAAACACGATTTCGTGTGCGCTTTAGAAATACTTTATAATGATTATAAATATAACTAAAAATTATATAAATAATTAACATTACATTATTAAAATTTATTATTTATATTGAGTTAAACGGTAACTTTGACTATAGAGGCAACAAATCTTCATCCACGTGTGTGTGTATATTCCCTACGATCCTTTTGGTACTCACCACTCACTTGCATGTATACCTAATATACAAATGATATCCTTGTTCCATCATCCATGTGTTATTATTTTGACACTCATCGTGTACCTATAAATCAAACTAGAACAACAAATTACTAAAAGTGAGTAAAGTTAATAGAAAGCCCAACTTTTTGAGGGAAAACCAAGAGGAGATACGAAATAAATTCGATCGAAAATAGCAAATCAAATCAGACAATTGTTGCAACTTTGACCAATGCAGAGACAATCTAGGGTTTTAATTTTTTTTTTTACATAACCTGAAAGCTCTAAACTTTAAATAAAAGAATGTCATGCCATACAAATGTACAAGCAACGGGCATTATTGCTCCATCATCTGTGTAAATACAAGTTACAAATTACAAAATTAATACAAACATAAACCCAGCAACAACAAAAAAAAATATTTTGTGTGTAAAACTCTCTACTCAAACTAAAAAATTGTAGAGCAAACGAAAAATAGAAGGTTTAAAATCAAATCACCCTTTTGACGCGCACTTAATAACAAACATATTCACTTTCTAGTCCCAGTTTTACGTTTCATGTCAACTGCTGCTGGTTGCCTTGGTATTCGATGTGAGATACCATTTGCTAGTTTCCTTGAAGGTGAAGGACCAAGAGAAGAGTGAATACTATTCTTGCTGCAAAATTTGCAAAAAAGGTAATTAATATGAATCATAACATGTTCAATTTGTATGCACCTCTATAAAAATGTTTTACACATGTATTCAATAATATGTTACCACATTATTTATTAAATATGAAAAATTATGTGATTTTAAACTCATTACTAGATAACTATATAAAACAGTAACAGTGTATAAAAACTAAACTCATCATAACATATATCTAAGTGAACCTATGACAGTCCACCCTTGAGCATTATGAAAGAAGAGCATTTTTGCATTACCTCAATTCAGGGCTTTTGGCTGACTTTGAAACAAATCTCCTACCCGTTGATTCATTTCCACTGGCTATGTTTGTAACTTTGGAATGATTAAATTGCCAAAGCAAATCATGTTCTGAGGAATCACTGGTTGCAGCATCAACATCATCAGTGTCATCTGAACCAGCAATGTTAAACTGATTGCCTCTCATGAACATATTATAGGATTGTTCTGAGTATACTTTGGAAGAATCTTGAAGATATTTCTGATAAAGAACCTCGGATAAGTTTCCATTATCTGCTTCCCAACACCCTAACATGTTACCAAGGTTGTTCACGTCTTGCTTGTTTACCATAACCTTATCAACCCACTCTCCTGAACCACTTTCTTTGTCATCTTCCCCAATGTTTTGTCCAAGACTATTCACTGGGGGCCAGGGAGGTGAATTTGTTAATATCTCATCAAAATCAAAGCTCTGAGTTCTTTGCCTCAGTTTTTTGGTATTGTTCTGAAGCTGCAAGACCAGTTTAAAATTTCCATCAAATTTCAATAAGGAATAGCAATAGTCAAACAAATTTTGCAAGATCTATTTTTCTTGAGTGTCTACTCTATGAGTCCAACATATCATTCCCTCCAACCAATGTATGTATCAGTTAAATGTCTGCAATTATTTGCTTTTGCTATCCTTAAACAATAAATGCTCTCTTTTTCATGCATGAAAAGGCTTATTGGTGGCAAAATTTGAAAAATTCTGCATTAAAAAGGGAAATGCTAACAAATGCCCTTGGTAATATAGAAAATTTCCATTAAAAGTGTATTGCAAGTTGTGCATTCAAAAGTTTTAAAGGTTCAAATTTTTCTCTTTTCAAGATAAAGTTACTGCCCTTAGAGCACTTGTTAGCATGACAGGCTGTTTTTATTGGTGAGGGGTGAATTTCTTCCTAAACCATTGCAAACGTGCCTTTGTTCCAAACTTACATCAGAAATTACGTTTTGAAAATTTAAGGGGTATTACTCATCAAACCATTTTGCAATACTCATGAAACCATTTTGCTATATCAGGGAAATTATGTTTTTTTTTTATCAACATCATATAGCAATCAACAACAAAAATGTATACATACCTCTAAGTTGCCTACGTCAACCATTGGTTGCCGGCACCCAAAGGGATCCACGATATCTGAACCTCGCTGGGTTGCATTATGGGGTGATAGTTCATTAGCTGTTGTCCTGTATTTTCCAGAGCTGCTAGATGAAGAATGTTCTGAATTTCCTTCCTTTCTTGCCAATGCTGCTTTAAGGCTGGCAATCTGAAACACGAGTAAAAAATTTAACTCAACTGAAGAGGTAAAGCTTCCTAAGATTATTATGAAAAACTAGGAGGTCAAATTTTGAAAATAAACCTGTTCTTTGAGCTCTTTGACATCTGCCCCATCCTTGTTTACACGAGCAGCGCCAAGTTCAACTGTAGCAACTCTTTCTGCAAATTTTAACGTGCTAATTGTTTCTCCAACAGCATTGGCCTCTGGACTAATGTGAACAAACATTAGTGTCTTGGCCTGTCCTCCTGAAATTATCCCAAGCAACATTATGAGAAACACAAATATGATAGAATTGTATATCTGAGGAATAGAAAAGACTAAAATATAGTTAAAACCACCCTATTAGCAAACCAACTTCTTAGAACTTACCAAGTGAATCTTGAAGTAATTGTGTGAGTTTGCTATTTCTGTATGGAATGTGTTGGTTTTTCTGAGCAAGGGAAGCAATGACATCACCCAAAGCTGAAAGAGACTTGTTAATATGTTGTGCCTCTTTCAGTCTATCACCTGTCGCCTCAGATTTGTCAACCCTCTCACTTCCTGCCAAGTCAACCAGATGCATGCATCCCCGTAGTACATTTCCAGTTGTCAAGTCTCTTCCTTGAACATGAACAGTCAAGCAACTGCCAAATGATAATTAAAGAAGCCAACAGTCAAGTAATTCATAGCAAAGTCAGAGAAACAATTGTGGTAACATGACAATGAATAGGATACACACCTGTGAGATCGGCTACTACGGTCATTAAGGGCTGTTGCTCCGACTGTGCGGTTCTTTTGGCCCAGGTTCATTAGGTCAATAACATCATTTGTTGATGATACTTGGATAAGGCTTGCATCTGGTACACTTAGCCCTCTATGAGAGTTACTACGAATTTCTAATGTATAAATAGTTAAGGGCAAGCATCACCAATAAAGGCTGTTTTTCATCTTGAGAATAACAAGTATTTAAAAACCAAAATCAAAGCAAAAGTTAGTTATATGTTCAATAATTTTAATGTAACAATTAAAAGGATATCTTTTGTTTGTTCCGTCAGTAACCAATAGATCTCTGACTTGCTCGTTATAAATTTCAATCATCTGAACAGACACATCGTAGCGAAAAGTGTCCTTTCTTTGATTTGCTGTATAAAACAGATCACTTAGAGCCCTGTAATTTACACCTTGGCTTTTTTCTGTGATCTCTTTTGGTCCAGTCTACATTTAAAATACAAAAAATAAGAAAATTGTCATTAAAAAAATTATAAAAAAAAAAATCAAGATGGAAACTTCAGCTGTATATTACAACAGTTTTTTAAGTTCAGTCTGTATTTTAAAAAAATTATTAACAAGAAAATTGTCATGAAAACATTCGATTTTTTTCAGATGATAACTTCAAGATTATCTTACCATGGTGAAAGTTTTTCCTGATCCTGTTTGGCCATAAGCAAATATGCAAACATTAAAACCATCAAGAACGGACCTAATGAGTGGCTGCATATCAGAGAAGACCTCCCCTGAACACAAGATACAAAAAAAAAATCAATCATATCATATCATATACTAAAATATAGTAATCCTGTAGATAACTGAAACTGAAAAGCAAGCCAACCTTGGGATGCAGATGGTCCATAAACTTTGTTAAAGTTGAAGGATTTGTGCCCTTTCCCATTTCTTGAGGGAATACTAATTGTGATAGTTCCATCTTCTATGTTTTCCACTGTACTCAAATGATTTGGTTGTCCAGCTAAGAAAGGTCTTACTCGACAATACACCCTAATACTTCCTAATCAAACAAAGTTACCCACATGTTTTATTTTATCATAAATTCCTTACAAAAGCACAAATAGAAAAGAACCTTAAAGCAGCCAGCCAACCAGTAATTATTATTACCCTTAAGATCCTGGACTTCATTATATAGTTTACGATTTTCTTCAAGAACTCTGTGATATCCAGAAGCAGCATGAGCTAAGCCATGAATGTGCATGCCTATAAAGAGATGAAGAAACTAAAATATGATGAAGCGTCTAATTCAAAAGTTATAAGACAAAATAGAAACGGTTGGAACAATATTGAAATGTGAACCTCAAATAAATTAATAACAAAATGTTACCTAAATTTGAGAACTCCTCATGAAATTTCATTTGCATGAACTGCATACTAACTTTGGTGGTTTGAATTGTATGCTTTAATTCCTAAAAAAACACAATTATGGCAAGATTTTACTAATAAAAACTTGAAAAATTGCAAAGTAAAAATGATTAATAATACTGTTGTTGCTCCCTACTTGAATATCTCTCTGTCGTTCATCAAAGAGCATTTGCTGCTTCAGAAGTTGTTTCTGTGATTCCTCAGATCCAGCAACATGATTTTTATGGATGCATTCCTCTTTATTTGTTACCACAGAAATCTTGTTATCCACCTAATCAATCAAAAACTTTAGTATAAGAATCATGTATTAAGGTCCATGAATATGTTAAGTATGAAGCAAGTACTATTATTACCTTTTTTCGCGCCATAGTAAACTTTGTTGCAGATCCATCACTTTGGGACACTGCACTTCTTGAAGTTGCTTTTGTCTGTGTTATGTGATAATAAATAATAACAAAACACAACTTGTTATGAAAATCAACTTTAGCAAGAATTATTTTTCCTAAAATTGAGTATATTAATGACACAGTGACTGACCAATAACTTAATAACTAATGGCATTACTTAAAAGTGAAAAGTATCATACCGGTTCATCTGGGCTTGCAATGCGATGCTCAAACTCCTCTACGACTTTATTCAAGACAGATTCAACCAACTGTTCCATGCAGAAGAACAATATTACTTTAAGAAAAGTAATCTCAAAGGCGCTCTTAGTATTATGAGTATTGAGTGACAAGATTGAAATGCAGCAACAAGAGACTAGTGTAGTACTGCTAGATGGAACTGTCAATTCTGCATTCAGGGTGCATTTTTCAGTGTTCCAAGCAAATGAAATGACCACATAAACTAAAAGGAAGAAACCCCTTAATGATTGTTTAAGATACCTGTCCAATTTTTAGATCCACAATAATGTAGTAGATGCTTAACACTTAAACGTAACAAACTTATATTGTACTTCATTTGTCTAAATTAATTAAATTTATTTTGTGTGACATAGAAGAACATTTCCTCTTACCATCGGAACTTCTTCTGGCTTCTTATCTAATAGTATAGCACGAACAAGCATACCCAAAGAATGAGAATTAACCTACAAGAATAAATGAAAGTTCCACTTAGTTATTATGTCTGCTCATCTAAACAAATTCAGAGCACATATAAATTGCCAAAAATAAAGCTTACCAACCATTTTATTAGACTCGATATCAGAGGAAAAAGCAGCCATTGATTTTTCATTGATGGAAGAGGTTCTTGACAAGGAATTGGTAAATGGCTCTGAGTTTTTTCTCACAAAAGATTTTGCAGAGACTGCAGGTTTGATAGTTCCACCAAATTTCCACACACCATTAGCCCCAGTCTGTTTCCACTCACTATAGGATTTAAGGGCCAAGACACTGTTCACAATCCTGGATGATTTTCCTCCCTAAAACATAAATCAAATACATAGCAGAAAACCATAATAAAATGTTACTGAAATTCCGTATTAAGCAATGATCTAGCGCTAAGTGCCAAGGAATTATCTGATATTATGTTATCGACAATCAATTCATCGTGATATATTTGTTACTCGATTTTTTTGAAACAGTATTAAACATTCGATCCTTTACATACTTGTTCCAGATCAGATGCTTCAAATGTAGGAATTCCAATTTCCTGAACAGCCACCAGAAAATTCCTAACATTTTCAAAATACTGAAATGCCGATAATGGCGCTCCATCAGGGATTAATGCAGAATCAATAGGACTCTCCACAACCTATAAAGAATAGTACATAATTTACATTAGAAAACAAACAATAACCAAAAACATAGAGTAAATAAAATCAGGAGCATCCAAACTGACCTTGGATACAGCACCAGGTTGAACCTTGTTAAGAACATTACAAAGAATGATCCCACTCCTCAAACCAAGCCTAAACTCTTCCTCAGAAGGCTCTGCTGGTAAATCTTTAGCTGCAACAACTCCAACCATTTTTCTCAACCACCCTGCTGCTTCATATCTTCTAAATGCTGCATTTTATACAATTTATTTTTCAGTCTCAAAATAACTTATACAAAATCCAAATATCTTTTTCATATAAAATTGACAAACATCAACCTTCATTAAAATCAATATCATATAGAAAAGGATGATAATTTGAGACATTCATGAATAAAACTGAAAACAGATTATTCCCAGGAAAAAGGGGAAATTACCAGCTTCTTCTGCTTTTCGAGATTCCAAATCAAGATCTTTGAGGCGAGTACCGTGTTGTTGAAGCACATCTTCAACCACAGATGCAACTGAAAACGACAATGTCGCCATAACAAACAACTAACCAAACCGCAATGGTGAGACTTCTTAAGTCTTAATCCAACCACCATATAACAAAATTCTAACTCATCAACATTGTCATCACCAACGAATAATATTTGATGAAATACAAAAGAATGTGAAAATGTGAATTATCTTCTCTCTTTCTCTCTCACTCTATGATCTTATATTTGATGATGAATTGTGTTGTTGAGGTTTGTTGCTAATGTGTTACCAATTGAAAGAAAGAAGCATATAGATTCTATTCTCCGTTACCTTTCCCTTTTTCTCTGTACAAACTGGCACTCCAACTCCAACAACACAAATACCTCTTTCTTTCTCTATCTATCCGCTTTACAGTATATAATACTCCCCCACTACTCTTTCTTGCTTCGGTTCTCTCCTTACCACATGCTTCGGCTCCGAGCCTCATTATCTTCTAAACTTCCTCTTTCAAACTTTTTTTAGACCATAAAATAGTACTAATAGATTTTTATGTGTTTTGTTTCGGTAAAAAGTTATTTTATGAATGTGTCACCGAACTAGTTTCTAAATGAAATTTTAAAAAATAATTATTTAGCGTATCTTTCGTCTTTAATTTCATAAATCAAAGTGATTAATAAAAGAAATATACAAAGATTGAGTCAACTAACACAAATAAAATTATAGGTGAAGTAATTAACAATATGTACTTTTGAACATTTTATTTTTTGTAATTTTAATTAATTTAATAATTAAATCATAAAAAATATTTAAAGATTTAAATATTTATTTAAATATGTTATTTTTTACCGTAATTATTAAATTCTATTGTATGATGACAGCAAATAACGTTTAATCTATTTTTTTTATAGGATAAAACAAATCTTCTTATTTTAACTCAAGAGAAAGTGTTTGAGAAAAAAGAATCAGAGTGACCATAGATAATATTTTTCACAATGTTTTCTTTTACTTTGTCTCAAGGCGTGTGCACTTCATCCTGCCAAAGATACCATTTTTCAAACTGGAAAAATATTTCAATTGGGATTTTTTTAGCGAATACTCTTTCATCTATCTTTATCTTTGTTTTATATCTTCAAATAAAATAAAATAAAACTTTAACTTTGTTTTATTTTATTCCTAAATAACCTTTTAACCTGCATTGAATGATTGCCGCGTGTTTTTAAGGTTAGTTTGTCAAAAATAGTACTAATTGTGATGTAGGAGTAGCTCTCAAGAAAAATAAAACATGGACAAATCTGATAAGGAAACTGAATAATTATTTAATATAAACTTGATTGATGTAGATCACGATGATTTTGTTTGATCAATTTCAGTAACTTTGATTTTAGAAAATTCAATTAAATTTCTTTACGTAGCATGCCATGTATGGAACAAATTTAAATATATTTATATCATGACACTTTCTGCCTTTTGTTAAGTGGACAACTTATTTATGGCTTTGTTTTTATTATCCCATGAGACTCAAAACATGTAATTTCCACCCATATATTTTACTTCGTGAAAAATCAAATCGTGCATAAGTATGAATGCAACGCGTTAAAAATATTATTAGGGTATATGCTTAGGCGAATATGATTTGTTGCCATAGCCTATTTTTCTCTATATTTTTATGGTTCCCTATTTTTATTGTATAGTTTAGGAATCATGAAATGATTACAGTCACTTAAGGTCATAACCATTGAGACGACCCTCCTTATTATTTATTCATTTATTGGTACAAACCCTCCTTATTATTATATAACTACTATAAATTATACTGCCCGCTCAGATTGAAAAAAATAAAGGAGTGTAGACCTAGGAAAAGTTAAGTACAACGTCCAACCTAACTTAACTTAGAATAAAATCCCTCCTTCAGGATTCAAAATAAATATATTTAAATATTCAAATACTTAATAAAATCTTATTGAGAAGTTGGAGGTGGTTGGATTTGTCTGCTTCGTTAATGCTTATCCACAAAACACCACGTTTGGACATTTGGTCAATCAACTTTGTATTTCAAAAGCATTATTTTGCTCATTGATTCAAATTGTAAGAATAATTAGTGGCCCCCTTTCCTATCGCTGGAATTTCAAATTAATCATGATTTATTAAAAAAATTCTAAGAATAAGATGATGATGAGTTTTGTAACGCTTTGATCTTAATTAGATTCAAATACAATGGCGCATCATTGTTTAGCCTAATTGACCTTTTAATTAGAGTAATTAACCAACCAGTGTTAATTAATGAATAAGAATTGTGACATTGATGAGTTCAGATTTAAAATGTGTCACGTCAATTTAGGATGCAAAGGATCTGGCGTTTTTTCCCCCTAGAAGTTATTAAGCCGTAGTTGCACATTAGAATATGCATATACTTCAACATTGTTATGGACGGAAGGTGGTTAATTTGTTTCAAAGTCACGAAAGTGGGTTACGGATAGACTTCATAGAAATAGCCACATACCATATGCAATGTTTTCTTAAGCTACCCTAGTTAAAAAGGTTGAAAGCATCAAAGCAAGCATTCACAATTTTACATTGTCTTTTATATTTATTTATATGGGTTCAATGGTTATGTGTTGGATCTAATCTAAAACAGTTTTACATTGTCACTTAATTTTAACTCATCATACCATGTAACCATATTTAATTATATTTTGTAACTGTTTTTTAAAAATAATTACACATTCTTAATTTTTATTGGATTGGATGTCAGATGGTGCATTTCTTTTTTTCTCTGTCTATATAAAGAAATAAAATAATTAACTCTTGACAAAAAAAATAAAATAATAGTAGTAATTAATCATTGTTTGTGATCGTAACTTAAAAATGAATGGGGACATGGCACCACAACATATGGTAGACAAAACGTCTTTGTCGGCTAGTGAAGTGTGGTCGATGGAAAACAGTTGCCTCTGCTTTTGAAATGGTAAATGTGTAGTAAAGCTTTTAGTTTGTTTTAATTATTAATTATTGAAAGTATTGATATCTAAACCAATTTAAAAATCGAAAACCATACTAATTTTATATTTGAATATTTTTAGATGTTATTTTGTGAAAATTATATGAATTAAATTGAATTTCACATTCCTTTTTTAAAACTAAACCAAATTACATATATAAATTTTAATATTTATAATATTTATATTACTTTATATATATATATTATAATTGTTTTTCCTAATAATACATATAATGATATATTGCTTTTATAACCATAATTTTTTTCTTAATAATAATTATTAGTTTAACTTAATACATTTTTTTTGTTATTTTATATATTTTAAATAAAATCAATCATTGTTACTTCGTAATATTAAATTTTAGTATATTATATATCATATTTTGTATTAAATATACTATTTTACTTTATTTTTATAACATTAATATTAAAAAAATTACAATTATAAATTAAATATCTAAAAATTGATCTAAATTAAATTAATAATATATTATATTGATATTTTTTTAAATGTGTCATTCAAATTAAATTACATGACATTTTATCATTTGGATGAATGATTTTTCTATGCATCGCGAACACATCTAACTTTAATGATTAAAAGTTAAAAATTAATAACTTCTAAAAAATTTATAAACAATAGTATTGCAATGCAATATATAATGCAATTAGAAACAATTTGGATTCCAACTAAGGAGAATCACGCGGTCTGGACATTAATAATTATTATTTAATTAAGATCTATTTTAAATAATTATAAATTCAAAATTAGAATATGTATTGTATTTATTGTCCGGTTTTGATAAATAATCAGTGATGTACAACTGCATGATGATTCCCCTACAGTAAAGAATCCAAATTAAAAAACAACCGTGGCTTTCCCATCCAAGACAGATAATGTCTCATTGTAGATATCGTTGCTCCCTAATGTAGGACCTAACCTAGGAAGACTTGAAGTCCAACTGTATGGGAATATGGATACCCAAGCAAGCAACCTTCTTTCAAGTATTTTGGGTGGAGTCTAATAGAATTCAATGTTCTGTGTGTTTGAAAAAAAAATAATTATCTGTAACTATCTGTATATATGAATGATCAAATTACCTCTTATTTAAGGACCCAGCAAATTACAATAATCTCATTTAATTGATGAATAGAGATGGAAACATATTACTCTCAGATACTTATGGTCTGGTCTATTTAATAAATAGATTATTTTTAAAGTTTATTTATTTAAATAGGTCAGATGGCTCATATATATATATATATATATATATATATATATATATATATATATATATATATATATATATATATTATTAATGTTATTTTTTATTATTATTTATTAATATTATTGTTTTCTAATTTAAAGTCTATCAATTAGGTTATTTTAATATTATTTTATTATATTATATTTGATTATAATTTTATTAATTTTTCGTATATAAAACTGTCTAATTAAACATATTTAAGAAAAATATAAAATATAACATTTTTAAATGTTTTAATATGAATAAGTAGGCTTTCGGGTCAGACAAGATTCAAGCATTTCAAAGTCTCACCTATTATCACCCCTATTGAAGATGTAGATACAATAAAAATAAACTCTTATCCATATATTGAAAAACTGACTCTATATACGTGCATATCAACTTAAAAACTAAAATGATCATTATCTAAAATATATTAAATTTGCTTCGTATAGATGTATTAGATAAGTAACAATTAGTTCATAACATTTCCTCCTTATTATTCATTAATTAGTAGCTTATCTTTTATTTTATTTTTTCATCTTTCGTAGCTTATTTTTATTATTATAGTTAGTTGAGTTTGTTAAGAGATATAAAGAGTTATTCATCTTATATATAATCATTTATTTGTAATTATTTGTAATTATTTGTTCAATTAATGAATAATATTATTCAAAAATCTTATATTTGACTAACTCAGTCTTATGTATGGAATCAAAGTCCGGTTAATTTAGCAAATTTGATTTTTTTTAATTTAATTGATATTTTAGTTTATATATTCATAAAAATAAAGAACAATTAAACGTATTTTATTTTATTTAGTCTTTAATTAGCATTTTAACTTATATTCAAAAACTTAATGAATAGTTAAGAAATTTTTTTTTGTCTAACTGACATTTTAGCTTCTACTTTTTCGAAGTTCAGCAATTTAAGACATGAATTTTCATGTTTCTTTTTATTTTGTATCAATGTATTTACGATATTGTATATTCTTTTAATTGGTATATTTTCGGCATCTTATACTATATATATTCAAATACATTGAATTTTTAAAAGTTATTTATAACAAATACATTGCGTTAAACTCACAAACATGAAAATTAATGTGATTATTATAAGTGATTTTAAAAGCACAATTTAAATATTGAATTTTAATGTTGAATTTCTCTAAAATGAACAATTTACTTTAGAGTATAATTTATTTATTTTTAAAAAATAATACAAAATAAGTATTATCAATTACTAATAAATGTTTTTTTTAAACAAATCAAAAGTTTGTTTAAACAAGAACATTTTACTTATTCTAAAGAAGCCAAATTCTCAAATTTTATAAATTAATTTAAACTAGTTGTTAACAAAATATCATATTTAGACTAAAATAGTTTGCAATAGTATAAATGCTATTTTTTAATTTTAGAGACATAAAATTGGACGATGAAAATTATGCAATACTTCTAGACAATATTATTTTGTTGACAAAACTTTACAGACAAGAATTTCTCCATCAAATAAAGAAAGATATGTAGAAATAAAAATAAATGAAAAGGGTATAGTAGTGATACCATCCTCCTGTAACGTTCAAAATATTCAAAAAAGTGGTTTGGAGCCAGAGCGACGAGGTTCGGGAGCATGATTAAGGTAAAGGCCGCGTAGAGCATATAAAACGGGACCCACATCACCTATTAACCAGGGCCCCACACACTCGATCACTTCACAGATCATTTTGATGGAGTAGGAAGATCATCGTGTCCTACGTGGCGCTTTTGTATTGCATCACAATAACCGTCGGCTACGGGTAAACCGTAAACGTGCCACCAAGTACTCACCTCTCTCAATCCACTACTTCACACAACCACCACCACTCCATCCTAAAAAAATAGTCGAATTTAAGTTCAATTCGGTTGAATTCAATAAAAAATGTTCAAATTTAAATTTGACTTGAGTTTTGTGACCAGTTTATTATTTTAGTTCTTTTAAGTTCACGATAATTTGGTTTTATTCAATAGTTGGAATTTAATGAATCAAAAAATAAAATATTTAAACAAAATAGATGTGTTTTTTAATTTTAAAATATTAATAAAAATAAAATTTAATAAAAAATTAACTAAAGTTGATATAATTTAAATTAAGTTCACAAATTGAAAATATTTTTATGGAGTGGTCAATTATGTTTAAAAATTTCATTTAATTTTATATAAAAAAACATGTAACATTTTCTTTTTTTCAAGATGTTAACTAACGAAATTTTAAATGTTTATTTGTTTTTCAAAAAAAAAAAACAAAATCATCAAAAAATACTTATTTACTTTAAAATCAAATAATAACTTTATTTATAAATTTAATAAAATAATAAATAAAAGTAATTTATTTTATAAAACAAAATATTCTCTCAATCCTAATACAAATATAAAAGTATATCGCAGCCACTTATAAACAAATTGTACAGGTATCAAATAAATGATACATAAATATATAAATATACATTCTGTTAATTCGAGTTTTAAAAAAACGAGTTTAAAAACAATTTATGCCACCGAAAATATTACTCGGTTGAGTCGCAGACTAAGTCGCTCTCCTTAAGACGTTTCGCGGCACTGCCCAAATTGTGCAAGGCACACTATCAACCACGCCGTCCCCAGCATAAAACAGCTCAATTACTCTGTATCGGATTTTCTATTCAGTACATCGAAACAACCAACAAGGAAAAAACAAATAAATTTTATTTTCTAGTACTGCATCTCGCCACTGATTGTGAAATTTCGTTGCTGTGTTAGAAGAAGGATAGCTATACTGATTCGGTATACTCGAAAGAGACCCTTGGTACAAAATTGACGATCTAACAAAGATTGGATTTCAGTAAATTTATACTTACTGATCTCATCTTTTATGGAATCCATCCCCCTTTGACTGTATAAGAATATATGGAGCTCGGCATGTCTGGAAGCACAGGAGAACGTTCTTTTGCTGATATTATTACCAGTATTCGATACTTGATTATTCATAGCATTACTATACCCTCCCTATTCATTGCGGGTTGGTTATTTGTCAGCACGGGTTTAGCTTACGATGTATTTGGAAGCCCCCGGCCAAACGAGTACAGCCCAGTTACTCTGTATCGGATTTTCACTGCACCGTGAAAAAACCGTTCTAGAATTACACCATCAGTATGGCAGTCTAATGACTGCCACTCGTAATATGGTACTAAGACCACTCTAAAGAAAAGAAATGTAGAAGTAAGAATATGGGGGAGAAGAGAGAAAAGCCTCAGATGATGGAGTGCTTTTGGTGTGTTTTGCAATTGAGCAGAACCCTCTATTTATAGAGGAGATCTGCTACTGGATCAGAGGAAATTCGGGATCCATCTGACCAGATCCACACTAAAAACGTGCCCCAAAATTCTAGGTCTGGTTGACTCCGAAAATTCCAGGGTATTGACCAAGTACACAGCCACAAAACAACAACGAAAATAGGAAGGGTTTTGACCGTGAAAAAAATAAGGAATCATTTACTGGATCAGAATTTCAGTGTTGACTCAGTGGAGGGCCTTTTAAGTAAAAACGCAAGCATTCATTTTTTCAGAAATTAAATATTAATTTTTTATTTTCTTTTTAATAAAAAGTAATAATTCACCGCCCAAGCCTATGCCCGGGCCCGGCCCAGCCCAGCCGGCCGGACGGCGGCGGCGCGCGCGTGTGTGGTGATTTATTTTGCATGCGTTCTCGCTCCTCTCGAAAATTGGGGTACCCCAAGGGTCATACATCCACCTTATATATACTACTAGAATGTGTAATCCCTCCTATGTGGGACTTCTCATTTTTCAATTCACAAACTAGCTCTTTTGTTCCTCATTTCCAACAATCCCCCACTTGAATTTAAAAAGTAGGCTCTGAAATATGGTCAAACGTTTTCATAAGATTGTGCATAAACAAATGTGTCTATGACTTGAACCTTTGCATAGCGAGTAAGATTCTGATTTAACAAGACTGACTCGTAGTCTTGAACTCTATCTCGGACATCAAATCCACACACCACCTTTTCATTAGGTGTATTCTAAAAAGCCCGTGCATTTATGGCCCTGCACGTCTATCCCAATATAGTGAACGCTCTAGGAATTTTTGCCTCAAAATTCCATAGGAAACGGCCTCATTTCCACATTCACATAGGTGAGTCTATCAAGAGTACTCCTGTAGCTAGGTACTCCCTCCACATAGAGTATAGATCTCATTAAGAGTTTCTATTATCTCAGCCTTCCATCGCTTCAGGAATCATGCTTCTATTAAATATAATAACATGTTCATCTCATATCACTATGACTTGTTATTACCTATTGAACCTAATTCTTGGGATCTCCAGTCTTTTAGGTCGGGTTCCCATCATAAGTGACTCATTTATCTATAGGCAATAGTCCCATCCTTTTGGATGTATTTATGACTTTCTCTCTAGCCAATCCTTTCGTCAAAGGATCTGCTAAATTATCATCAGTGCGTACATGATCCACTATTACAGCTCCTTTAGTTAGTAATTCTCTAACTGTGTTGTGCTTACGACGTATTTGTCGTCTCTTACCGTTGTAATAACGATTCTCAATTTTTGCAATAGCCGCGGTACTATCGCAGTGGATCAACACAGCTGGCATAGGTTTTTCCCACAAAGGGATCTCAGCTAGCAAGAATCTCAACCAGCTCGCTTCTTCACTAGCAATAGCTAGTGCTATCATTTCAGACTCCATAGTGGACTGAGCCAGTATCGTCTGTTTCTTCGATTTCCAAGATACAGCACCACCGGCTATATTAAAAATATAGCCACTGGTTGCTTTGGAGTCATCTGATAATGTGTTCCAATCAGCATCACTGTATCCTTCAAGTACGGCAGGAAACCTTTGATAATGTAATCCTAGATTCATGGTCCTTTTCAGGTATCTCATGACTCTTTCGATAGCGTGCCAATGCTCCACACTAGGTCTACTGGTAAACCTGCACAATAATCCCACGACATAGGCAATGTCGGGTCTAGTACAATCAGTGGCATACCTGAGGCTGCCAATGATGCTTGCATATTCAGTTTATCTAACACCTTCACCAGAGTTCTTAAAGAGTTTCATACTTGGATCATACGGTGTGCATGCAGGTTTACAGTCAAAGTATTTATATTTCTTGAAGATCTTTTCAATATAATGAGACTGATCTAAAGAAATCCCTTTTTCTGACCTAGTAATCTTGATTCCTAAGATTACATCCGCTTCTTCGAGATCTTTCATATCAAAGTTGTTACTCAACAATGATTTCACTGTATTTACAGCATGGATGTTTGAACCAAATATGAGTAAGTCGTCTACATAAAGACATATGATAATGCAATTGCCATTTTCAAATTTGTAATAAATACATTTGTCACTTTCATTCACTTTAAACTCATTCGATATAATCAAATTGTCAAACTTTTCATGCCATTGCTTAGGAGCTTGTTTGAGACCATACAGAGATTTATCTAACTTACAGACCTTGTTTTCTTGTCCATGAATTACAAAACCTTCAGGTTGTTCCATATAGATTTCTTCTTCCAAGTCACCATTTAAAAAGGTTGTTTTAACATCCATTTGGTGTATCACCAAATTATGAATTGCTGCAAGTGAAATGAGTACCCTAATGGATGTTATTCTCGTGACTGGAGAAAAAGTGTCGAAGAAATCTATATTTTCTCTTTACCTAAAACCTTTGGCTACAAGGCGTGCCTTGTATTTTTCAATAGTTCCATTGGGTTTTAGTTTCTTTTTCAAAATCCATTTACAACCTATCGGCTTGTAACCAGGAGGCAAGTCTACTATATGCCAGGTCTTGTTAGATTCTAGGGAATCCATTTCATCGTTTATAGCTTCTTGCCAAATATATGCATCCAAAGATGACAAGGCTTCTTTGAGATTTGTAGGATCCTCTTCTAAATTATAGGCCAAATATTCTAGTCCATAATCTTTAGCAACTCTGACTCTCTTACCCCTTCGAGTTTCCAATTCACCTTGTATGTTGCTTTCAACACTTCCTATTACGGGAGTATGACTTGGTTCCCTGTCCCCACTATTTCTCGATTTGAAAGGAAATTTATTTTCATAGAAATCAACATCATTTGACTCTATGATCACTTTCGCATTTAGGTCATAAAACCTATACGCTTTACTGTTTACTGCATAACCAATGAATACACATTCATAGGCTCTACTGGCGAGTTTTATTCGCTTGGGATCGGGGATTATGACATACGCCAGACAACCCCATGTTCGAAGATAAGACAAGTTTGGTTGTCTTTTCTTTATTATCTCATAAGGAGATGTTTTGCTTATAGATTTTGGAAGTCTATTCAAAACATAGCAAACAGTCAAAATAATTTCCCCCCACCAATGAGATACAGCACCAGAGTTAAGCATAATAGCAACAACAAGTTCAGTCAAAGTCCTTTTCTTTCTTTCAGCTTTGCCATTCATTTCAGGTGAATAAGGTGCTGTGGTTTCATGTATGATTCCTTGAGATTTATAAAACTCCTTAAATAAACTAGAATCATATTCTGTTCCTCTATCACTACGAAACCTCTTAATCTTTTTACTAAATTGATTTTCTATTTCATCAGATATACAAAGGTATAGTCAGAGCAATCGTCAATAAAAGTAATAAAATAACGTTTTCCATTTCGCGTTAGTGTTCCATCAAGTTCACATATATCAGAGTGTATTAAATCTAAAGGTTCAGATTCTCTAACAACTGATTTATGTGAACTCTTAGTTATTTTAGCTTGACTGCAAAATTCACATTTTTCAAGTTCATTAGAAGATAACTTTGGAATTAAGCCTAAGTTACTTAAGTTTGCAATCACACGTTTGTTCACATGACAAAGTCTAGCATGCCAAATATTAAAATCACACAACATATAAGCAGAAGGAGACATTTTATTCATTTCAACATTTAATTTAAACATGCCATTAGTAGCGTACCCTTTCCCAACAAAAATACCATTTTTAGAAATGGTGTACAAATCTGCCCATATAGCCTGATTAAACCCAGCCTTATTAAGAAGATAACCAGAAACTAAATTCTTCCTTATTTCTGGAGTGTGCATGACATCCTTCAGAATTAAGGTCTTTCCTGATGTGAAGATTAATTCTACATATCCTATACCAGCAACATTAGTGGTGTGGGAATCTTCCAACAGCACTTTCTTATCTTCAGCAGTAGTGTATGTTTTGAACATAGCACGGTCATAACAGACATGGCGAGAGGCACCAGTGTCAATCCACCATCCATCTGATCCACCAACAAGGTTGATTTCTGTAATCATAGCAATGAATTGCTCTTCTGTCAAGTTAGCCTGTTGAACAGGGTTTGGCTTGTTCCTACACTTGCGTGCCATATGCCCTTCTTTTCCACAATTATAGCAGAGAAAAGGTGCATTTCTAGGAGGTGGTTGCTGCTGCTGCTTTGGGACCTTTGGAGGGTTCCCATTCTTGTTGTTGTTTCTGCGATTCTGATTCTTAAGTGGTTTGCCGTTTGGCTTCAGAACTGCTCCAATGAACTTCTTCTTTTTGTTATTGGTAACAAGAAGAACTTCTTATTTATGGTCTTGTTTACGGGATTCTTCCTCAATTCTGAGGCGGGTTATCAGACTTTCAAGAGAAAACTCTTTTGTTTTATGCCTGAGAGAATTTTTAAAATCTTTCCAAGTAGGGGGCAGTTTGTCAATAATAACAGCAATTTGAAACTGTTCATCGAGGGACATACCTTCAGAGACGATCTCATGAGCAATTTTCTGGATTTCATGGGATTGAGCTTCCACTGATCTGTCATCTGATATTTGAGGTAGCGGCTAACAGCATACTTCTTGGCTCCAGCTTCCTCAGTATCATATTTCTTCTTTAAAGCATCCCAAACCTGTTTGGCAGTATTGCTAGAACTATAGTAATCATATAGATCATCAGCAAGTCCATTCAGAATATAATTCTTACTTAAGTAATCATTATTATTCCATTGAGTTAATTCAACAGCTTTTTTATCCTTTTGTGTTTGTTCAGCATTTTCTGGAACAACAGGAATGTCATCTTTTAGAACGTTGGCAACATTTTTCGTAGTTAGAAAAAATAGCATCTTTTGTTGCCATTGTTTGAAGTGACATCCCTCAAACCGAAACGGTTTTCTGAAATCAGAAACAGATGAACCCGTACCAGTAATTTCTTCGGTAGACATGGCAGAAGGAAACGTCTTAAAATTGTTAATTCGAGTTTTAAAAAAACGAGTTTAAAAACAATTTATGCCACCGAAAATATTACTGGGTTGAGTCGCCCCAGGATAAAACAGCCCAGTTACTTTGTATCGGATTTTCACTGCACCGTGAAAAAACCGTTCTAGAATTACACCCTCAGTATGGCAGTCTAATGACTGCCACTCGTAATATGGTACTAAGAACACTCTAAAGAAAAGAAATGTAGAAGTAAGAATATGGGGGAGAAGAGAGAAAAGCCTCAGATGATGGAGTGCTTTTGGTGTGTTTTGCGACTGACCAAAACCCGAGGAGATCTGAATTTCAGTGTTGACTCGGTGGTTCAGAAATTAAATATTAATTTTTAATTTTCTTTTTAATAAAAAATAATAATTTACCACCCAAGCCCAAGCCCAAGCCCAGACGGCGGCGATGCGTGCACGTGGTGATTTATTTTGCATGCGTTCTTGCTCCTCTCAAAAATTGGGGTACCCCTTGGGTGTGCCCCAAGGGTCATACCTCCACCTTATATAGAATGTGTAATCCCTCCTATGTGGGACTTCTCATTTTTCAATTCACAAACTAACTCTTTTGTTCCTCATTTCCAACACATTCACACCACATATTTTTCAATAGTAAGACTTTAACTTAAATGCAATGCCTATATGTTATATGCTAATGCAAATGATTTCGGAATATTACTTTTTCCACAAAGACATTATTGGTCATTAGAAACAACACCGCAATCACAAATTCAAGATCCCAACAAGGATACATAAACTCAAACCAATTGTAAACGCACCACCATCCATTAATGTAGACACCTTATTAACAAATCACTAATATTATGCAAAATTAAATTATTAACAAGCGTGTATGTTTGTATTTTTAGAAATCACCACAACAAGTCGGGTACAACAATTATAACAACGAATATAATACATCATTCACTGTGACACGTTGATCTAACATTTATATCGACCAAAATAAATAAACATTTCATAATGACATACACATATTAACGTTTTTAAAATAACATCTTTTATTTGAAAAAATATTACCCTTCACAAAATAAATTATCACTCTTTAATATCATAGTTCAACTATTTCTAACTCTTACTCAAGATTTGGGGTTGACTAAGGATTCACATCACAAAAAATTTACTTAAAACATTTAAATTTTATATTTAAATTAACAACACATATTAATCTTTAAATAATTTCCAAAAGGTAAAATCATTATAACATTTAATCCTTCAAGTGACTAAAAACACAATGAGAAAATAAATTCCCATTATTTAGAAAAAGAAAAATAGATTCATCCATATTATATAAGAGAGTGAAAAATTATTATTTTTGTTGTATACATTAATCACCATTTAGAAACGGTTTTAATTTATTTCTATTAACTAAATTACAAACACGCTTTAAGGAATTTAAAATAACATAATTTTAATTATAAAAAAAAACTGCAGTATTTCTTTACAAAAGTACTTATGTTTTGATGATTTACCGACATCGAAATTTTGGAAATTTAATTGCTTTTAGTATTATAAAAATTTCAACAATTGTTCCATTTTATTTAACATCAAATATGAAATATAAACACCGACAATGTCGTGAATAAAAGAGGTGACCTATAAGAATTTAAATTCCTTGTTTTCAAGAAATCCGTTTTACAGAAAGTTCATATTTTTAAACCAGTTTAATATAAAAGAATTATTCCTAACTTTTCGAACATCCCAAAAACATTTTCTAGTTTCTTTTACTCTTTACCTAAAAAAACAGAATTGCATTTTATTTCAAACTCACCCGCAATAAAGTTTTAAACTTAAACCTTTCAAAATTTGCATATAAAAGAAACAACCCTTAAACACATTTTTATATTTATTATTTTTTGTAATAATAAACAAATCATATTTTCAGAATTAAATTTTATGGAAGAATATATATTATTCTTCTTTAACTGATAATATAAAATTAATTTCTACAAATTATAGAGATATATAATTCCCTAAAATAAAACCGAACATTCTAAATAAATTATTCAATGTTTTAACACTTTTAAAAATTATTATTTCTATCTTTTAAAAATTGTTTATAACTCTTTGCACTCATGATATCGTAAAAATTATTAACTTTAAACCCACAAATCATTAACAATATAAACTTTAACCAATTAAAATAATGTATCAGACTTTTGAAATAACAAGGCATGTAAAAAGTTATTTTCTAATCATAACAAATCCTTCAATCATTAAAAAAATGGAAACCAATTTTTTATAAAACATCACCGATATCAAAAAATCATAGTAACAACTTTAATAACAACAACAAACCACTGTGTATCAACTGAATAACAATAGTTAATTTTTCTATCAAAATATCTTAAATTTAGAGTACACTAAACTGATACAATGAGAAGTAAAATTACTATTAAAGTATAAAAATAAATTAAACTCAAAAGTAAAAATAACATTAAAATTTGAACGTTTTTCACGCTACTGCTTCTATTTTTGATATATCACTCAGCACGCTAGTTTTATCTGGCAAACTTTTTTCCTTTTTATTTTTTTCTACCTAATAACCTAAGTTAATAACTAATTAGAAATTTATATAGCTTTTCTTATTAACAAACATATGGGCCACACCTATTTGACTAATCTGAATTTATTTATTGTTTTTATTTTCTAAAAATAATTAAATCAAGTTATTATTAGTATTATTTCAAATACTTCACAAGAAAAAATTCTTTAAAACAAATGATTTTCACACAATTTAGCAAAATGTTTAGTCAAAATAAATAAATCATGCCATGCACATATATATGCATTTCAAAAATAATAATTGAAGAAAGAATAAAATAATAATAACTACTTTATAAATTATTGAGAGAAAAATATAAATATAATTTAACACACAAAAATCTTAATTTGATATTCTAATATTCTATATCAATTAAAATAAATCATATTTTATTTTTTATGTATATATCATTCCAAACAATTTATATCGTGTATATATATATATAATCATAAAATAAAATTTTAAAAAATAATTAATTAAAAAAATCACATAGAAAATAATTAAAATATATAAATTAGAAGGACTCAAAGAGAGGGTCTTACATAACATGTTTTTATTTATATCAACTAATTAAATAAAATCAAAAAAATTAAATGCATTTAACTATTTATTTAATAGGTGCAATATTTGTAAAAAGGAGTACTATTTGTAATAAAATATAAACTAAAAGGTACATATATCTAGACCATACTAAATATAGTCGAAATACATGTATTTTTTATGCTTATTCTTATCATTATTCAAAAGAGTCTAGCAACACAACTAAAAGTCCGGAACATCCTTTTATTATTTTTTTGTTATAGCTAATTTTTCATTTCTTAACCTAAACACAATTTTTAAACGATATGTTTTGATTTTTTTTTTATTTGAATCACATTAATATTAATATTACGTTGGTAAATTTAATTTTGTCTCGAAAGTATGTTTAACTAAAAGTATCATCTATGATGCTTTATATTTTTCATTTTGTGTCTGCATAATTTGTTCTCGATTTATCATTTATTACATGTTACAAATATTCCAAATACAATTTTAAAAAATATATATATTTTCAATAAATACACATTTAAAAATATATTTAATTATACAGTTTAAATAAATTTTATGTTATAAAATAACGTTTATAAAAAATATTCAAACATAAAATTATAAATTACGTTAGATAAAAAAACTCACAATCATATTATGTTGCACAGTGAAATTTTTTTCATCATTCAAAAATAAAAAAATAAACATAAAAATAGGACGAACTCAACCATATATGATCACGTGGCATGGAAACTACTATATATACTTATGACTTAGATTACTTATCTATCTATAATAATATAATAATACAGGGATGCAAAATAAAATCCAAAAAAGTTGGAGAGGCGAGAGCCACCTTAGCTTATAGCTTGGATCTTAGTATTGCAGATAACTAAATAATTAATTTCAACAATAATATAATATTTTTAATAATTTTATTTATCTTCATAATATAAATAAAAATTATATATATTATTTTTAATTTTTAAAAGACACAAGTTTTATCTTAAAATAATATTTATAACTTAAAATATTATCACTAGAAGTAATTGATCACACATCAATTATAATATTTCACATTAGATATGTTGAAGATCATTTTACTATGTTAGATGTCGAATTTGGTTTTCCTACAAACAATATAATTATATGTCTGGCGTAGTTTTTAAATCATATAAAAAATATCTAAATATTAATTTTCAAATAATTTTTATTTCATTTCAAAATGACATTTACAATATGTTCAACGTCATTTCAAGTATTTTAATACTTACACTTAAATTGATTTTTTTTTTACAACTTCAGAGTCAAATTTATCTTGTATAAAAATAAAATTATATAAAATTGATAATATATCAAACTGGTTCATGAACTAAACAAGTTGAACTATGAATAGCTCAAGTTCAACTCATTTATTTAGCTAGTTTAATTTTTAATTCAAATTCGACACATTAAGTTCATGAACCAAGTTCAACAAGCTAATTCTTAAATCGAATCTCGAACTATTTTTAAATTGATTCGATTTATTGTCAACCCTACTCAAGCGCATGCTACCCGCTCATAAAAGTAGATTTGTTGTTGTTTATTTTCAATGTTGAATGAAGTGTTAGACTTAGAGTAGGCCGTGTTTGGATAGACATCTGGATGAAGTGTTCATAGCATAAACGCTTATAATTTAATGTTTGTATACAAAAATTATTTTGATGATAAAAGATAAAATAAAATAATATTTAAAAAAATTATAAATTGTTTTGTATTTCTAAAGAACTTATAAAAATAAATTTAAAATAATTTATGAATGTGTTATTATCTTTTTCATAACTTTCCGATTCATAATTTATAATGAAATTTGTGTATAAACAACTCATTGCATAATGTCAATGTACATTTTATTGATTGAAATTCAAATAATTTTTACTATTTTGAAAATAAATTCCACATAAATTAATGAGATTTATATATATTTACTCAATAAAAAAGAATATTTAAAAAAATATATTCAATAGGATGATGCTGATATTTCTTTAAAATTTAATATCAAAACTAAGCAATACAAATAGAAATTATAAATCAAACACAAGTCGTCTTTTAAATTAGAATACAAGTTGAAAAATCAAACATGATGTAGCGTCTCCAAAGGTGAGGAAAAAAAACACATAACAAAATATTTTTTTGTGTCTCTTAACTTAATTTCAGGCAATGATTTAGTTATTTGTCTTTTTTTTTCTTTGTTATTTGATCTTTTATTTAATTTTAAGTAATTTGATCATTTATGTAATGTCAACGATGTTATCTTTTTTTTTATATAGAAATCCTGAAAATTCATCATCTTCTTCAAACTAAAGTCAGAAAATTAAATCATCTTCAACAAAATTCATATTTTCATCAAATTCATAACTCAAGTTTTCAGATAAAATTATATTTTCATCTCCAACAAAAACAAAAATCAAATAAAGAACTCACATTTTAAGATTTAGGTTAGGGATTTGATTTGGAGAATGATAGAAAGAAGAAAATATTGTCTTGGTGATTTGAAGATCAAATTTTAAAGTGCGAGTTCTTTATTTGATGGATTTGATGTTGTTGGAGATGAAGATATGAGTTTATTTGAAAATTTGATTTATGAATTTGATGAATATATGAATTTTCTATGTTTTGTTTGAAGATGATGATGAATTTTTTGGGTTTCTATAAAAAATGATAACATTTTAAGACATAAATGATCAAATTGTTACTTAAAATTAAATAAATGACCAAATCAGGAAAAAAAATTAAAGACCGAATTGTTACTTAAAATTAAATTAAAGAACCGCATGAAGTATTTTGTCCAAAATATATAAATGTTTAAATATTGTTCGCTCAAAACCAATTATTGATTATTAGGGTAGCTCGGAATATGAATGTTAAGAAGATGTTTTTTGAATGTGACTCGAAGCCCCTGATCAATATGGTCAGAGAAGTCTCGCTTACCCGTCCAAGTCATCAATCTCTCATCCATCTTCCTAAGTGTAGTACCACTCTTTGCCATATTTTTCTTAAAGTCAATTGTAATGCTATTTTCTTGCTAAAGAAAGTCTACCTGTCACTCTACATTTATGTCTATTGATGAAATTTCACTACGTTTTCATATCTCGTTACAAATTGATTGTAAGTTCCCCACCTATTTCTAGTTAATAATTCTAGTCTCTTTTATAAATAAATAAAAAACACTAATTGTTAAGTAATATATATATATATAGTCTAAAGCATAGATATGAATTGCAATGCAATGAAATTTCATGTTTTCATACGCTGATAACATTAATAATTGTTTAATCAATATTCAGACAATGCTCAAACTAAACATATTTTATTTAACTTTTTTAAATCTAAAACGTCAAACTTAAAACCTACATCATTTGATATTGATCAAATGGTCACATATGTACTGCCATCATGAAGGATCTTATGATCAACGAAATGCTATCGTCACTAATTAAGCTGCTTTGCCTCATTGAGTTGACAACACCGTTAATAAGATCATCAACCACAAATATAAGACTTGTCAACCCAATCAATTGCTCCAAAAATGTATCTTGTTATTATTATTATGTAAGGTTGGTTGAAAATTTGAGAAATGTTTTTATTACAATATCAAGTTGACAACCCCATGTTTCTAAAATATGTGATGGTGATCATAATGTGATGATGCAAGGATAAGGGCATGTTCGGCTACAATGTGGGTGCACGCTAATGTTCTACGCGGTAGTAAGATGGATCTATGAGACATTAAGCTTTAACCCATTTCGTGCTCATGTAAATTATTACTCATACACAATGCACTTGTTGGAATACAATTTGATGCAACCCTCCATATGAACGCAATTGAAGGCACTAATTTACTACTCCATAACAATTATAAAAATAAGCGATCAATTTAAACCATATCATTAAGATGTTTTGGGCTAAAATGACTAGTTTAACTTACTAAATTGACAGGTTTAAACTCTAATTAAGGACTAAAGTAGTTTAGAAACCAAAATATTTTACTCGGTGATATTATTATTATTATTATTATTATTATTATTATTATTATTATTATTATTTTATTATTTTTTTACGGTTTAAAATGCTGAATAACATAAGAAAGCTTCGTATAGCTATGGTTATTATTGAAAGTTTAAAGTTATGTGTGATTTTTGCCAACAAAGTTATGTGTGATTGCTTTTTCTTTATGATCGAATATCACATGTTAAGTGAGCCCGGGTTGTTGCCCATAACATATGATAAAAATATTATATAGATGAACTCCCTTTGTGAGGTTTACATCACTTTCTGGCGTAGAAAATGTGCACATTCCTGCTGTCAACTCTGAAGATGGCAAGCCACATCACACAATGGAACCACATGCACTCTCATTTTGTTGAAAGCAATGCTCGATCCCTACACCTTTATACCCTGCCCTTCCAAATACAAATTTTGGGTCTAATTTAAAAAGAAATGGTATAATTCAACAACGGAACGAGTCGACTTTATATTAACCGGACTTAAATTATTGAGCATGAAATTTTTTCAAATTAAGACATCTCACCGCTGAACAAAGGACAAAGCCGATGAACCACAATAACTCAAATGTACTTTCATTTCCAGCCGCATGATGGAGATGAATGGAATATAAAGTCGAAAAACCACGATAGTTCACATATGTCCTCGTTTTTAGCCATATTATGGCAATCAAACCATAGTCATAGCCACCAAATGACAACAATCATCCAACATCAATAAGGATATGCGCCCTACATAAGAGGATGATCCGAGAGTCTCAGATATCATTTTTCTGACATCCTGACATAATGAAATCCTTAGGAAATATCATATTAAAAATGACATCCGGTGCATAAAAAGGTACACAAATTTATAACCCTATAACCTTTCACTTTTAGACATAAATTGACTTGATCATCGAAGTATCTACAGATACATCCTCATGACGAAGAGTTGCAGTTGTTTTCGTTGCCAGCAAAACTACTGTATTTGCCACTGAACCAAAATTTAGATCTACTTCAGATTAAATACAAACGTGCAGATAAATAAATTATAGAGAAATTCTATAAAAAAAAAATCAATATTTACTAATTTATTTAATAAGTTAATGGAAAAATAGATAGAACAATAAAACTTTGTTTGACATTAGGAAAAATTGAAAGAGGACAAAAGTGATAGCATTATTACTATATGGTTGGTATTCCTTTTTAGTCTTTATGAAATGTAGGTGTACCTTTAAGCCATGATCCATAACATGAATAAGAAGATTATCACCTACTTTATTCATCATAGTAGAGACTTTCTTGAGGATAACAACTTTAGGCTGAGACCCATTGTTGCTGTCTTCTTTAATAAATTCATAATTTACTTAATTATATTTCAATTAGCCTTCCTCTTGAAGATTACACCAGCTATATGTACATGCATAATTTTTTAAACAAAAAATTATACTGTACAAAACTTGAACATATGGGAATGTAAATATTTTATTATTAACAAAGAGAAGACTAACCTTTACTCTTAAGGAAAAAATAGTTTGTTGCATTACCAAATTAATGTGGTAGTAGGTGGCTTTTAATTCTTTGCATGAAGGAGGAAAAAAGTTAATTGCTAAGTTAATTAATTGAATACAAATTCTCAAATAGAAATGGTCCTAGGAGAAAATAAAGTTGTTATTTGTGTCTCTTTCTTCCCCACAAGCACCACGCTTTCTAAAGAGGTGGGGTAGCCAACATTTCAAAAGAATCATGAAAGCATAGCACTCCCAATTTCTTTAATAGGTTTAAGCATTTTAGTTCCACCAAACAATTATCAAAGTTAGGGGGATATAAGGTTGATTTGGGGATTAAATTGAAGGAGTTAGTGAATAAAAGAGTTAATAATACTAATTACTAATATTATTAAAAACAATTATGAAGTTGAAAACGAAGGGATTTTAAAAATACTCTCTTAATTAGTTGCGATCTTCTAATATCTATCATTAATGTTTGTTATGTCTCCATAACCACGATTAATAAGATTGTTAATCACTTTAACCTACCAAATCAAATACACAACAAAACCACAACTATAATTTAAAACCCTAGAATGAAACTAATATTTATCATAATAGAATAACACTCTTGGAAATGAATCTCCTACTGCAATTGCATAGTACATCTGCTACTCATATCTCACACCCACTCTACTCCTAGGCCCAACCATGTTTTCTTCGAGTTATCCTTAAAGTATGTCCTTGTTCTCACATCTTGTGTGTTTCTTATATCACAACACAAATAACGCCACTCACAAAACATGAGTCCCCATTAATTTTGTTATATTATATCTTCTCCACTTAATTGAACAAAAATTGTTATAAAATAAATTTCGTTTATAACGTTCATCACAAGAAAGCAGAAAGTTGAATGTGTGATAGAACATGACAAAGGAATCCAATCCTATGTGTCTTTTCAACAGATGCCTAAAACTTTGGATACCATTACCACCCACTTTGTATTCATGCGTTGTCCACTTATGGACACCATCATCATGACCTTAATTTGCATTACCATTCTCATGGAAAGAAAAGGAGTTAAATTTTCTAAACAAGATCCAGCCTTAAATTCAAAAGCATTTTCATGTAATAAAAAAATACACTAAAAAGCTTTTATTTGGTTGTACATGTTATTATTATATTTTAAAATTAAAATAAACAGCTTTTATTTGGTTGTACATTTTTATATGTTATATAAGGTTATACTTTAAAATTACAATGGAAATACAATCCAATTGTCCAAAAGAGGAAACAGAAGCCACTGAAAAATAACATGTTTTTATTAATGTTTGGTAATTAAGTTGAAGCTGTTAAACGTTTTAGGCATTCAAAGTGCCTTTGATTATGACGAATCAACTCGTCCAAGGTTCTGTCCCAATAAATGGACACACTATGTACTATCCTACAAGAACTATGAACTCTAGTAATCCCATGTTTAGATGAATTTTGTTCCTTGTTTGATAAAATTTCAAAAGAGGAAAGCAATTTTCCAAAAAGCCTTGATCCACCATTTTGAGTCACTAATGGCCTTTATTCCATTTTCTTTATTATTTTTTCTATCTCAATTATAAGAAATATTTTAGAGAATTTTTTAGTCTCATTTATAAAAAAAATGGTAATTTTTTTTATCTTCATTTAATATTTATTTTTTAAATATTATTTAACGTTGTGCCGCTCTATAATAAATATATTTGTAAAAATATTCAAAAAGTTATGATAATAAATAAATGCATTGGTACAGATGTTTTTCTGTTTTTCTTCTTAGAAATTAGGACGAGAGAATACTTTTTATTTTGTGATGGACAAGCAATCATTGATGCTTTCATTGCCATCCTTTCTAACGTGAGATATTTTATTAACTGGTGAAACTTAAATGTTTTTTTAAGGGCAGTTTGCGTTCAACCTAAGTTTAACCAGGACCTACTAGTCCTCAAGTTAATTAGGGTTGCCACTAGCCTCTACGCCTTTATTGTGCATGATGATAAGGAATCACATTCAATACATCCATAAAGGCACACATAATATCCCACCACCTAACACTACAGCAACAATTGAACTCATTTGTAGAATAGATTGGCTCTTTGTAAAGACCTGGAAATCAAGGTTTGATTTCCTAGTACTCATAAAATCCAGGGAAAAATTAGTAAAGCTTATGTTAAAGGACATGCTTATCAGCTATTCTAAACTTTGTTTTTTATAAGCTCACAATATAGCTTATACAAACTGTTCACATACATATAGTTCATGTAGAGTTTCTCTTTGTTTCTTATTGATTATAGAAACACTGTATATATATATATAGAGAGAGAAATATTTTGGTTTGTGTTTGTTTTGAGGTTGTCAGATTTGATTTTGTCGGAATTGATTTTAGTTAAAGTAAATTAAATATAAATTAATTTATGTTTGAATATGTTAAAAGTAAAAAGTTATTCTTACCAATTCACAAATGTAGAATTACCAAAATAGATTTAAAATTTTAAATGTGTATTTAAAATTATTTATTGATTATTATGAGTTTTAATTATATATAGATTATTAAACTTTTATTAGTACAAAAATTATTAAACTTTTAAATTAAAATGCATATTGTATTAGAATTTTTTTTATATTAAAATAGAGTTTATTTATGTAAGAAAAAGTTAAAGGACACGGATGCCTTGTTACAAAAAATAAATGGGCTTTTGATCTTGGAGCCCAATTCCTCTTTCTTCTCTAACCTAGAGATAGATGGTGTTGCAACTTCCAAGTTTACAACTTGAAATAAAGAAAACGCACAGAACAAAGCTAAAAAATTATCGCAATGGCCATTTTGTTAAAAGGGACAAAACTGATAATCCACATGGGATGTACAAGAGAATCGATTACAATCCAACACAAAAGCTGGAAAAGGTGGCTTCGAGTGGATCCATTTCAATTAACTGAATCACTTTCAGAAATAAGACTAAAAAAATCCTTGCAACTCACTGGAATCACGTTTGTTGTTGCTCAACAACATGCAATCAAACTTGACCCAATCCATCTAAACATGCACTTGTATGGTAAGCTGCTTACACACATTCCCTCTAAATAAAAACCGATCCATGTAAATCAAAAAGTAAAGACAAACAGTAAATTGATCTATATGCAAATTGAGTTGCTCAAACTATTGAATTTCATCCTCATGTTGCCAACAGAAAAGATGAAGAAAAAAGAGTGATTGTTTTCAATGCTAGAGTAGAGGGCCATACGATCATCAGGTTTAGTATCCTTAACAGTTTGGTTCAATTGGAGAAGCGCACATTCGAAAGTCCAGTTCATTAAAAAAATTGATGTTCCGGAGAGAACCTCTATTGGGCATGGCAAAGAAAAACAAACATGCTCCAGATTCAGTGATTAATATAGTGATTGACCAATGAAAGTGAGTGTGGTATTCTGCAGGATCTCATTATTCAGCAGTTCCATAGTAAAATATGCAGCACTATGTTTTTTCTTAAAAAATTTATCATCATCATCACTTTTAAAAATTTATAATAATAATAAGACCTATGTCCACCTACAAAGTCTATTGAGTTGCACAACTGCAATTGGGGAGGCGGAACCTACCTTCTACCATACATAAATAATCAAAAGAATGGGGATTTTAATCACAAAAAGAAAGATTTGTCAGCTGAACTAACTTATAGTATTTAAATTGGGCTCATCTTTACAAATTATGCGGCTGTTGGTCAGAAGGTGAAAGTGAAACTAGAAAACGTTGTATCATTTCAAAGCTGGTGAATGTGATTACAGCAGCTGGGGTTGTCCTCAGGAGGTTGATGGCACACCCACGGTAAAAACCAGAAAGTCCCTCTTGTTGAAATACCTTTCTAATGCAGTCAGACACACCAGAGTACCGCTTCACTGAGTGGTGTCCTTGTTCTTGTAGTCTGGATCGAACAACCTGCAAACCGTAAACAAAAAACATTTTATACTTTCTGATGCTCGACTCCTCAAAACATAAAAAAGAGAAACAAGGAATTTATGAATCGTTCTCAAAACCAGTGGTATATGGCTTTCTAATTAGTTTCTATGTTGGCAATGAAAGGAACGAAATGTGACAATAGGATAGGAGCCAATTAAGCTCAAAATGTAAGGAGAAATATTTCAGAAACAGCTGATAATATGCAGTTTGATCGAAGACATGTGAATACCATCAAGATTCAAGACTTTTAATTCAGGAAGATTTAAAAATTCATTAACATCATAATTGAATAAATAAATTAATAAAGGTCAATTTGACTAATGACTAATAGTTAAAATTTAGGGACTAACTGAGGAGACTTCAAAGTTTGTGGTGCAGCATTGGGAAAGGCTCAACGTTAAAGGGGGGTGGGTGAATACACCTTTACTTTTGTTTAACCGTATAAAATGGAATTAGAAATGGCAAGGTCATTCCATTCACAAGGCTAGAAAACTAGTTATGTATGATTATGCATGAATATCTTCAACAAAACTAAGTCAACCATTCAGCAACATACCTCATGAGGATATGTCAATGTGGATGCAAAAAATTTGGAGACTGATGAGGCAATTGCAACATCACGTGCACCGAGCTTATCCACTGTTGTGTTATCTGATACAAAATAATGATCAAATTCACCAACTGCTGAAATTCTCAAGTCGCCACAAAGAACTAAAACAGGCATTGAATTACCTTTATTAGCCAAATGAAATTTTATTCTCTCATATGTTGGAAACTGGATGGCAACATGACTGATACCAGCCAGAGCAGGTACAAGGCCACTGTTTATGGTAAAGGATATTTCAGATGTCAATAAATTATTAATTATAAAGAATTATACAATGACCACAATGTTGCATCCATATTAAATCATACTAACCTGTACATCCCACGAATTCCTTCCTCGCAAGCTATTCTCTTCAAAGCAGATAGTGTGTTTCTATACGGCACAACATCGGGTCTCATTCCTTGGGTCTGCAGTAACAAAAGGAAGCAAGCTTATTGAGCGGAATATACACATGCACTGATGATAGGCAGGATAAAAAAAGATACATCATTGTATTACTTATAAGAACAATATTATTATTACTTATAACAGCTATCCCTTCAACAGCCACACATCGCTTCGTAAGGGATAACATGATCCACAACACATGGCAAAATTGTACATATTCGCTGTTTTGGAGTTTTTCCCCCAATTCAATATGTATACAAGTTTTGTAATCTTGCATAGATGATATACTGAAAGCCAACAAACTGTGGCCCAAAACCAACTCCAAATTATGTAAATGATCATGCCATGATTTACTGTGTCGTCGAGAATACCAAAACAAATTTGTGCAAAAATGGCTAAAATTTGTGTGTAGCTTATACACCATGTCCTTGTGTTAGACTATATATGTCTTTCTTTGTATGACATTTGGGGCTAACTTAGAAGAGAAATACACTTGTTTGTGTGAGAATAGAGAATGCTCTCTAGGGCTCTTCTTAAAACCAAATTTGAGTCTTATCAAGAGCCTCTTACTCTTGTGGTGATTCTACCTTGATCTTATCATTCCCTTGTAGGCGATCTCTACCATTTCTTACTACCTATTCCACTTTTTTGTTTATTTTCATCTTTTGTTTGCTACTTTTGATTCAAGAAATCACTCAGTTAGATCTTTCATCTCATATGGAAGCAACTAGATCCACATCATAAAGTGTTACTTCTAAAACTATTTTGTCTCCCTCTCCTATCTAAACCCAATCATTTATACTCAACACCTATTCACTTATTAGCTGCAGTACTCCTTCAAGAGTATACTTATAATATTCCCGCTTTTTGTCCAACATTACCTTAATAAACAACTAATTGCACATACTCGTTTGAAGCACTCGTGAATCATGCCAATTATATATGATAGGCTAATAGCATAAGAAATTCGATGATGTTATACGTAAGATTCAGTCTGAACTGAAAAAGAAACATACTTGGAGTCTAGTCTTGACAACCCAAAATGGATTTGTAACAATAGTAGTTGCAGCCCCAGCACCTGAAGCAGCTACCACATTAGCTCCAACTGAAAGATGATGATTCTTATCTGCATACATATCATAGCTATTATAATTTGTAATTCTAAATGAATGAATACACAGTGCACGTGACTTGTGAGTGCACGCACACACAAACAGCAAGTTGACAAACTTAAAAACAAGAGTAATTGTCAATAAACTAACCATCAGAACAAAGCCGGCTCTTGAGCTGCTCATACACGGTAAAATAGACCTGCAAGTTAACAAATTGATTCGCTTTAGAATTTTAGTAGAATAGAACATTATGATGCTATAACTAAATAGTGTATATAGACACAGCCAAAATCATATAAAGAATTATAGAGGCCAACAAAATACACCATCCAATAGTAAGTTAAATCGATTAGGCAACAAGAGACTCCAAAAGGTATGGTATAAGATAAGATTAAAGATCAAAAGATTTAACTAATTCAATTTTATACTAAATAAACATTAGTGTTGATTGTTACTCATAGATCTACAAAATCATTCCAGTTAAAAGAAAAACTATACAGCAAGAATAGTAACTATTCAGATTTATAGGTTTATTATGTGGTTAATTAGTGTTACTTTTATTAGTATTTTATTTCTTGGTCAAAGGGCATTTTACCATTGGTTTCTTAAAGCTATGTACTTATCCGTGTCTATACATTTGCTACATTTTGTGAGTGGCAGAGTGATCAACTTGTGCCATATTAGTATTTGGCCCTGAGTTTTGATTAATCCTATTTAAGCAATGTACTCAACTATCAAATAATAAAGAGCGAGTAGTTGGACAAACCACTGCAGCAGGATTGCTCCTAGTCCTTTATTTGTGATGCAATTATACCAATCATCTAATCTAGGAGTAATATCTGATTTAATTTCTACTTATCAACTTCAATCTTATTTCTCTTTCTAGTTTGTCCATATCTCAATCAAAAGCATTCCTCCATGATCTAGTTGATTCATGGATAAACCTAAACCCACCAATCTCCCAGATAATAACTTGCAGGCACTTTCACAACACAGAATCCACCACATATGGACTCTTTAAAAACCTATTTGCTACAGATCAGCTTTTCTTTATGCATATGCCATACCCCTTTAGTTCATCATTAATCCTACAGCCGTCTGATGTCATTAAGCATTCTGTGGAAATCTACCAACATTTATAACAACACAGGATACTTGGTTCCAATAAGAAGGAACTTCAGCAACAAGTCTATTGTTCACATTATCTTTAACCTAAGCAAGACCCGATCCATGATTTACTGTTTTTTTTTTTCTTGTACATATTTCTCATTGCCAATTTGAAGATAAAAACAACAGTTACATATAATGCACATTAAATCTTCCAAAAAATGAAGAAGAATAGTTCATCAGGTAAAGTAATGACAACAAGCAAATAATAACACGAAGTAAACTCACAGCCCAGTTCGGAAGTAAGGCTAGAACAGTCGGGGCTAGCCCACGGTACATTCCACGCAACCCCTCCTTGTGATATATTTGTTCCAAACTACCAACTATAAGACTTCCTGAAACACAAACACCCAATGTTGGTCATATAAATAAATGCAGTATTCAGCTGTAGTTGTTTTATGATGTTAATTTACACCCCTTAACAGTTTATATTAATCTAAGAACAACAACTCAAACTCTAAAACTAAAATACTAAACAGAAAGTAATTTGTATGAGACAGGGCGCATTTACATTGTCTTGTTTGTTTTTGTCAACATAGTAAAAAGCATTGTTATTATGCTAAGAAACATAAATAAGCACAGTCACATACTTTTAACAGTTCCATTAGCAAGCTGGGGAGCACCATTAACCTGAAACCTAGTTTTGATTACATCTAAAGGACACACAAATGTAGCAGCAATAACTCCTACATACAAAAAAAAAATCAAAAATTAAAAATTACAATGAAAAAACAATTTCTAGGTTAAAATATGATTTTAGTCCCTGCAGTTATAGTGTTTTTTGGTTTTAGTCCTATAAAAGTTTTTTGGTTTGGATTATGTCGCTACAAATTCAAAGCAAATAAAAAAACAGTTGCTTTTAGTATCTGATGTCAGCTTATAGAGACACATGGCATGATGTGATTTTATTGGGCCACAGCCTAAAAGCAAATGTGTTTGAATTTACGTAGACCAAATACAAACAAAAAAACTCTAGAATTGCAGTGACTAAAATCTTATTTTAAACTTAATTTCTATGATAAATTGGAGGAAGAAAAGATTAGTGGCATACCAGCGGCAGCACCAGCACCAGCATTGCAAAGAAGACCTTTGGGATATGGATTAGGAGCATGTGAATCAGTGGACATGGCTGACGAATTGCACGAGAGTATCCTTAGGCTGAAAAGAAACTGCGAATTTTGTGGCGAAAGCAAAAGAGTCCTCTTTGGAGAGGGCAATGGTGGAGAACCACAATGGCATGGAGTCTTGTTCGAGACGAATTCGTGTGTTGCTGAAATTCTTCTGGTTTTTTGAATTTCAGAGGAAGGAAATGCTAATGTAATTAGGTTAAATTATATTAAATTAGGGTTTAATAAGAACGAAGCGAGGTGATGCTATAAATTTTGTGTTAGAGATACTAAATTGACAGAGAAAGAAATTAATTAAAAAGAAAAGCGAGAATCGTCGTAGAAAGGAAAGATAGGTAAATGTGAGAAAGAAGATGAAGCTTTGATATTTTTAATTTGCAGGGCTGCGTCAAATTGTGAATATTAGAAGATGATTGGTATTTGGAATTGGATTTGGATACTTTATTTATTTATATAAATAATAATCAGCTAGCTATCCTCACTGATCGCCGCAAAGTGCGCGTGGGTCCCGATTCTGAGGGGATTTGGAGGATATTTTAAAAATCTTGTTAACGAATTTTTTTTTTTTTTTGTGATATCTTTTAAATAAATTTTATTATGAGTTAAATTTAATTTAATTAATGTCTTACACCTTTAAAGATAACTTTTTTTTTTTTTTTTAAGTTTACAGATAACTTTTAGATTTGACCTTATCGTCTAATAAAATAAAATATTTAATAAATATTTTACCTTATAAAAAAAATCTTTTTGGATTTGAAAACGATAAAAAGTTTATCCTTTTCTTTAAGATCGTATATACAGTATAGTTAAATCATTTATCTATCTAAAATAGCAAAAAATAATGAGGTAATTTCTTTTTTGTCGAAAAATAATGAGGTAATTTCTTCACCAGTAATCAATGTTTAATGAAAATTGGACCTTATCAAATAAAAATTTTCAATTTGAAAATGGTAAAAGGTTTATCCTTTGCTTAAGATTTTGGTTAAATTTTTTATTAGAAAACTTTAAACTCTAAACCTTATCAAATAAAACTTTTCAATTTGAAAAAGGTAAAAGGCTTATCCTTTTCTTTTCCTAAGATTTTGGTTAAATTATTTATCAGAACAATAAATGTTTATTTTACATAGTCAATGTCATGCTAATAATGTATTATTAGGTGTAGCGCATCTCCGTCATGCGATCACCTCAAAATAAATTGTATTATGGGAATGCAACTAAATTTTTGTTAATAAATTATTTATTATTTAATAAATTAAAAATAATTAAAATATTTAAAAAAATCAAATACTATTAATTAAATAAAATGAAATATATTAAAAAAATAAATTATATTAATAACATAAAATAATTGATCAAATTATTCTATTAAAAATTATTTTTATTATTATTTTATTTATTTATTATAATTAAAAAAAAATAAGAGGAAGTTGTTATCAAATAATAATTAAGTGGTTAATTTATCTGCAAATTAGGATAGAGTTGTTATAATAATATAAATTTATCTACAAAATATATGATAGAATTGTTAAAATAATATAATAGTTTCTTTTGGCACATCAATTCAATCGCATTTTATTTTTTCTTCAACTTAATGTATTTCATTTTATTTTATTAATAGTATTTTTTATTAAATATTTTAATTATTTTCAATTTATTAAATAATAAATAATTCAATTGTTAAAGATGACAAAAGATATTTAAAAACATATAGATGGGCGTATTCCCGTGATGGGACCTTCTATTGCGTAAAAAAAATTATCCTTTCAAGTGTTGCACGACAGAGATGCGAAAAATATATACTTAAATAAAAAGACATTATTGCTAATGCAAATTAATTTTATACTGACATTAATTATCGTTAAATAATTATAAATACTATTATTAAATAAACACTTAATCAATGCTTGAGATTGGATAGTGTAAAATAATTCATAGAGACACAGTAAATCTTATATTTTATATTAAATGAAATAAGTTTTTAGTTCATATAAAATTTTATTTTTAATTATTTAAAAAATTCTCAACTTTTTAGTCTTTAAAAAAATTTATCCACTTTTAGTCTCTATTTTGAAAACTTCTTTAGTCCCTAAAAAAATCCCTATAAAATTAGGATTAAGATTAAAAGTGAATAATTTATATACACTATAAGTGTAAATAGTTTTTACAACGTCAGTTAATCGCAATTGTTAGATTAATAGAGATTTTGACTTATAAAAATTACCTCTAAAATCATTAATAGAGATTTTGCCTTTTATAAAAATTACCTCTAAAATCGGTTATGATGTGTTGGCCATATAAAATAATTTTCAACGACAATGAAATCGAGCAGAGATGTTTTTGATATTTGGACAAGGTTTTGGATTAGGATCGGATAATTGATTTGGTTTGCATATTTTAGATTAGGATCAAAAAACTTTTTTCTCTAGCGTTTATATTAAATTTATTGTGTGGGTTATTTAAACAACCATCCTTTATAAAAAAAATTCCTTAAATTTTAATTTTTTTTAAAAAGAGTATCTAATTTCATAAAAAAATATTTGTTAAAAAATAGATTAATGTTTTCTCAAACTTTATTTTTTATAAAAAATAAACTAATAAATATTATTGAATGACACAAAATAGGGTCACAAAACCCTCTAATCTAAGCCCACAAAAAATCACACAATTGGGGCTAATGTAAAAAATAAGTTCTCTCAAGAAAGGGCCACAATTTGAAAATTGGATTTTATACAATCACAACTTGATTTCTACCCCATATTATTCACTTTTTGCTTGAATTTCTTAAAATACCATTTTAGACAATAGAAGAAAAAAATTGACCTATTTTTTTTTTAACTCACATCTCTATGTTTTATTGCATACCAAAAACCTAAAAAACGAAATTTTCGTATGTAAAGTTTTTTCTTCATATTCTCTTCTTTTTGGTATATACAAATTAAATTTTTTATTATATCATAAATTTCAAAAATAAGAAATATATAGTATGAAAAATTGTTTCTCAGTTTTTTTTTTTTATATCAGAAATTTTAAAAACACGAAATATTTGGTTTGTAAAATTTTTTTCGATTTTTTTTAAATATTTAAAAATTTAGAAAACGAAATATTTGATATGTAAAAATTTTTTTTGGGTTTTTTTTCATACAAAATATTTCAATAACACGAAATATTTGAAATGTAAATTTTTTGCTTACCAAAAATGTCGAAAACACAATATTTTGTATATAAATGATTTTTACATACTAAAAATTTTGGTATGTGAATTTTCGAATTGAATATTTTGGAGAAAATAATTCAAACCGAAATTTTTATATATGTGAACGGCAAAAAATAATAAGTTCAAAAGTTTTCAATGAAAGAAGTTGGAAAAAAGTAAGGGTAAATTGGATTTTTTTTATAAAAATTGTGATAGCAAGGGTCATGGTGTGGAAGTACCAAATCCAGTTTTCCCATAACTTAAGGAACCTGACACACATAATTTAAGGAACTTGAGAGTTGGGGAGTGGCGGTAGATGTTCGTGTTGACTAGCGCGGACAGGATTCCGTGGTCTACCCAGCATTTAATATATATACTCTTTGATCTTATATATAAGTAAAAATAGTATTTCACATCCTTTTAAAAAAATAGTTAGATTTATTTAATTTTCTCAAAATGATAAAAAGAAGTCAATGTAATCTTGTTACGAGAACTTATTCGATAAAAATAAAATATATTGTTAAAAATAAAATCTACATTAATTAAATAGAATTATAGAAATTATAACATTTAATATAGTTAATTAGTCAAAATTTGATTATATTTAAGACTAAAAAATATAATTTTTGTTGATGTTTATATTAGAGATCGGATAATGGATATAATACTATGTAATATAGGTGAGAATGTAAATTTTATTGCAATAACTAAATAATATTTTGAAAAAAAAAAATTCTGTCGCGAGTTCGACGCTTGAAAGAAATATTTTTGCTACTCATTTATATTTTCTTAAGCAAGATATCAATTAAAATTTCAAAATATAAAATTAAAAAATTTGAACCACGTTTTTTTTCTTAAAAAACAATGATATTATACTTCATATATAATATTTTTTATATTCATACATTGTTTATTTGATTTTAACCCTCCTATAAATATTTTTAAATAGGCGTGGGATTTGAGTCTTTTTTGAAGATTGTTCAAGTGTGTTGTTTAAGATTTTCAAAACAAATTAATAAAATAAAAAAATGGTAGAATGCATTTTTAGTCTCAATAAAATTTTATTTTTAATTTTTATAAAAAATTATATTTGTTAGTCTCTATAAAATTATTATACAAACTGTTTTAATCTCTTCTGAAATATCACAAAATATCTTTTAATAATTTTTTTAGTAATAATGTTTACAGCATTTTAACAAGTTTCTCCGTAAAAACTAAATTCAAAATTCAATTTATAGGTCTTTATTTTTGTTACGTTTATTTTTGAGTTTATAGGTTTTAAAAAATTCATATTTAACTTATTCCAAGTTAAAAAAATTCTAAATTTTTCGTGGAGGAACCTTTTACAGTGTTCTAAATAAATTTGCAAAAAATCGTTTAAAAATATATGTTTACATTTCAACAAGGACTAAAAAATACGTGTATGAATAAAATGAATCGAACTTAAGTTGAACTTTTACAAAGATTAAAAACTTATTTAACCAAAAAAAATAATGTAAAACTTAGTTCATGAATCAAATGAGTCCAACATGAGTTGAAAATTGAAATATTTAAATGCTTGAAGATACTGTTGAACACATTTTAAATATTGTTTTTAAACGAAATAAAAATCATTTAAAAAATAAATATTAAGAAGTTCTTTATATTATTTGAAAGTTACTAAAATGACATAGAACTCTGTTGTGTTATAGGAAATCTGATTTCGATCTCTAATACTATAAAATAATTGTCAAGAAGTCCAAAATGAGATATTGCATTTGTTGCTTAAATCAACTACTTCCGGTGATGATATTTTGAATTATAGGTATTGTTTTAAGATGAAAAATATGTCAATTAAAAATTAGAACAATGATAACTTATTAAAATTGATATATAACTAAAGCCCTAAAATAGGGATGGCAATGGGTAGGTTTGGGTAGGGTACTACAGTACCCGTCTCCATACCCGCAGTTTAAAAAAAAATTACTTATACATGTGTTTGTACCCTATTGAGTATGAACTTTAATACATGTACTCTTACCCTTTGGGTACCTAAGTGCATGTATCTATACCCATTATCCATATTTTAACTAAAATAGATCAATAAATAAACGATATTATTGTGATTAAATTTAAAAATTATTCAAATATCTTATATACAATCATAAAGTATTATAAACCAAAATATTTTATAATTCAAAACATTTCAAATGAACACACGTTACAATACACATTCAAATATTCATAATAATACTTTACGAAGTTGCAAGTCCTACTGTGGTATTATTCGAGATATGTAAAAAAAATTGATAGAAAGTTACAAGTATAATTATAAGGTCACAATTAATAAGACATAACTCTTAGTTAAAAAGTCACAATTAGTTACCTATTCATCATAATCAAATTCTTAAAAAATTTGTAAACGTTTATATTTCGATTATAAATATTATAGTGGTCAAATGATATCAATAGATGCTAAAACATAAAAGAAAACAAGTAATTAAACTAAACACTAATATAATATAATACAATGTAATAAATATATAATATATTTATATAAGTGCGAGTGCGGGTAGAGTGGGTATTATAGTACCCGTACTTGCACCTATATCCGCTTAATTTTGTTACTAATTATCTGTCCCCCCGTACTCATTTTCATTATGCAAGTTTTTACTCTACCCATTATAAATTTTTTGTGAATATCCATTAGGGCTATATCTAATTGTTATTCCTACCCTGAATCAGAAAACTGCCTCAATTCTCCTAGCCAGCTTAGACTCGCTTGACCAATTTGCTATGAAATTTCTTCTCTTGTTTTCAATTTATCTGGCCAACTCAATTTAGTTAGTCCAATTTTGCTACTTTATGCTTGGACTTGCTAACTTGTTCTCAATCCAATACTTTTCCTAAAAACACAAACTAGATGATAAGATGTATTTTTTTTACTACAAGAAAAAACTTTTATATCTATGGAAAATTACATACGGACCTCAGTCAGTGGGTAACACTACTAGAAATTAGCGTTTTTTCTGCGGAAACATATCCGCTGGTAATACCTAAGGATTTTCCTGCGGTTTCGATTTAGTATAGCAATATTCCTGCGGTATCAGAATCCGCAGGTAAAACAGCAGCAGCAAATTTCACTTTAGCATTCCGCAGGAAATATCCGCAGGTAAATACTTTACTTTTTATTTAAATAAAATAGTTTTTATTTTTATATAAATAAAATAAATTTGTTTTTTTAAACAAATTAAAAAAGTAAGAAAGTTTTATAGATAGAGATGACAATAAAATTTGCACAGCAATATCCACCGGATATGGGTTTTCCTCGAAATCAAAATTCACTTTTATTTTTTTCAATTATATTATTTAATTAACATTACTTATACCACTTTCAATGCAATATATTTTATTATACATTGATAATACATCAATGTTTAATAAAAATAATTTGGTGAAAGAAATATTATCTCTTTCATTGATACATTTTTTTTAATATATATGAAATGAACAAACAACTCAATTATAGGGTATTTTTTTAATACACACACGTATATTTGATTTGGATATAATTTTTTTTGCAAAAATGATTTGAGTATCAATTTTTCGATTGTGAATTCAAAAATCCATCTATTTGAGTAAATTTGATTTGTACTTAAAATTTTGAAAGAAAAAACTGAATTAGTTAAAAACCAATTTAAATTATCAATTTTTTTAAGTTAAACTGAATCAATCAGCACTAAGGTGGCCTAAGACAGAAACTAACTTAAACATTTAGAAAACTTAGGGCACTTTAACACTCTCGCTGGATCAATTTTGAGCTTCAATGTTAGCTTCTCAATGTCAATTTAGAAAACTTAGGGCACTTTAACACTTCTCATTCACCACTCTAGTTTGGTTTTAGAAATATTCTTCTCGCCGTCACACTTTAACACCTCGTCGTCCACCTATTCCAACAGCAGCACCTCGCCGTCACGTATCTCGCTGCTGCATCTCAACCATTGCCACCACCGTCACACCTCGAAGCCATCGAATCTGAACTCTTTACGTTGCTGTCGTAAGTGTTGTGCCACTCTGTTTTATTTCAGTCTCGTTTCTCGCCATTTTTCATTATTCTTGTTTCATTATTCATTTTCGTGAACTATAGTGAGTTAGGGTTTCGATTTTCTTCTGATTTAGGGTTTTTCTTCACTTTCTGATTAACACATGCTAAATCACGTTGTTGCTATTCGTTTACATTGTGTATTATTTACTGAAGTGGAGGAAGCTTCGATCTTGAACATGATTTGGTCAAAGAGTTTGGAAATAATACCCAGAGCGTTCAATTCAGCAGAGAGCCAAACAATCTCTACAATCTCAACTCCTTCAAATACTCTGGTAAGTATATTAATACATTAATTGATTTATCAAATTGTTACCTTTGTTTGATTTAATTGATTAAAATATATTTTTTTTATAATGGTGAGAAATGTGTAGTAATAAAACTAGTTTTTTTTTGTGAATGCTGGTTTTTTATATTGATGGGTTGAACATGATTATTTCGCTGTAGTTGGTGTTGTTTTTTTGATTTTGATAATGCGAATGTTTTGTGTGTGAAGCTGAGTTTTTTATGTATGTGATGGTGTATAGGTTTGGCCAACAAGAAAACTGTTACCATTCAGCCTGCGGGTAAAGATCAAGCTGTGTAGTTTGCAACCACTAAGACAAGGAAGCAAAACAAGCCTTCAGCTTTGCTTCACAAATCTGTAATGAAGAAGGAGTTTAGGAAGATGGCAAAGGCTGTTCAAAATCAGGTAATTTTTGTGATAGAAAAAGATCGGTTAAGAAGTGTTTTGTTGGGAGACGTACTTGATTCATATTAATTGTGCGGAATTTGTTATTTGATAATTCTGCTTATTTTATTTGTGTTTCTCAATATTGATTTGTTAGCTGCATTATGTTGCTGGCAACGTAGTCGCTGGATATAATCCATTAAAATCAGATCGTTAAACATTTGTTTTATATTATTTGGAATTAGTTGGTTTTTAGATTGTTTTGAATTTGTAAACTTGTTTTGTTTGTTTAGTGGTGAATGAGGCTCTATCAAACATGTAAGACAGGTCCATAGTTTGATTTCTTCAGTGAAATATATTTGTTGCTCTTGGCTTCTGAGATTTGATCATTGAAAGTTATCTTGACTGTAACCTAGTGATATCATCTTTGTTTACACTGATAATTGAGGTATGGTAGTCACTCTTTTTTTATTTCAACTATTCTCCACAAATGCTGTGATGCAAATTATATCTTTGTTAACTGAAATCATTTTGAACCTGTGTCAATATGAGTATTTCCCGGCAGTGATGAGCCTTTAACATGTAAGAAGATTCCCTAGGTGGGTTTCTTCAATGAAATTCTCTTGTTACGCTTGGCTTCTGAGCTTTTGATCATTCAAAAGTTTGATTTTCATGAATTTAGCTTCCTATTTTTAATTTGGCTTCTGAGCTTTTGAATTTTGCTTATATTTTTACTTTTTGGCACTAATGCAGACTCCAGCTGTGTCCCTTGCCCTAAAGGTTTCTGCTATTGCTGTAATTCTGAAAAGGTAATAATAAACATATTATATTTCTTGGCTTTTGGTTCAAACTTTTCCTCTGAAATCGAATGGATGGTCATTGTGCTATTATTTATTTTAATGTTGTCAACCTCGAGATGGAATCTGATCCAAATTTTCAGTTTCTACAAAGGGAAGGCATACCGGCTGATAGTACTTTTATTTATTTATGATTTCCTTATTATAATCACAAGAATAGCAGTTCAATTTTACTTATGCATATACATCTCTCATTTAACTGAACCATTGTTGTGCATTTTCAGATCTGAAAATAAGCATGGTCAACATATTTTTGATATTCCAACTGTGGCAAATGACATGGGAGTCACACCAGTTGAATTAACAAATCAGTTGTATGAACTAAAGGTTTGGATTCGTGGATAATAGGATTTTTCTTCTTCTCGAGTTTGTATGTGGACATACAAAATATGTCTTGAAAGTGCATGAGGCCTTTTTCTCTTCTGTGTTCAAAAGAAAATGAAGTGATAATATTGTAGCTCTACTTTTAGAACTTTAGCCATAAATACTTGCAGCATGATTTATGTCTTTATTGTTGCAATTATCTTATAACACTTTTCTGCATTTCCTTGTCTTGAAATTTTTTGGCATCATACGTATGAGTTTCATATAATCAAAACACTGAAGCTGTATGTTTTGTTTTAAACTGAATATATAGTGTTTTGTGTCTGCATGCGTTGATTTAGAGCCTTGTGGTGGGTGAGGGTTTTTTATGTATATGGAGGTCTTCTGTGAATGATCATTATTAAATGTGGTTCTTCTTCTTGCTAGTTGCTAGGTGTCAGTCAGAGTCCCCAACGATCTTGGGTTAATTTTTTGTTGTTCATTTGATGTAGTGGTAAAAGGTGGTGAAAAGGCAGAGCTGCTTGTTGGTTTGAAAAATGACGGTAACCGACTATGCTTGTCACTATTATACAGCTACTATGCCTTTCATTTGTGTCTTGTGATAAACCTCTAAAACTCAATATTCCTTAGTGTTTGCAATTCAGTTATATTATTTTCTTGCATGTGTTGGAAGCCGTCAAAACTAAAAGAAATAGAATATTGTATTTGTTGCTTAACTTCGTTGTATGGATTGAAAACAGGGCAGTCAAGTTTGAACGTTGTTGCAATTAAGGCTAGCATTCACCTTCCATTTAATCGGTTACCGAATATCTAAGACTGCATGTGTACATGAAATGGAAGTTCCTGCATACCGGACATGGATGTACAATAGGCTTCTCCCCGATCGAAAAACATATACATTTTATTGTTTGTTGTTCATTGTTCATTTTAATGTTAGAAGACCTACATTCTAAAGTGTCTTGATTTTTTTGAAAACAGACTTGTGTATTGGATTATACTTTAATTAATACTTAGTGATGATATGTAAATTTTATTTAAGAGTATTACAATAGTTGAATCATATTTTAGTTAATATTTAGTTACGGTTTGTGAGTATGATATAAATTGTTTTAAAGTAAATGTATTGATAATAATATAAAATTTCATATCAATTAAAAATAAATAAATAAACAAAAAAAAACAGCACTATATTTCCTGCGGATTTTTCTTCGAAAATAGTTTTGATACAGATTTACCTACGGAAATACATTTGGAATAAATTCGTAGAAATAGTATTGATAATAATATGTTAATTTTTCAAAAAAATTTCGTATTTTATGTTTCTACGGATTGTCCGTGGGTAAATTTAATATGTAATTTTTTTTTAAATTGTTTAAGTTTTTAAAACTAATAAAACGTAAAAAAAAACACATAATCACAACACTTCGACCTCAACCTTACCTATCTAACCTCAACCTCAACCTTACCTTCGCCGCCACCAAACCTCAACCTTACCTACCGTTACACCTCGTTGATATTGACACAACTTTGCCGTCTTTGTAACTCTCGCGTACGAGCTTCAACGCCGTTCTCGCAACATCTTCAGCGCCGTTCTTGCGACCTTCAACGGCATTTTCGACCTTCTCTTCAGCACTTTCGATTAGGTTAATTTCCATTGCTTTGATTTTATATTTGTTAGAATCTCAAGAAATTTGAATGTGATCTACTGTGAGCTTTGTGTTGTGAGTTTTGTTCAAAATTAAACAACTATTATAAACTTGCAGTGGACATATTTATTACCAAATTAAGTAAATGAATATCTTTAATTTAAACCATTTATAAATAAAATTGAAACTTATCAACTATCTTTATACACAATTGAAGGTTAACTATTATCATAGACATGATAATGAGTTAAAAGTGGTATATATATATATATATATATATATATATATATATTAAAATAATATTAATCTATATCTTAAAAACATAAAATTATAGTCAATTTTAATTATTTATTATTCTAAAACCAGTGTTATTTAGATGCAGAGGTATAAATATTTTAGTCCCATTATCTCGTAATGAGTATTTACGTTCTTTAAAAATTGACTATGAATAAAAGAGAATAATAATTTATACAAAAAAAAAAGAGAGAATAATAATTTATACAAAAAAAAAAAGAGAGAGAATAAGAATTTTTTTAAAATATTCATTTTAATAATTGATGTGTTTTTCACTGTCATAAATGAAAATTAGAATATAATTTTTTGAAAATAATGTGCTTAGTATTAATTTGATGGTACAATTGAAAAAAATGATTAATTTTATATTGAAAACTGAAAAGATGACACTTGTTGTAATAATAATTTGGCTTAATTACAGTTTTGATATCTCTATAATTACCAATTTACATAATTGATCTCCCTATTTTAAAAATCGACAGTTTTGGTCCATCTTTTAGATTTTTAAACAAAAAAAATGACGATTTGACATATTTCAAATGACGTGATACAATTCTATGATATAAAACCATGTAGATGTATTTATTATTTATTTACGTTTTTACTGCGTTTTATTTCAATCTCATTGATGTAAATCATTCTACATCATCGTATCATATGCCACATTATTTAAAGAACACACCATTATTTTTTAGTTAAAAAATCACAGAGATAGATCAAAATTGTCAATTTTTAAAATAAAATGACCAATTTCATAAATCAGTAAAAATAAAAAGACTAAAATTACAATTAAACATAATAATTTATTTTTATAAAGTGACGCTTATTGTTAGTTAGATGCAATATACATTATAATTAATAAATTTCCTATAAATTGATAGTGGTTTTTTAATCCACTTGATGTTTAATAAAAGTCAAGTGACATTTAAATTTTGAATAAACTGTAATAAAATATTTTTGTGATATTTAATATATTTTATAAAAATAACTTTTCACAATCAGTTTAATATATATATATATATATATAACATTCCGTTGAAACTAATTTTTGTTTAGACCCAATATTAATCATTTATTTCTTCATTATCTTTATCTTCAGTCTTTCACTTCATTTTAAAAAATCTAAAACTCAAAATTTATAGTTTTAATAGAAAAACTCAAAAGGTCGATCATGTGAATTGGAGAAAAATCAAAATAACAAATTTATCATTCCTTGTAGAATTAAAAAATGAGTTGAATACCACACACATATAAAGAGATGAATTGTCTAAGAATATTTAAATTAGTAGATATTTGTAATTATAATATTTTATAGTTCATATTTAAAGATATTTTAATGATTTTTAATTGAGTCACAATCTTAACAATTAAACTGTTATTTATCGATTTATTTTAATAACTCGTATAAATATTTAAGTATCCAACACGTATAAATAATGATATTGAAAGTACTATTCTCAAGGATATACTTTTCAAACTGAGAGTATAAATATTACAGCACTATACAAAAAGTTTAAGCTAAATTGCACTTTTATTCATTTATTTTTTATCTAGATCTCAAATGTACGAACAACTCATTGATTTTTAGTGAATTTATGATGAATTTTTCTTTATCTACAATAACTCATTTTTTAATTCTTATTAAAATTATAAATTTTTTATTTTGATTTTTCTCTAATAACATAGCCGACGTTTTTGTATTGAAATTATAAATTTTGGATTTTAGATTTTTTAAAGACAAAGTGGAATAGGAAGATAGTGAATAGCTATAAAAGATAAAGATTGAATGTGAACGAAAACTGATTTAAACTTAAATAACTATAAGTGTATTTTTCTAAAATTTAAACAACTAATATGAGAATGATTTACTTTTATAATTTAACACATTGACAACGTTAATGTACACATTAACATTATAACAGTCCTGCAACAATTTTTTTAACAAAATTAACAAAAAAAATGACATTTTTTATAAATAAAAATTAATGTTGCAAACACGACCCAACTTAAAATACTTAATAGAAAAAAAACTTATCCAAAAACTGAATCAAATATAAATAACTAAAAATATAATTTAGCGATAAAAATAACTTATTAATTTGAGCTAAGCATTAAAAAAAATATATATAGAAGTCCCTAGTGCAAGCTCACACATAAAATATTTTCACAATTTTTACCATGTAAGTAACTTTTACATCACAATTTTTACGTCATATATTTTCTTTTAATGACACTTTTACGTCATATCTCTTACCTATTTTGAGTGCAAGAAAACATGGACTAACTCGGTAATATTTGGTCTGTAGCCAATTGTCAAAGGTGTGATGCTTATATCAAGAAAAGAAAGCAAAACTCCACTCTTTCATTTACTATTGCTTATGTGTACTGTTAGATAGAGATAATGTGAATTTGCTTTTCCCACCCAAAATACGGATACCAAACTTCCATGCCATTATGGTGCTTTAAGAGGCTACAATTTCAGATATTTTAATTTTTAACATATACATATTTATCATTATAACAATTTTGAGTAACAAAATATTTAGCTTACACTCAATCCCCTTATCAACTCCATGAGTGAGAAAAAAAAATTAGAATGAATGATATGATAAATTGATGATGTAATAGAAGGAGAAAAATAGAAAAAGAAAATGAAATGTTAAATAATTGTATTAAAATTAAAAGTGTGTATACATATAAGGGTTGTTTGAAAAAATAGTAACTTTTTTTTCTTTCAAATAGTGCCCTTGTTTATCTCAACAAACAATATACTAACATGTTATTCTTATTTATCTAATATTTACTACAATAAAAGTGTCTTAGTATGATCTTTAACTCATCATTTAATTGACAAATATTGATTTGGTTGAATATTATGTTTTGATTTTAAACTTGAAATCTTGTAATTGAGTGTGGGAGTTTCTAATGGTATTTATCATTTCGTTTAAAAAACAATATTTTAGCATAATTATTATTTTTTAAAATATGTAAATAATATGAGAAGAATAACGTATGTTTCCATCATTTTTTTTAATCTACCATTCTTATGTAAAAATTCATCATTTTTTCATAAAAAAAGAAAATTCATTATTTCATAACACGAATTTTTTTAATAAAATATAAAGTACAAATACATCGCATAATTAACTTCATAACATGAACTTGTGCTAGACCACTTCGATATAATAAGGTGTCATACAAAAACCTTGATATTCTACGAGAACCGTATTTTATTTTTTGGACAAAACGTTATGCTGAATATAATAGAATAAATCAATGCTACATAGAATGTTTTTTTAGTAAGAGCATTTATTAATGTTAAAAAATGGAATGAAGGTAATATATAAGTATCACTGTATTTAAGGAATTGAAATAATCCCCTTAAAAAAGTTTCTTATATAGCTAACAATTATATTGTTATATATGTTTGAAAATTAATTATTTGTTACACTAAGTAAATGACCAATTTTGTCTTGGGGATTTTATTTGCTCTTACGCATCTGAGTTATTTTGGGAACAATTAATTTTGTTAAATTTTACGATCTAATTAAGAATTTCCCTCTTGAAGATTTTAAGAAAGGAATCGTGTTACTACTAGAAATTAAGGTTTTACCTGCGGATTTTCTGCAAGAAACACTGTTACATGCAGATTTACCGGCGGCAGTATTTCCCCACGTAAAACCTTCGTGGATAATTGTTTTCTGAGGATTTTTTAAACCGCAGGTAAAGTACCTGCGGATTAATCCGCAGGTAAATCCCCACCTAATATTTAATAAACTTAAGACATTTTATACGTATTTTCACGCGAAACAAATCTGTAATAATATTTCTGCGAATTTATTCCAAATGTATTTCCGCAAGTAATGTCGCATTGATAAGTGAGATAATAATGAATTTACTTCACTCAGAGTCTATCATAATGCATGCAAACGCATCATTTAGATGAAATATATAAGAAAACAACTCAATTATACTATTTATCAATTATCAATACCTGTGACCTTTGCTCTTCTAGATTCAGGTTATCAATTATACTATTCATTTGAATCTGTAAATTAAAAGAAAAAACAATAAAAAATCCATATTTCAGTAAGTCTTTATTATAATGCATGGAAGCAAAAGAGGTGTAGCAAGACTAGCAACCAAGTCTCATCACCTAGACAGGATAGCCATCCGAACAGTAGCATGTCCAAATCAGGCCATGAACTCCCTTTTAAACTTTTTGCGCCTATCATATTAGAGGTAGAAAAATCTCTGATTCAGAATTTAATAAACCGAAGTTATGTAATACGGTTAGTTGGTTGTAAAATTGACAAGGAACATAATACAAAACCGCTGAGATGACATGGAATAAAAGGAACAAAAGGATATTAATATGATTTTCAAAATGATAACATGAACTAAATATTTGTTGACTATTGCAACCGCATCATTGTGTTGTTTGTATTTTTTATTTATTTGTTGATCTCATACTAGGTTTTACCAAAATGCATGAAGTTCAAGTTATCAATAATAACAGCTATGTGATAATTGTTACACAACAAAATAGTAAGTTAAAAAGTTTATGCTTGACAGGACCTGGTGTTGTGATATTGCAAGTGAGGAGTCTGCCTTTCTATGTCTTGTGTAGAACTTGTTTCCTATCTGCACATTTTAACATCATATGGACATTAATTAATATCAGTAAGGAAAGAAAACATTCAAAAAGGAAAGCAACACAAACAAACAAACAAAAAGAGGATCAATTATAGCAATACCTTTCATTAACAACAATATCAGGTTTTTGTTCAATTGAAAACTCACTTCTTTCCCCTTCACAATTCACAGATTCTCTGGATGGCCAAGATCTATGCTGCAGAATTGTTTCATCAACTTGGTTCGCCACAGATCCTTCGGAATAAGGAAGATCAGCTTGACAATCAATAATAGGAGCAGCACTTGGAGTAGCCAATTCAACTGGATTATTATTCACATTACTCAGATTTTGAAACTGAACACCTCTTCCAGTTTATGGTTTATTAAGAGATTAAACAAAACACCATTCCCTTTTAATGGACAATCATACATAATCAAAAATTGATTATTTGTAGACAACAAGATGGTGCAAAGTAACTTACCCGACATTGAATATTATAGGCGGAAGAAGGTATATAAAGAAAAGATCTTCACTGAAAACAAGAATATGCGAGCTTTTTCCACCACTAGAAATTATTAGATAGACAAAGATAACCCAGAGAACACAGATAAACCCGACATTGAAAATCCACATGAGATAGAAAATTATTAGTCAAAATGATGACAAATTAGAGTTTATCTCACATATCAAATATGAAATTAAATAAAACAAAGATAACCCAGAGACTTTCTATAATAGTAACTCACTGACTCACACGTAAGGCCTTCCACTTTGGTGTTTCTTCTAAGACTTCCTCCAAAACTATGCCATGATTTGAACTGGTTGAGGAAGTCACATCAGCTGCCACAAAATCATCCAAAGTAAATTCAGCAGAAAAAACAAAGGTCATCCATCAGCTTGGCGTGGCACCTATCATTTCCTTTCTTCCTCTTTTAATTTTTTAAATGCTAGTTTTTCGTTTAATTAATCAAAGCCACAAAATCTCAACCTGTGCCAGATTAAAGCACCACAGGAAACATAATAATAAGTGATTACCTTCTTCAGTGTCCTTGTTATCCCCCTTGACTTTTCTCTTTTTGTTTTTGACGCCCTTACTAGACTCATTCATCTTCACACCATCTGATCTCACAAGATGATAAACACGTTTCTTTGCATAGTCAAATATCTTATAGCTCGCCTCTGCAAAAATCCAAACAGATCGAAATTCATTGAAAGGCCTGCTTCCACCACGAAAGAAGATGAAGAGGCACCACAAATAGGTGTAGACACAGTTGAACCTAAGTTTCCACCACCACCACAGCTCCCAGAAACCTGCTTCCCTTTGTCTACCCTTAAACATTCCAATATCCTTGATACCCTTTTCTGCGCCAAGGCAGTACTCAAAAGCGTCAATTCAAGGAACGATGAAACTATCCCTGCCTCGATCATGGCTTGCCTATCAGTATAAGCTTTATGTGCCATAATCATCAAAATGTATGAACCCTCTCTTGGCATTCAGGTGAATCTGTCCAATTCAATACATCAATCAAAACAGTAATTGAATCCCTAACAGCACTAATAGCTTTTCTGCCTTATGGAGTTGACACCAAATTGCTCAAAATTGAAAGGATTCTCTCACTCACTTCCATATCTCCTGTTGAGTTTATCAGAAACAAGACCAAATCAGTTTCCAAAATGAATGAAATGTTGGTATGATTGATTGAAAGATGGTACAGAGCCCTGAGAGCATCTTGTTTAACTTGGAAACTACTTTTGCTACTATTATCTAAATTTTTAGGATTTCCAATGTTACTATATATATAAACTAAAGATTTCCAATGTTGTAAAATATAGATTTAGTTTTTATTGCGAAATATCATTCTTGATTAAAAAATATATTATATTATAAAATTAGCTTTGTATACATATCCGCAAGAATCATGTATACACTATTAATTTTATAATATAATATATATTAATTTTATAATATAATATATATTAATTTTATAATATAATATATTTTTTAATCAAGAACGATATTTTGCAATAAAAATGCACGAAGTATTATGTTATTTTCTAGTTGAGTATTTCATTATTACAAACCTAAATATATTATATTACACAAACCTATAAAAATTGAGCTCGAGCTCAACGTAGAGTCAAATAGATCGAATAAGAAGACAATGTTATCTAAATAAATATTTTTCACATGCAAAACTCATATAAAAATTCTATTGACTGAAGATAAAAATCTTTAAATTTAAACTAATGCATACGATTCTAATCTTATTCATCGTATCATAAGATCCACTTGTAATCTTATGAACAACGAAGTTTTATGCTTTTTATTTGAATTAAATTTCTCGACAAATGATGTAAAGTTAGAATCTCGAATCTCTTTAAATTTTGCACAAAAAGTCTTACTAAATCCATCAACAAACATGTAATTAAGTTAAAATTCCTTTTAAAGAAGATTTGCTTTCAAAATAAGCAAATAATATTTATTTTTTTTAATGTCACTTCTTGAAGACAGAAAAAAAAAAAGTTAAAAGTAAACATATTCTTATTTACTTGATTTAGAAACAAATCTATCTTGAAAGAATTTACACTTAAAAAATGTACATTGATTTAGGATATCAGTAATTTGGTTGATTGGTTTAGGTATGAGGATGGCTTGTTGACATGGCTTTTAAAGAAATTGAAACTTCTATTGACTTAAAAAAACTTGAATCTTCTATAAAGTAATGCATTGATATTTGAGGAAGTAATGCATTCATTGTTCTAAATTACAGTATTTCCGTAACTTTTTTTGACTAGTTGGTCATTGAATTGAGAAACACAAAAACAAATAGTGTAATGTGATGTCATACTACTCCTATTTCCTTTTAGATGTGGTTTCAATGTTATATATATCTATCAAGAAAACCAATAAATTTCATTATTTTTGATAATTTTTTTCCTTTCACTATTTTTATCGATAAAAAAAATTGTATTAAACTTTATAAACGATAGATAAATACATAAATACGAATTTTTGTTACAAGCCAACTCAGGATAAGGGCATTTAGGGAATTCTAGTTGACAATATTAAAATAATGTTAAAAAAAATAAAAAGTCTACATGAGAGTTACTAAGCATTAAAAACTCTTTCAAAAACATTGAATATAAAATAAAAACACATCCATTCCATCAACTTTCTTCCACACTTCACTCTTTCATTGCAACGTAACACAAACTCTCTTGTTTGTGCTTTTGCTTCTTTTTCTCCTTTAAAATCCAAACTCACATTCACTCATCACATCAAAACCTCACCTTCACTCATTTTCTCTCCATCAAAAAAAATATATAATTTTTCCATCACTGTTTCATTATAAAAAAAAACTGTTTTTGATCCTGCAATTCATTTGCCATTAGCACCACCATGTCAAAATCCAGTAACTTTTCCATCTCAAAAGATGTTGGTTCTAATTCTAACCGGTTCTACAAGTTTCCGGTTTCACAGAACAAAAAAAATAAGCAGCAGCTGCAGCAGAAGAAGGCTGAATCGGCTAAACAGGACAAACAGGACTCGCGTGTCGGCTCTTATTCCGAGCCAACATTTCCGAGTCCTGTTAGCATAACTAACCTGAATACCCTCTTATCATCATTCACCCCTTTCGTCGCTGTTAAATTTTTTACTGAGGTGCTAAAATTAAATCCTTTTAATTTTAATAAATTTTTTTTTGTTATAGTGCCTTGAACAGAATCTCTAACCTTATTTCTCATCCATTTTATGTTTTTTTCCTTGACATGCAAATTGAAAAAAATTGACTTGATTTGATTTCAATTTTCATGCACCTTTGTTCCTCAGAGTATATTGTATACTTTGGTGTAATTTTGAATTTTGATATATATTTTCACTAATTGTGGATGTTTTTAGTTTTGATTTTGTGTGTGTTATTAATTGATTTTGGATTGAACAGGGTGAGAGTGAGGGAAGTAATAGTTGTGAATCTGTGAAAAAAGCATACTTTGCGCTTGAAGATTTATGGGATTGTTATAAAGAATGGAGTGCTTATGGTTTGGAGGTTCCGCTTACGCTATTCGAAGATGAAGCTGTGAAACAGTACTTTGTTCCATCTTTATCTGGAATTCAGTTGTATGTTCAAGATTATATTGATAATCAGGAATTGGGGTCAGTAATTGGTTTTTCTTTGGTTGAATAATTTTTTATTACTGATAAATTCATTAATAGCTTGCTTATTTCTACTTATTTTTGTTGCTTTATATGTATATCTATTGTTTTTGTTCTAACAATTTTAATTCAACCAATGATCTAAGGAAAAGATTCATGATTGGTTAGATTTAGAATATGGATCAATTTTGAAAAGTGGTTTAAGTTTTGTAATGCTTCATGTATGAAACTGTAACAGGAAAACTAATGAGGAAAGTGGTGACATGCCTTCAAAGGAGACAACTAATAAGCTTGTCTTCCAATATTTTGAGTTCAAACGACCATTTGAACGCCAACCTCTTAATGATAAGGCAAGTCCTTATTTCAGATTGGATCCTCTTTTCCCAATATAATTGAAAGCTAATCATTTCTTTTTTCTCTTAGGTTTCAACTCTTGCTATGGACTTTCCTCATTTGAAAATGTATAGGAGTTGTGACATTTTGCCATGCAGCTGGTTTTCAGTTGCTTGGTATGTTTTAAAAAGTACATAATATGTTTTTGTCATTTCTATTTTCCTAAATTGTTCTTTCTTCATCTAACAAATCAAATATTTTTCCAGGTATCCAATTTACCGAATCCCCGTTGGACCGTCGCTAAAAAATTCGGATGCGTCGTTTATAACCTTCCATAATCTGACAACTCACTTTCCAAGTATATCCATATCTTTCAATTTGGCACCTGCAAACTTGTTTGGAAAAACTTATGAAATGTTCATAAGTTGTTTTCAGTTTTTCTCTATAAATTTTTCACGACAATTTTATTTTATTTTATTTGATATGCTATATCTCTTCCTTTGTCGCAGGCCAAAATCAACCAAAAATGCATGCTTCGGACGGAGGAAAGGTTGATGATGAAGATGAACCCTTGAAAATAGCTCTTCCCATTTTTGGGCTTGCTACTTACAAGGTGAAACGCTCAATTCTGCCTCTTCCTAAAGTATCTGAATCTCAACAGTTGAACTCTCTCGTGAAGGGTGCTGAGGATTGGTTAAAGAATTTGAATCTCAAGATGCAACACCATGATTACATGCACTTTGTTGATCATATATAGTTATTAGTGGAAATCATGATTGGTACTCTTCTGCTAGGAATAGAAAGTTTTTTTTTGCCATGCATGAAACTTTCTTAATTTCTAATTACCAACTTTGTTCACCCTATAGGGAGTTGTGGTGATCATAGAATGTTAATTAATTTATGTTATAGTATATACAGAGTCCTTGAAATAAATGGCTGGTTGGCAAGGAATCTGTTTAGGAAATTGAAGATTAAGTGGTCCTAAATTGTACTTTTTTTGGAGTTAAATCAGTACGTGACTGTATCTTGTCATATTTACTATTGGTATTTAAATTTGGCAAAGGTTTGTAAAATTTTAAATTTGTGTTCCCCTTATTTTCCATTATAATTAGTAGTTGAACAGAATTTTTTTTCTATCACAATATTTTTTGGACAAATTTTAGAAGTTATAAGAAAATACTGTGAAGGAAATATACTCAAAATTCGGCATGCAAAACACGTCACTGGCCACAAGTACTTTATCACACGTTATTTTAAGTTTTGACAAGATTTATTTATTTTGGTTGGTAATGTTCTCTTTTAATTCAAATAGTTAAACTTCTTTATTACCTAAAGTATAAAAAATAAATTGATTTTAATTTCAATATCTTTTAATGTTCTTCAAGATTTTTGGCTATATATACTCATTGATCTCTTTTAAATGAGGGGGAATTTGTATTTAAACCCATAAAGATTATGATTTAACTTGCAAACTAGTAATGGAATGAGCTATGAGGGACTGGGTTGTACGTAGATTGTGCTAGGGTTAGGGTTTTGCTGTTGTGGTTGTAGTGTGCTATGATATCATAATATTTTTTATAATCAAAATATATTATTAAAAATTATTACATGATTTCAAAATCAAAATATATTACAATATGTACTACGTAACTAATCATTAAATAATGATTGTCATTTATTTGGTTTAATTTGCATGATTTCAAGGAATTATGACCTAATAAGATTGTCATTGGGGATCAAATTTATTTTTGTCGGTGTTCCTAATTAAGTTTCAAAGATAGGCCAAAAGTTTTTTACGTCAATGTTGTTAAGTTAGGGCCTAAGATTAATTTAAAGCATTTGAAGTTGATCAAGGGGGGGAGAAGGAGAAGGTTATATAGCAAAGTGTATTTGGGTGAATTTTTTGAATGGATGAGATATGTGGACTGTGATGAGATCGGTCTTCTTCATTTCCTTTGGTTTAATTCCTTTGAGCAGAGGGAAAAAGATGAAACATAAAAAGAATCTCATTTGTTTTGCCACAAAGTGGTGCTTTTGGTCTGTTCACAGTAAGATCATTTTTCAGGGAGTTAGTAAAAACATTGATACCATTGTTTTTAATTGGTTTAAAAACCTTAGTTTTGGTTGTTAATTATGCAAACTGTTGTTTGTTCCTTGTTCCGTTAGCTTTGTATTTGTTAATTGATGTATTAATATTTTTGATTGTCTTCAAAGTGGTCCTAGTACTTTCCATTATTATATATATATAAAATCTTAAGATATTAGGTATTTGAGTTAGACAACAAGAGAAAGACCGTTAGGTGTCATGTTCTATTCAAATTTTATAGGTTCATTTAAGTTATATATTATTAATTATATGTCCTTTATAATAAATTAATTATTAAATAACTTTTACATAAAAATGTAGTTGAATGTGTATTTTATTAGTAATTTTGATATTCGGATGTATTATGCATTAATTAGTTTGATTCTCAAATATATTTTTTATCAATCCATTTAATCCATAAAATTACTAAAAAAAAGTGTTTGATATTGTGTTTAATTTTAATACATTTAAACATTGAAGTTTTCGTCAATTCTTCGCTCCGCCATGGTCTCTTACATATATTTTATTTATCTAATTCATATTTCATGCGAGACACACTCACACTTAACTCAAATAGAAATAATGATTCCTACTATTTCAACACATTTTCAAATAAGTCTTTTTAACCTATCTTTTTTCACACAAATCTGAATGTTTGTATAAAATGGACCAAAACTTAAATGATTTACACAAAATCATGATTAAAAGTCGTCGGATTCAGTTATTCTACACAATCTTACGATATGCATTTCACACTTTCACAATATTGAATGTTATCTCTCCTTCATCATTTTTTTTTTTTGTTCACTTTCTCCATTGTCGGAATCACCGACGTGAGGCCCTCTTCTCTTCCATATACTAAAAAATTGATAATTAAGATATTGTAAATGGGGGAGTCGCGAGAAACCATCGTCAAGGTTGGATTTCACACAACAAAGGGAGAGATGAGAGAAATAAAAAAAGAGAAAAATGAAAAAAGAGAAGGAAATGATTCATACACTAGAGTATATATATACTCGTCAATTATGACAAGTTGTTCATATCTTACTTTTTTAAATATGTGGAAATGTGGTGGATATCAGTGTATCAAATTAATTTTTTTCTGAATTATATTTTCAATAAAAAAAAATATTACTTAATTGAACTATTGAAGTCACCGTGAATATTTGTTGGAATAAAAGTTGAAGAAAATTAAATAAAAAATAATAATATGTGCGAAAAAGTTGAAAACTGGATTGACTAAATACATATTTTAATATAAAATCTTTTTTAAAGACCATAATATATATTGATAAAATTATTTTATTTTTGTTTAAGTATAATTTTTCTAACATTTTAGAATCCAAAATCATTTGTTATATAATTGTAATTGATTTATTATTTATTTTTCTTTTAGTATTTTTAATATTTCTTTGTTGAGGCAGTATTCAGTTTAGATAACATTTTATCAATATTGGTTATGAAAATAGTAGAATAATAGGGTTAAGAACTTATAACATGACTATATTTTATTGAGTAGATTTTTCTTTGGCCTAAAGCAATTGTTTGGATCGACTTAAGCGAAAACTACGTTGATGTATTATATGAGTTTGATAATACATGTAAATACAAAGGTTTTCTAAGAGACAGTTTTCGGCCGCATGGTGTTTTGCTGCAATAATTTTAAGCCTCTCTAAAATATATTTTTCTTGTAGTGTTATTTATTATAAAAATTGTCTATGTTTTTTATGACCTAACAACTTAAATATCAAAGATGCAATTTTAATATTTTAGTTGTATCTACATTTCTTATTACATGTAAGTGTATTATAATTTTTTCATATTTTTATATAGAAAATATTCAAAAAAAATATTATAAAAAATACAAATTTCTGTTTGAGCTGATTAATACTGAAATGTCATTTTTAACTAATTATTTTGTATATAATTTATACAGTATTTTAATTAGATATAATAATTTAAAATATGAAAGAAAAATATAACAGTGTTTTTAAAAATAAAAAGTAGTAAGAGAAAAAATAAATAAAGAAAGAAGAGAGGTTAAACGAAAATGTTTAGAGAAAAGGAAAAGATATTTTTAATATTGTAATAAAATGGCATATTCGTTTTTGGAAATTGTGTCTCTTTTTACTTTTTCAAAAATTGTCCCCTTCTAATTTTAATTTTTCTTATTATTTTATTGATATTTTTCTTATTTTCTTTAATCAATGTCGGTGTTTTTTAGAAGTCGTGTAAAAGTTCTATTCCGAAAATTGTGCACTACAAAAGTTTGGAAATTTGACAAAATTATATCACTTTGCTTACGTACTTAGGTATATATTATTTTTTTTCTTTTCAAAAGAAACAGAATGTTAAAATTAATAATATGAACAGTTAAATTTTAAAATCTACATGACTTTAAGAATTTATAATTTTGAATTTAGACCAACATAATCTTTTCTTTTATATATATATATAATATGTAAATATAATTGATAATTGATAGTATATTGTCAATCTCATGCCTTCTTTTAAGAATAATGATACAAATCATATTCGTAAATATTTATTAAAATTCGTCCTGGTTTGGACGGATAAAATCTATTTTAATTAGATATGAGTGTTTTTTGAAATTAAAATTCGACGTGAGGACAGATTTAAGGTATTGATATTCATTCTGCGAAGTTATTTCGCTGATAATATTATTGTTATTTTTAAATTTTATATAAATGTACATATTTAATATATTTAATATTTTTTTAAATATAAAAAATTATATAATCTTCTCTCTATAAAAAATATGATTTTAATATTTTTTATTGTATAATAACAATAGTTTTATCATATTAATATAATAAATATGACTTTTAAATTTATTATTTTATATATGAATGAGTGTAGGTGTAGACTAAGAAATCTAAATCTCGTCACGAACGGAGATAAAAACTTAAATTTCACAATAATTAAAAATGAGGACAGATAAAAGTGCAAATTTTCCCAACTAATTAGATATGAGGATAGAGGAGGCAAAACATCCGATGCCATGCATAGCTTTTTCTGAAGAAAATAATTATTATTTGATTCACTTTGGTTGTTCAAATGGTGATGTAAAACCGCAAATAAAAACATGTGGAAATTAGTTAATTGCTTTCAATATATTTTACAGACACATTCATTTTAAAATTTCTACTTAGCTATAAAGGAAATATTGTTACATTTTTGTACTACTTGATATATATCAATTCACATATGTTACTCATAGAACTACATTTTCTTTTGGAAAAAGTACTCCAAATGATATGGTCATGTTTTAAGTTTTCTTTTTAATTAATTTTAAAATTGTAATTTAAAATGATAGTTAGAAGTATTAGAATTTGTAGAAGTTGTCAGGGATGGTATTAATTTGTTATTACAGTTTTCTCATAAGTGTGATATAAAACCTCGAACAATGACAGTTACTTGTAATGTAAGTAATAATAAAATTTTAATTTTCTTCATTTCTTTCTTTCTCTATTTTTAATTCTATCAATCTAAATCAACTAAAGTGCAGTAAGACAAGTGTTTTAATAATTAATAAAAAATAATATATATACATATATATATATTTTTATCAAATTATAAAGGATATATTACACTTAAGTGGTTAGAAGTTTCACTTAAAATATATTATTTAAAAGATTGTTTATCTTTTGAACTCTAAATTACTATAATTTATAAACGAAAAATAAATTATCGTAGGATGGGTAGCTTTGATTACCCTACTTTTTAATAAGTTAATATATTTTTATATTTTATTATTTTATTTTTTAATAAATTAGTATATTTTTATATTTAATTACGTAAACAATTAAAAAAATGAACGGTGGTATTTACTTTCTCCAATAAAGTAACTAATATGTCAAACTTCTCTCTCAGCATCGTGAACTCATTTTAAGGAAACAAACAAAAATTGTCACTTCCTTCTAGGACCTATCTCATTTCACTGGGTTTTAATTTTCTTAAAAATTAAAGATAAAAAATTTATTTTACTCCAAAACAAAATCATGAAACATCCTCGACACTCGAAATCGAAAGAAATTTCTGAAATCAGAAGAAGAAAAAAAATCAGTGTAGTGCATATAAGGGTGAAATTAAACAAGAGAAACATGGATTGTGGAGCACCACTATAGGAAGCACAGTGCCACCATGGAAGCATAGCACCGACATGCAGATGAATAGTTGCGTAAAGCAATTGAGTAACCATTCTAATAATTTTTGAACTTTATTTTAGTTTCCTGAAATTTAATTTGTTGGTTTGTGGAAAAAAATATTGCGACAACTTTCGTATATTTCGTGTGCTGCCTCATTAGTAACTTTTAGCATTATTCTTAAAAACATGAGCGGTGCTATTGGGTGGTACGAAGGATTTGTACAACAAATATAGAGGTTGACCAATTATCAGATGAATATCTTACATGATAGAGTAACTAGTTATAATTTTTAAGTATCAGATACTGCCACATATTATTCTTATAATTTTTAAGTATCAGATACTGCCACATATTATTCTTATATATTCTCCTAAAATTTGAAGAGTAAAAAAAATGTGTTATCAAATTACCAGTTTGACTAATTCAGTGACAAATTGTACTTATAATATTTGACTTACACGACCATATCTCTATTAGGTGATGTGTAATTCAAGTAATGTAACAAATAGGTATTGCAATCAACTAACTAACCAATCAGTTTGTTAGTTGTTTAGAATTCCGATAGCTAATGTGATGGTTGGTTAAGATTGATAAGCCTTTTACACTTACAACTTATGAAATAAATAAGCCTTTTACATCATTCTATTGTGTAGTTTCCCAAATTACTTTGAGTACAAGTAATAAGCTAACAAATTGGTATTCAGAGCTATTAGTTCGATTCAATCCAGAAACAAACACGAGTGAAGTGGATGAATTCCAATGGAAATAATGACAATTTTCCAGCACATATGCCACACTTATATGGAAAAGATTGGGATAGATGGAGAATTCAGATTCGTGCATTATTTAAATTTCAAGAAGTTTTGGAGGTCATAGAGAAAGGTTATGATGAACTGGGAGCAAATCCAACGAGGTGCAAATAATGACTTATAAAGATAACAAGAAGAAAGATTGCAAGGCACATTCATTATTCATCAATGTCTTGACACGACCAATTTTGACAAGATTTTTGAAGCAAATAGTGCAAAAGAAGTCGGAGATATTTTTGAGGAGTTCTACTCAAGTGGTTCAAAAGTCAAGAAAGTGAAATTACAAACTCTTCAGAAGCAATATGAATTGCTACAAATAGATGAACATGAGAATGTTTCAGAGTTGATTTCAAAATTAAGAAGCATTACCAATCAAATGGTTGCGTGTGGTGAGAAACTGCCAAAACAAAAAATGTGGGATAAGATCTTAAGGTCCTTGCATCCTAGGTTTGATTACATTATGTGTGCCATTGAAGAATATAAATATATCTCCGTTATGAGTCTTGAAGAACTGCAACGAACATTAGAAGTAAGAGAATTGAGAATGAGTGGAATTAATTGAGGGAAGTTTAGAGATCAAGCACTGTCAGCTCAAATCAACAAAAAAGGTGATCAAAAAAAGAAGTGGAAAAAGAACACTAAAGATAAGTTCAAGAAATGTGATGACAAATCTAAATCCTCATCAAAAAGATGGGGTGGAAATGTTAAACCCAAAGGTAGGTAGATCAAAGAACTCTGACAAGAAGAAGGTGCAATGCTATAATTGTGAGATGTTTGGTCACTTTGCTGATGAATGATGGTTTGAAAAGGAAAAACAAAAGAAGAAGAGTGAAGATGAGGCGCGTATTGCACAAGATGACTCAATTATGCTTTCTTGATACTAGTTGCTCAAATCATATGACCGGCCATAAAGAATGGTTGGTGGACATTGACATATCAAGGAAAAGTAAGATCAAATTTGTTGATGATAGAACATTAGAGGCTGAAGGTGCTGGAAATATGGTGAATAAAAGAAAGAATGGAAAAACAGTGGTGATTGAGAATGTACTTTATGTGTTAGACATGAAGAGTAATATGTTAAGTATAGGCCAATTGATTCAAATAGGTTTTCAAGTGATAATGAAGAATGATGCACAAGAGATGTATGACGGGCAGAGAAGGATGATAATGAAAGTTCCTTTTTCAAAGAATAGAACATTTATCATCAATATGCAGACTGCGAACATTCAGTGCTTGAAGGCAGTCAGTTCAGTGGATAAGAGCTAGTAGTGGCACTCAAAGTTTGGTCATCTGAACTTTAGAGACCTGCAACAACTTGGTACAAAGAATGTGGTGAATGACATTCCTGTGATTGATGATCCAAAGAAGGTGTGTGATGTATGTACGGCAAGAAAACAATCAAGAAACTTATTAAAACCACATTTGGCAGCAAGAGCAAAGAAGTGTCTTGTAGTGGTTCATAGCAATATATATGGACAATTTGAAGTTCCACATTTAGGAAGTAATAAGTATTCCATATCATTTGTTGATGAATTTAGTAGAATGTTGTGGATATACTTGATAAAAAAAAGATGAAGCACTTGAAATCTTTAAGAATTTCAAAGTGAAGGTTGAAAAATAGTGTGGAAGATCTGCTGAGGTGTTAAGGACAGATGGAGGTGGTGAATTTACCTCACATGAGTTTGAGGAATTTTGTGTAAAAAATGGGATTGAACACGAAGTGACTGCCCCTAGATACCTCTACATAATGGATTGGCATAAAGGAGAAATAGAACTGTCCTAGACATGACTATGAATATGTTGAAAGGAAAAAAGTTGTCACACAAGTTTTAGGGTGAGGTTGCATTAATTGTTGTATATATACTAAATAACTATGGTCCAAACAATGAAGAATTAGTTGAGGAGAGAGTAGAAGCAAGCATAACTCAAAGATCAAGGTAGCCACCAGTACACTTAAGTGAGTTTGAGGTGTACAATAACAATGAAGTTGATAGTAGTAGAGATCTAGTGCATTTTGCTCTATTTGCTAATACAAAACCATTAAATGTTGAAGAGGCTAAGAAGAGATAACCTTGGAGAGAAGCAATGAAGGAAGAAATCAAGGCAATTGAAAGGAACAAGACATGGTACTTGACTGATCTACCTCCAAGAGAAAAACAAATAAGAGTCAAATGGTCCTACAAGCTTAAGCTAAGCCCGGATGTCTCAATTTCCAAATACAAAGCTAAGTTGGTTGCCAAATGATTTCTACAAAGAGCAGAGATTGATTATTCTGATGTATTTGCTCTAGTAGCAAGAATTGAGACAATTAGGCTTGTAATAGCACTAGCTAGTGCAAGAGGCTGGGAGATGTGATAGCTTGATGTCAAGTCTGCATTTTTGAATGGTTTTCTTGAAAAAAAAGTTTATGTCTCTCAACCACCAGGTTTTGTGATCAAGGGAAAGGAGGATAAGGTGCTTAAATTTAAGAAAAGCTCTTTATGGCTTGAAGCAATCCCCCAAAGCTTAGAATAGAAGGATTGACTCATTCTTTATCATCATTGGCTTCACCATATGCACAGTAGAATATGGGGTTTATGTGAAGCACTACACTGAAAATAAAATGCCAACAATGCTTCTGCTTTGTTTGTATGTTGATGACTGACAGTAAGAAAGAGGAAATTGATGAATTCAAAGCAATAATGAAGAATGAGTTTGAAATGTCAGATTTAGGAAATATGACTTACTTCCTGGAATTTACTGGAAGAAAAAAAAGGAATGGCTGATAATGCATTAAAAGAAATATGTTGCTGAAATCTTAAGATATAACATGGATGACTGCAATTCTGCTGTCACTCCAATTGAAGTCAATGCCAAGTTAGAAAAATGAGGTGAAGAAAAACTAGTTGACATCTCAAATTGTTGGATCTCTAAGGTACTTGTGCAACACTAGGTCTGATGTATGCTATAGTGTTGTAGTTATTAGCAGGTTTATGGAAAATTCCAAGCATACTCACTTGATTGCAGCCAAAAGGATCGTGAGATATGTTACACTAGAGCATGGAATTATGTTTTCCAGAAACATGAAGTAGGGAGATGAAGATCTGATTAGATATTCAAATTCTGATTGGTGTAAGGACAAAAGCCATAAAAGAAACACCTCAGGTTATGTCTTCAAGTTCATGAAATCCTCAATTGCATGGAGCTCAAAGAAACAACCAATCATAGCATTGTCATCATGTGAGGCAGAATACATTGTTGTCATTTATGCAGCATGTCAAGCCTTGTGGCTCAAATCATTGATTAATGAGTTGATGATTGAGATGTACAGACCAGTTCCATCGATGATTGACAATATCCCAACCATCAATCTAGCAACAAAAAAACTTATGTCTCATAAAAGGAGCAAACATATAGAGACAATGTTTCATTTTTTGAGAGATCAAGCGAGAAGAAACAAGTTTGAGCTCATATATTGTCAAACTAAAGTGCAAGCAGCTAATATCATGACTAGATCATTGAGAACAAACATATTTGAGGAGGTGAGGCAGATGTTAGGTATAGTATCTCATAGGTACTTGAATTAAGATAAAATATTAAGTGACTTGTAATTTAAGTAATGTAACAAATAAGTGTTGCAACCAACTATCTAGCCAATCAGTTAGTTAGTTGATTAAAATTCAGTTAACAAATGTACTAGTTGATTAAGATTGATTCATGTATGAATAAACTTACAACTTATGAAATAAATAAGCCTTTTTCATCATTCTATTGTGTAGTTTCACAAATTAACAACCTCATTATATTCATGTAACAACATTTACTTTTTTATACGGGATGCAAGATAATTTACTAAAATACTTTGATTTACAACATGATATTATCTTTTTTATAGTTGTCGGACATGGTGAAATTGCTCAGATCATGGAGTCTTTCTCTTCCAATGTGCATCAGGTTAACGCCATGTTCTTGTAGCATCAGGTTAATGCTCTACGTGCATGGATTTATAGAATTAAAACAATTGATTGAAGACAACCAACCTGCATCAGTTTAGGATGGCTTGAAGAAGTTGCATAAGATTTGTTTCTCTTTTACCCTTAATTTTGCATAAAGATTATATTTGCCTTGTCCATTAGGAAATTGTTAGCAGTGCATAATCATTTAAAAGGTACTTGCTGGACGAGAACATAGACAAAAGGTGCGTAGTCATGCATGCAAAAGTGCTTATTTACTGTTCTTTATTATGCTAGTTCTCTCGTCTTAATAATTGGGCCAAAACTGAATATCTTCACGAGAACATCCATGCAGGTCTATTGCAAGGTGCAAACTGCATGGCTTACTGCTACCACAAGCTAAATTAGCTAATAAAAGCAATATTACATTTATAATTAATTAATTAACTAATAAAACATTCAAACTATGATATTATAAGCGGGTCACAAACTAGCCCCTACAAATCAACCGGCAGGATCACGGAACAACTATTTCATAGGAATTTAGTATATATAATAAATCCTGCTGTCACATAGAAATAAACGATCAAAGCCAGTTAAAGCAGAAAATTTCTTTTCATCTTTGAGAATATACAGTGTCTCTTATAGTTGCCCAAGTTAATAAACAAGCAAAAATGTAATGCAGAAGTATCTCATCCACCGCTTACATAAATGTTTGTTCCAAGAGACCAAAATGAATGGATCATGATCTTCTCTCCAACCTCCTTTCACTAGATCTTTTCTCCTCTGCCTCTCGTCGTTTTTGCTGCCTGTTTGAGAACAGAACAGAGGTAATTTGTATCAACGATTAATTTAATTTAGTAGTAGCTAAAGTTGACTCGTAATTTTATGAAGTAACATTAACCATAAACAAGGAACATGTTAAACTGGAGATTTTAAATTTAACCGAGGTAGAGCTGAAACAGCAAATTCTTCTTCATAGAAAACAAAATTTGTATTAATTCAGAGAAGGGAAGCTATTTAACTAGTCTTGAGTGCATTAAGAATATTGCAAGTATTGATGACAGCTTGTACTTTTGAAAGCGTGCATAGGTGATACGTGAATCACAAACTTGGTTGCCTTACATTAAACAACGTACAAGCTGCCACTTAAATGATATTGGTAAATGATGCAGCAACTAGTGCTAATAGGACAGTAAAATTAACCATTTAGACATTCACAATCAACACAGTGGCTCAAACAGCAAAAATTTGCTAGAATGAAATACACTGTTTTAGCAAGTACAGATACAAATATTTAAAACCATTATTTATATCCAGATATATACGCAAATCATATGTTAATATAGATTCTAGCTTTCCTTAAGTAAACGTGACATTCAAAATGATAACATGCAAACATACTTTAAAATGTCTCAACAAACATGGCAGACCAAAATCAAATCTTAGAAATTGATAGCATGACCAAAATCAAAAGATATAGAATGCATAAACAAGTTCAAGGTTGTTGAACGACTTACGCAAATAGCATGTATCCACTACCAGCATTAGCAGCAGACAAAATTGCTGCATGAGCCCCTGCTGTAGATACAGAATCCTGCCCCACTGAGGGCAGAGGATTTTTTCGATCACCATCCACCTATAATTCACTAGAATTTAGTAAGCACAATGATGAGGGTCACTGAAGTTGCATTTGCATTTGTTTAGATCAATACCTTATCCCATTTTGATTTTTTGTTCTGCCTACCACCATCCCGATTAATAGAATCTGCAGCAGGAGGCACCAATTGCATACCACCTGTAGTTGCAGCAGAACCGCCTATGCAAAAAGTCAACATAGAAGCACCATAAGAATAGAACATATTATATTGATAAATGGCTTCAAAGAAAAAGCTTCAGCACTGCACAAATAAACTAGGTGACTTCTATACCTGTAACAGGCATGCTGATCCTGGGAGCACCAAGCACAATTCCTGGTTGCGTACCTCCAGAAGCAAATTCAACCTTCGGGTTTTGTGCTTTCTTCTTCTCTTGCTCTTTCTTATCACTTTCTCGCCTCATATCAGCTTCTGTTTTGTTTTATAGATAATTGACAAAATCAAATGGGAGCAAGTATGTAAAAACCAATAATGGCTGCACCATCGCTAACAACAACAACAACAAAAATATAATAATAATAGTTGAGAGAGATATAGTACTTGCATTACTCATTTTAAACTAGCTAATGTATTAGTAGATGCATGCAAGGGATCATGCCAAAAAGATGACATACCAAGAATAGAAACTTAAACTAAGCATATATTTGGTTTGCCAAGTCAAGAACAGCAAAATTTGACAAACGTGAGGAGAGGGGAGTAAAAATCAAATCAGTGGCATCCATAAAGTAGTGCAACAAAAGAAATTATGATATCTCTAATTTACAGTTATTCAGAATATGTACTCTGATCAATTATACTTCACCAAGCTTATCATTAATTCTTTGACACAAATTCTAGTAAGTCAGCCTGAATGATAACCTCAAAGTTATCTTGAGAATGAGAACAAGAAATAAAAATTCTACAACAGCAAAAAAATGTTTTAAATATTGGAATCAAAAATAGATAAGAGGCATGCAATATTATATACTTTAAAACAGCAGAGAAGAAAGATTGAGAGAAGAGGAAATACGGACCAATTTGATCATAGAAGTCACTTGAATCATATCCATGAGGGTCAAATACATCTTTACTGAAGCAAGATCCTATTTGATCAATATCCTGGTACCTCACAGCATGCAGTAAAAAGTCAGGGTTTCGATAGTCCTTCCTGTTGCGAACTTCTGCATTAAAACTTTTTCCAGCCTTCTTATACTCCAGAAATTTATTTATTTTTCTCTGCAATAACATAAATTTATAGGCAGTGATGAAAATTGACAAGAAAAAATTGCAAGGTCTAAAAGTTACAAAACCACCTAAGTGAAAGTTTCAATTTACAAACAACCTATTCCAACCCACTACCTAGAACGTAAAGTTTTACTTGATTAGCAACAACAATCGAGTGCTTTTCCAATAGATGCGGACAATTATATGAATTGCACGAAGCAATAACATCCTAGTATATCATGTTTTACATGCCTGGTCCCATGCTTAGGAAAAAGAGTTGGATTATAATAGGACCAAAGATTAAAATACTAGATAACTGGTAATTTGTATTGATGAAAAGGGCAACCAACAAAAGAAAGAAAAAGAAAATCTGATAGAACAATGTTTAACAGCCATGCCATGCCTCCCTTCACGAGAGAATGATTTTCTGTGACCTCACTATTTCTCTATAACAGAATTCCCTCTTCCACCACTTGTTCCTTTATATAAAACTAAGTTATCATTACACACTCATTTTTCTCCATCCTCTGCCAGCCCAGCAACTTCAGAATTTTTATTCTTTGTATCATAATTCCTATGGTAGGCCCTCCACACCTTAGACCCAACACTCTCATTCGGACCCAGGTGGCCTAACCCTTCTTCTTGCTTTCTATTAGATAGTATTATGCAGTCGACAGAGACAAACAAAAAAGTCAAATCTACATAATGTGGATTACTTCCAAGTTCCAACGTAACAAAACTTTATCTGATTATTGAACTATCTGAAAGGAGGAGTAAAGGCCTTATTATCCTTTCTTCCCACTTTGCTAAATCAGAAAAGACGACGGAAACAAACAATAATATTTTATATCTCAATGATAGCATGAAACATAATGCATAAATTGTTTGTCTTGAGTGGTGCAATATACTCCCCTTTCTACATTGAGCACCAAGCCATCGACATTCTCAACACTAAAAATAACCACCAGTACTGGTGTGAATAGGAAACCCATTTTATTTCAGACTAGATAGTTTCCTCTATTTTAAATCTGAAGATTTAATGTAAACTGATGTTAACTGCATTGCACAAAATTCTAAATAAGTAACTTCAAAATAGGACTGGGTGAGGAGGCTACAAAACGATCATTTGCTACAATATTTTTCACCCATCTTTTTACTCAAGAGGGAAAAATAAACATTGAGATTCTACTCTCTAGGTAAAGTAAAATACAAACGGAGGTATGTGGATTAGCGTATTTACTGATAAAAAAAAAAAAGAAGATTGCTCATCCGCCCCGTATTTGCTCACCCACCCCCAAATACACTACCGGAAGCTAGGATTCGGTAGTGTATTTAACTCAATTTTACACTACCGGAAGCTAAGATCCAGTAAAAAGTCGGAAAAATGGGCAAACACGGGGGGCTGGATGAGCAATCACAAAAAAGAATACATATTTTCGTGTCAAACAGTTAAAACAAACAATAAAATGTAATTTGGGAACTCCCAAGCCAGATATGCTAATCTTGCATTTCAGCTTACCCTCAAAACAAAGGCAGTATAAACCACTCTGATGTCAAAATTACAGCTTTAAATCCAGATTATTGATTACTGAAAAAAGCCATTTCAACTAGCAATGTACATTATAATCACATGCAGAGAAGGAAGGCAAAGGTTGCAACTTGAATAAAAATGCTTATGTCCAGGAAATGCGAAGATGCTGACCAACAAAGAAAGTAAATAAGATCTAGAAGTTCAACAGTCCACACAACCCTCTAATTGCCAAAGCTTTTTTTTTTATCAAATTCATTAGCAATAAAGAATATAGAATGCTAGATTAGGAACAAACCAAACCAGTTAAATTCAGCAATTGCATGGTTCTTTACTTTGTATCCAAATGGCATTCATCGATTATAGTTATTTAACCATTTCAACAGAACTTACTTGTAACTCCTCTGAGCATTTAGCTTTGGGTGGAGGAGGGAGAAATTTATCCAATGGATCTACAGACTTATGCTCATCTTGATCTGCTTCTTCAAGCTCTGCATCATCGGGTCTAATCACAGCATCATCATTCAAGGTATCAGATTGCAATGCCTCAGAAAATTGGGGTGTGTTAGCTTGATTGTTAGGTGTCAAAACTTGGACTGTTCCTGACGATGTTCTATCAAACAAATCACCTGCAGTAAAGTTTCATGTTAGGCAGTAAAATAGACATAAACAATAATGTACCCAAATCAATAGTAATGAAATCGAACAAATTCAACAAAGCAACAAATATAAATCTCCTATTAATTACTCCCATTCCAGTTTACACTGCAATATCTTTCTTTTTTATTGGGTACAAATTTACACTGCAATTTCTAAGCAAGACAAAATTGTTAAAAAATGAACTATCAAATGGGAAACAACAATTCAACTTACCATTTGTCACATGAAGCTGATCCCCAAACATGACTCGACCACTACCATCTATCTCTCCCTCCTGCAAAAAAAAAACCAACTAACACCTACTAGTTACATTTCAGAATATAAACTATCTAAAGAAAATGTAATGGGGCTTGTTTGTTTGAATTCCGCTACAATTAAGTGTTATAAAGCCGTTATAGCTGATATTAAACAACCATTTGTACTAAATAGTGTATGTATCCGTAAACAATAACAGTTTGTTTAAATTCCACTAAGCTGTCGCAATTTGACAAAACTGAAAGGGACTCAGTGAGAAGGAGAGTACCTCGGGCTCAGGTGACATTGCTACTTCGTCATGACCATAGTCAACAATCGTAAGCGCGGCACTCCTACTGATCCTCAATTCCACACGTTGTTGCTCTTGCGGCGGCGAAAACAACATGTTCACATGTGGCGTCCTACTCTTATCAATCGGAGTAAAACCGTCGCCGACTACCTCGTTTCCGGAATCAACAACCGTCGTTGTATCTGTGTCAGCGGGCAAATCTTCCTCCGCCGCGTGTCCAGCGGCGTCATCTTGATACTCCCCGCGCATCACGTCTTCATCTTCTTCTTCGTCTTCGTCTTGGATGTCCTCCATTTCGTCGTCACCATCGTCGTTGTACATGGACAACAAGGCGATTCCTTCCGATTGCTTCTTCTTGGACGCCATGGAATGGGTTAGGGTTTTGAAATTGATTGAATAGGATATTGTGGAATGGTTGAAATTCGGCGAGTGATGTGTATTTAGGTTGAACGAGTGAGGAAAATCAGTTGCAAGATAGCAAATATTTTGTAGAAATCAAAATAGCAGAAAACGCAGGGAAAATTGGTCGTCGAAGTGGACCCGAACTAGAATAATAACTAAGATGATAGAAGAACGATGGAAGTAAAAAAATTAAAATTAAAAAATGGCGTTTTTTTTTTTAGTTTCTTTTATAAAAAGGGGCAAATTTGGTTGTTTGAGTATAAAATATGGGGTTGGTTTATGATTATAAACCTACTCCTATAAATCCTCCAAAGTTCGTATTTACCAAGACTTTAAAACAAAAATGAAAAATTCTCCTATGCCACAAAATTTTAAATATATTCAAGAAAATTAAAATTTAAGTTTTAAAAACTCAATTTAATTTGAAACATTAATTTATATTTGAAAATTCAATTTAAATTTTATGAAATACATCAAAGTGTTCAATTGAGTTTTGATTTTTCAAAACAAAATTTTTGTTGTTTATCTTAAATAAAATTGGTGTGTTATAGAGAAATTCATTGAAGTTTGCCGTTTGTATTTTTTTTTAAACATGTTTTTTAAGTTTTTTTATTTGAAAAAAGGAAAAAAATTCGTAAGACAATTTTAATCCCGCCAAAGTTTTTAAAATCATGTGCAATAAACTTATTCGTCAAACTAAATGTCTTTAGCATACTGAATATGATGATTATGCAGTGATATTAAACTATGTGTATTAGCGAGAGGGTATTGTTTAAATCCATATTATACATTAACTACAAATTGCGTGAATTCTACCAATTCTATCAAAAGTGTATAGTGTCAATTTCATCTGCCAAATCAATCATCTTGTACCAACTATAATTGATTATACATTGGTGTTAAAATTGTATGTATTACCAAAACCAAAGTTGTTTGAATTCGTGTAGTAAATTAATTTAGGATATATCATATGGAATTTGACTAAAATTATGTTAAGTTTTCTTTTATTATATTTGGTTGTTTTTATAGTTTGGCCGTATACTTTTTAAATATATTATTGACTTAATTATATCTCAGCATGGCATGGATATTTAACAGAAACAGCACTTTCATCATGAATGTTTGAAGATCTTAGTTCTCAAATTCATCGGTGTGTATTGTATTTTTTTAATAAGCAAATATTTATTGAAATGAATATAAGAAGTACTCAAATCGGTAACAAGAATTTCATCAGCTTAGTCTCATACACTTTACAAACAAGATAATGGACTACTCCATTAATTTGAAAATACAAGATTTTTACTTCACGTTGAATGATCTAAAGAATAACCAATTTGAGGTTTTGGTGGAAAAGTAAAATAAAGCAAATATATCATCATTAATTTTATTGAGGTCGTTGATTTTTCAATCTTGGAATAATTTGAATCAGCTTCGACAAAAAGTTGAGTGTCTAAATTTTAAAATTTTAATTAATAAATTAACTTGATACTTCATTGCAATATAAGCAAATAAAAGATCTACAAACGTATCGAACAAAAAGGAAGGGGGATAAGATTAAAAAGCTATACAAGTTTTAGAAAGATGAAATTACAATTGTGATATATCACTTTGTTCATTTTTTGAGGAAAATTTTTTAACACCAAATTTGACTGAGGTTTTACAGTTATTCTAATAAAATTTAAATCAAATCAACAAATAACAGGTTGATCTTGTTAGGTTTAATCGAATTTAACATTTTAAAAAATAAAATATTTGTTTTAATTTATTTTTAATATTAGTTTTTTTTATATTATTAAAACAATTACATAAAAAAAATTTATGATACAAATATATAAACTACAATAAATATATATATATATAATTAAAAAATACAATTTAAATACAAGATATTTTGTTAGATAACACCTATAAAACTATACTCAAATCAATGGTAATTGAATTTATTTGATTTTGTTCTGTTTGTACTCAAACACTGAAAAAAATTAAATCAAATTTGTTGATTTTAATTTAATTTTTGAGTATATTGAATTATTGGTTTAATTTTTATATTTTTAGACAAAATTCACAACATACAAAAATAATTTAGTTCAAAAAATGTAGTGTATTTCTTAATTAGTTTTTTTTTTATAATTATTTTATAGGATATTTTAAAAAAAAAAAATATTAGAGACTCACCATATCTGGTCCCAAAGAAATTCCACGGATACACGCAGGACAAGTTCAACTCATAATCTAACCTCGTATGTCAAAATTTTAGGAGTACAATAACTTCTAAATATGAATATTTAAGTGTAAGCTCCCTCTATAACTAGGTATAAACTTGCATTGTCTCGGCAAATTCAGATAACTTATACTGAGTTATTTAAATTTTCATACTTCAAATTTTTCCCTCGTGGTATAACAATTTTTATTTTATTTTATGTTTAAAATTATAAATTATGTTCAGACTAAAGAGATAGAGGGAGTATGTAGCTACCAAGACCAAATGTCCATTCTTGCTACCAATTAATTTCCTTACAGGAAGATTCCAATGCAAAATAAATTAGTTGTGCATTTTTCAAAATAAACGAAACCATGCATAGATATATGTATAAAGATAAAGTTAACTGGAGAATGGACAATCAAACACCCCTAAAATCGATTCTAATAAGTGGGAGGACCAAAAAATCTCATAATTAAAAACAGGCTAAATAACATTTAGATTCCTTAACTTAATTTTAGTTAAAGTTTTAGTTTTTTATCTTTTTTTTTATTTGGTCTTTTATTTTAATTTTAAGTGACAATTTTATCTTTTATATTTTAAAATGACAACAATATTATCTTTTTTTTTATATAAAATTCATCAAAATTTTCAACTAAATCCCATAAAATTAATTATATTCTTCAATATAATACAAATTTCATCAAATTCGTAACTCAAATCTTCAAATAAACTCATATTTTCATTATTTATTTGATGTTGTTAGAGATGAAAATATGAGTTTATTTTAAGATTTGAGTTTCGAATTTGATGAAATTTGTATTATATTGAATAATATAATTAATTTTATGGGTTTTTGTTGAAAATTTTGTTGGATTTTTTGTAAAAAAAAAAAGATAATATTATTGACATTTTAAAACATAAAAAATCAAATTGTCACTTAAAATTAAAATAAAGAACTAAAACATTAACTAAAATTAAGTTAAGGGACCACGGGTGCTATTTAGCCTTAAAAATATCTTTAAAAAAAATCTCCTAGAATTTTGTGAATAATGAGTCTATTTTCCAAAAAAAAATTCAACTTTCTTTTAAAAACAAATTTTGATAATTTTTTTTCATTTTTTTCGATATAAAATTATTAAAAATTATTTATTTATTTTTTGGAATTTTTTTATTCAAGAAAAATAATTTTTTGATTTTTCTTACAAATTTTTTTCAAAAAAAAATATTTTAGATTTTTTTGAGAAATTTTTCTGATAGTTTATGAGAAAATAAATTTTGAAAATTTTTTCAAAAAAAATCTCAATTAACCAAACATTGAGCCTATGAGCCCCTCACTTAAGACTACAAAAAATAATATATCAGACTTTAAATAATTTATTTCAATAAAAAATTTAATATTAAAGACTTAATAGGAGATTTTTTTAAAGAAGAATTTAAATTTTAAGACTTAATTGAAAACTCTAAATATAAGTAAAGAGAGTAATTAGTATTAGGGGTGTTCAAAAAAATCAAAATTTGAACCAAACTGCATAACTGAACTGAACCAAATCGGTTTTCGAACTGATTTTTTAAAATTGAAATTGAACTGAACTGATTTTTAGTTCTAAAAAAACCGAAGCAAACTGGTTTTTTGTTAAAAACTTAACCGAACCGGTTTTTGGTTAAAAAACTAGAACCAAATTTATTTTTTAGATATAATTAGGATAATTATGTAAAATTTAGTTTATAGGAACAAAAAAATAAAATTAAATCAGTTCGGTTCAGTTCAGTTTTTTGAACTAAAAATTACTTCGGTTCAATTTTTTATAATTAAAAATCAATTTAGTTCAATTTTCAAACGGTTCAGTTCAGTTTTTAAATTCTATCCACCCTAATTAGTATAATACTCCATCTAAATTAACGCCCAAAAATTTTAAATACAGTAATAGTATTTGCAGTGGCCTATACGACTAGTTATGATCTTATCTATTTTTCAAATTTTTTTTATTTTTCTATTAATAAATTTTTAAAAATATAATTTGATATTAAGTGGATCCAAATATTTGTATACTATAAAAATAATTAAAAACTGTAATAATAGTGAAAAAGATTGAGAGAGAAAATTAGAGTTTAACCCTCTATGTTAAAAAAAAATTGAGAGAGAAAATAATTATCTTAACTCGTTTGAGACTCTGACCAGGGAATGCAAACTATTAATTTCAATTAATAATTATTATCATGCATGTAAAAATAAACGTAAGAATAATACAAAGTATTGTCTTAGTTCCTCAAAAAATTATAAAATTTGTTTTAAGTGTCCCTCTAAAAAGTTAGTTTTTGACTTAAACTTTTTAAAATATATCATTTTTTATCAAATACTTTTTGAAATATGCGTTTGTGGTCATTTGGCCAGCACCAATAGAGTATTAAAACTAAATTTAAGTTAAAAAATTACATATTTCTAAAGTTAGAAAAACAAATATACATTGCATTTGAATTTTGAAGATTAAAATCAAAATGAACTTATGGCCGGTCCAATCCATTTGAAGATCTAAAGTAAATTTTAATATGAGATCTAAAATGAATTTCTAATTTTTAATATGAACTCACTAAATTAATATAATTGATGTTATATAATATTTATTTTTTAATTGATTTAATATTATTGAAACAATATTTATATATTTGAATTTGTAAAATATTAAAATTTGAGACTTTTTATTAAGTAAATTATTGTTTTGAGGCATTTTTATAAAGTAAAAATTTTATTTTTCACATAGAACAAAAACAATAGATTTAGTGGCATTACTTTCGGGTCAGTCCTGATTGAACTATATAAATTTTTGGAATAAAAAATATATTTAACTTTAAAATTTAATCTATTCATTAAATTAATTCATTTTCTTCGATGTAATTTCATATATTAAAATCGTTGAATAATTGTTGTTCTCAAACACATATTTCCTCTCTTAAACTAGTATTTCCCTACAAGTTATTATTTGTGCTGAATGTGTGCATGCGGATGAAAGGTGCAAAACAAAAAACTATAGTGCGATTTTTTAAGGTGTAAAAATCATATAACAGGAGTTAGATCGGACCGAATTAATTATATTTTTTTATCAAATATGTTTAGAAATATGCGTTTGTGGTCATTTGGCAAACACCAAAAGGAGGATTAAAACTAAATTTAAGTTAAAAAATGACATAATTCTAAAGTTGAAAAACAAATACACATTGTCTTTTAATTTTGAAGATTAAAATCAAATTGAACTTAGCATCGGTTCAACATATTTGGAGACTTAAAGTAAATTTTAATACGAAGTTTAAAATGAATTTTCTAAATTTTAATACGACAGCATTAAATTAATATAATTGATATTATATAATATTTATTTTTCAATTGATTTAATATTATTGAGATAATATTAAATTTATAAAAGACTTATATATTTTAATTTTAAAAATTTTAAAATTTGAGACTTTTTTATTAAATAATGTTTTTTTAGGTCTTTTGATAACGCAAAAAAATTGTTTTTTATAAAGACCTAAAGTGATTGATTTAGTGCTCTTACTCTCAGGGTGATCCTGATTGAACTATATAAATTTTTGGAATAAAAAACATATCTAATTCTAAAATTTTAATTTATTCACTAAATTAATTAATTTTCTTCCATGTAATTTCATATTAAAATTGTTGAATAATTTTTGTTCTCAAACACATCTTTCTTCTCTTAAACCAGTATTTCCCTACAAGTTATTGTTTGTGTTGTATATGTGCATACAGATGAAAGGTGCAAAACGAAAAAACATAGAATAATGTAGTGTATTTTTTAGGGGGTGCAAATCATATAACGAGGTCGAATTCGGCTAAATCGAATTAAATTTTGTAAGGTATGAGTATGATACGTGGACCATCATATGTATATTTTTTTCTTTTCTCATCCCAACTGTATTTTACAACTTTCGATTGGTTAATCTGGACACATATTAAAAGTTTTTGAAAATATTAAGGGTGAACTAAGAAATTACCTTTTTTAAGTTTGACTTCGATCTTCAAACAAATTTTTGAAAATATTAAGGGTGAACTAAGAAATTACTTTTTTTAAGCTTGAGTTCGATCTTCAAAAACAAGTCTGTTATGAAATGTAAAGTTATTTAAAAGCCTATTTTTTATTAATATATTCAAATAGATCAAAAAATTAATATATTAACAAAATTAAATATACTTTTTAAAATTTAAAATAATATTTTAAAAAATTTAACTTTGTATGACATCAATACTTTAATTGTATCTTATAATAATATATTTAAATATATTAAAAATTAATACAAAAATAATATCATTAAAATACTAGAGTTAACAAACTTATAATTTAACAGATAATTTAAAATATTATATAATAATAATATATACTTGGAATATTCCAGTCTGATAAACTCTAAAAGATTTTTTTGTGATTTGTGGTATAATATTTTTTAATTAAATAATTTTAAAAAAAAAAATTGTTTGCTTCAAAAAAAGTTGGTCTGATATAGACATGACATAAGTAAGCTTTTGTTGATAAATTTGATCTATTCCCACCCTAATGTAAGTTTGGGTCTGCCGCTTGTTATTTAGCTTCCTGATAGACTAGGGAGGGAACTAAACCCCATTGAGAATTTGAAGATGCTACATCCTTCGATATCAAGTTTTTGCAAGTCGCTTTAGGTTAATACTCATATCATTTATTTCATCACGAGGCTTATTCAACATATCATAAAAAAAAAATGCTTATTCAACCAAAAAATAAAAAAACTCAAGAAGAATCTAATCAATCTAAAAATTAATCACCATAATAACACAATAAACTAAACATAAAAAAGTGGATTGAAAAAGAAATTGACAGAGTATATTTTAAAAAAGTTGATGTAACATTGTCATCCGAAAAGCACAACAATATAAAGGCTAAACCAAGTTTGTGGTTTGCCTTTTATTATCATCCTTAATTAATTAATTAATTAATTATTCTTACCGTCACTGTCCACAAGCAACTTCTAAGTTTCCATGCGTCGTAAGAATCGATTTGTAGATCTGGATAATCATCTTCTCATCATATTCTTTAGGTGGGGCCCTTCTAAACCCAGCGTCGCCGATGGGTCCACTCGATAGGACCCCACCACCAAATCCAGTGGCGGAAGCACTCATAGTCATGACCCGTGAGTTTGCCAAACCCAACATCATTCTAACGTACGCGTCTCTAGCCCAAATTACCATCTTCTTCGGAGATGGTATTCTGTTGATTCGGATCTTGGGTGATAGCTTGATCTTCCAGAATCGACCTTTTCGGGTTTGGTTGGTTCCAAGTTTGACCCGGTTGATTCGTCTTCTTCGACCCGACCCACTTATTCTTTGGTATCCTTTTCTCTCCCAATACTCCTTTAAACCTTTGTACACGCTAGCAGTGATGCCTTCCATGTTTCTTCTCAATAGCGTTTTCTTCTTTTTTCTGTTTGGCTCGGTGAGTGAAATAAGAAAATGGGCGGGTGAATGAGGTGGGTGGGAGAGTGAATGAAAAATGGAAGATTGATAATTAATAAAGTTAGGTACATATGCAGACCGAGGAATAACACATGGGCATGGAAGCTATCTGCTTTGGCTCTGTTTATAATATATGCTTCTTTAGTTTAATAATGTTACGTATATTATTAGCGTTTCTACCAAAAAATAATATACGAGTTAATGTTAACATCAGAAAATACTCCTTTGCGTAACACCGAATGTGAGTGAGGTGCGGATGGTACAATAAATGCGACAAATAGTAGTAGGTAGATGCATTTAAATATCGTCATGTTATTTTCTCGCGTATCACATCACAATATTGACTAACTTATTTTCATCGAGTCTGGGGATTAATTAATCACTTGCTTGATATGAATATAAGATAAAAAATATAGGTTTGCCTCAAAATATAGGTGACGGATAGTGTGGACCAGTATGGAAATTAATTAATCAAACCTGTACTTTCAGTATTTTCAAATAAAAATCATCTATAATTTAATAATATATTATTTATGAATAAATTTAATTATATTTTATATTTAATATAATTAAATTTTTAAATTTTATCTTTTAAATTTATTTTGAAATGACAGTTTTTGTTATGATTTTAATTAAAATTAAAAAAATTTAATTATGTAAATAATTTATTTATTATTGGAGTCAAAATTAAATAGATAAAAATTAAAATCTTAATTTAGTCATCTTTAATAAACATTGTAGTAATGTTCATGTAGATAAATTAAAAAAATCATTAGTTAAAATATTCATAATATCAATAGAGACTATTTTTTTATGGTAGTAAAGAACTTATCATGCAAAAATATAACATTAGTATACAAATTTGCCATAGTTTTTGAATTAAAACATTTCGATTGTTAGTTTGTTATTTAACTATTATAAATACACAATGCAAATTTTGAAACTTTCACTAATTATTATATAAGCGTGAAACTCAATTCCATAATATTGCACTAATAGATAATAGATAAGTGTGCTTTCACAAGGGTAAAATTCATGGAAAATACAAATTCCCTCCAAAAAAACAATTCATCACCCTTTATGCTTGTTATAAAAAAAACTAACATCACATTTTCAGCAAAAATTTTAATATATAATAATTTTTTATATTTAATATTTACTATATTTTTAATATATGTAATACTTAACTATTCACACACAATTAAGACATTTTTTTATTAGTTAAAATTCACGTAAATCCTAATAAATTTAAATGAGATGAATTTTAAAAAACAAAAAATTTAAAATACGTATATTAAAGAGTGTGTTGCTGATTCTTTTATCTATATCTTCTCAAAATCTTCATAAACCCAATGGTGAAGTAATGCATCCTATATTGTGTCGCCTACCCACTAAGCACAATTTATTTTTCGTTCAAACCTAATTCGGGTATCCCTCAAAATATCATAAAGACATACCACAACTCTAATGTGAAAATTTATATTTCTATCTGAGCGTTGTATCGAGCTTCCCATACACATTTCTCCTGAATTTTTGCTGTGACGTTCAAAATAATTATTAGCTCATATAATATCTCACAAGTATGTGTCTATCTGTATATAAATCGATGTTATGATAATTATTTCAACTTACTTTAAAGGATTTGAAAAAGTGGTTCGTCCTGCATAAGATCCCCGTAATTTAGCGAGAATTTTCTGTATTTGGCTTATATAACCTTCATAATGCTATTTATCGCAAGCTTTGACGACAATAACCTAAACAATGATATTGTTAATTAAACGCTAATTTAAAATAAAATAAAATAAAATAGTAAACTTATAGTTACGAGTTACCGGACGGCTCGATTAACCATTGTCCAATTAAAATCTTATTCATAAATATTCTAATTTAAAAACTAAACTAACAACACATAATAAATTAAAACAAATTTGTATAACTAATCGTTAATAGTAACTAGATGCAAAAAATGTCAACAATGACCGCCACGACGACAACAACAACAAAGCAATTGAAGCGGCATGTTCGTGGTGGTGGGGGAGGTTGAATAGAAAAAATGAGAGATTTTAATGTGAGAGAAATAAGTGAGAAATGAGAGTGTAGGGTAATTTTATAAGCAAAATATATTGAGTTATCTTGCGAGCGCGTTCTAATGATTTGCAACAATCATATTTATGGAAATGTATGGATTTTTTTAGTGTTTTTCGTGAGTCTACCCTTAGAAAAGAGTTTTAACAATACCACTGTCACACTGACAACCTTGTCCAAAGGGTTTTCTCCTCGGGAAAAATGATTTCTTTTGTTTCTCAGAAATATCTTTATTTTTGAAAGAGTTTATATCCCTCGAAGTATTATTTGTGAATCACGTGATTTTCTTGTAGCGTTGAACCTACAAATTTTGATAAAAAGTTTGACCACTTAAGATTTCATTTATAAAAATTTTATCAACATTTTTTTTTGTTGCATTCCGACATAAATAAGATAATATGCAATCGCATATTCTGAAGTCTGAACATGTTTAAAAGTGCCGCTAATATATATAGTTATATATATATTTTTTTTTGACAAAAATATATATAACTATATATACAATTATTTTATTATGTATATATACTATCATATATTATTGAACTATTTTATTTTCTATTCAAAACATTTTATTGTGGTTTAATTTTATATAATATAAAATGTATAGACTTTGTTTAAAAAAATTATAGTATTTGGTGAAACTTCTGTATGCCCTACTATTTTATGTTTATGTGATATGTTTTTTTAAGTATGAGACTATATTGATTTTACTCACTAAAAGAATGACAAGAAAAGAGTGTTTTCAATACTTCTTATTATATTTACTAGTGCATTATAAAATTTGTTTAGACACTTATACAGTATTTTCTCTAGACTAAAATTACAAGTAAAAAGAACTATTTAAAAAAGTTAGTTAGGATTATTTAAAATGTTTGATGTAATAGAGAAAACATACTTGCATTCTCTAAATCATTGTTTTTTTTTTTCCATTTAATTTTATGTAACAACTTGTTTTATGAAATACTAATTTAAGAGTATTTTTGAATTATGTATTTCTTAGGTTTTATGAAATACTAATTTAAGAGTATTCATTTAGACACTGTCACCGCCTTTATACCAAAAAGTTAAAGGATAATTTTTTAACACTCTTAGTTGTGAACCCCATATTTTTACAACAGCAACACCATGTTTCCAATTATTGTCCTCTTTGGGTGTGTGTATGACGGTTTTGTGAAATTCACACGAGATAGTGTAGAGAGAGGCAGAGTGCAGCGATAAGTGTGATAAGGTGTGAAAGGAAGGAAGAGAGAAAGAAAGAAAATGGAAGGAAAATTATCTCGTGCGGCAAATAAGCTATCATCATCGCCCATTCAAGAACTCTCTCACCTTGCTCAGAGATGCAATGCTGTCAACCTTGCCGAAGGCTTCCCCGACTTCCCTGCTCCTCTCCACATCAAAAACGCCGCCGTTTCAGCCATCAATTCCGACCTCAACCAATACAGGTTTTTATTCCGTCAATTTATAATACACACACAACTGAAACTAGTCTAGTACTAGTAGCTAGTAGTAGTTGTGTAGTGGCACAAGCTTAATTAAGGCTATTTTGTTTTCCACTAATTGATATAATCTATCTACTTACTTTTGGTGCCTTGAGGCACGTGCAAGGTATATGTGAACATTTAGCCAATATAGTAAAGGAAATGCATGGTTTAGAAATTGACCCTCTTACGGATGTAGCTATTTGTTGTGGTCAAACTGAGGCATTTGCAGCTGCAATCTTTGCAAGTGCGTATGCTCTCTTATTCTTTCTTCTTTTTTCACCAGCTTAATTACTATCTAACATGTGTCGATGCTTATATATTAATGTGTCTTTTTTTGTCTAATATCACAATATGTTTTGTTTCAAACAGCAATTGACCCGGGTGACGAAGTCATACTCTTTGACCCTTCCTATGAAACATATCAAGGATGTGTTACCATGGCCGGTGGTGTCCCTGTAAGCTTGCTTTGCCACTTATACATCTCAAGCCTTGTTTAACTATATAATATGTCATGATTTGTGAACAATAATCACTAAATGTTTTTGCATCACTGAATTCATCTCTGGAGTAGATCTATATATATGTAGTAATGAGCCAAAACTTGTCTGCACATGTTCTGTATACAAATACAAACCAATGGTTCATTTTCATGGTCTATTTAAGTGTTGAAGTTATTGGTATAAAATTTAATCATTTTTTCCTTTATCTAATATACCTTTGTTTTTGTGAACTTAATTGTACAGATACATGTGCCGCTTGACCCGCCTCACTGGACCTTGGATCCAAGCAAATTGCTAAAATCACTTACTGAGAGAACTAAAGCCATAGTACTGAATAGGTTAGAAATTATGCAAATTACACCAGTCGCTTGACTTTATATAGACTTCATCCTCATTATTGACTTCTTCAGATTAGTTTTCTTGAATAGATCATTTTAAAAAAAGAAGATAGCATGTTAATTAGAAATACTAGTGCTATCAACTTATGGTTTAAGCTCTTAATCAATTTAAATTATGAATGCTACAAGAGTTTAAGTTTATCCATTTTATGTATTCTGCTGTCAAGTATTCCCAAATGTCAGCTACTCATATGCTCGAGTTTCATTAGGGGAATTTGCAATCTTTGGAGAAGTTTGGTGTATCATTTATGTTTTTACTTTCTTCAATTGTTTTGGATTGAATGCACGAAGTGATTATGTTATATAACAACAATCACTTAGTATAAATTTTGTTGTCATGCATCAAATTCTTTGAAAGAGATGCTTAGTCTTACGTTATGGATTACAAAACACTAACACAGAGTTTAAACAGCCCTCACAACCCAACGGGCAAAGTTTTCACCAAAGATGAACTTGAGGCTATTGCCGGAGCATGCTGCAGCCGAAATTGCCTGGCTATAACAGATGAAGTATGACACTCCATTACTTTCCACTCATAGAACTTCAATTCTAAGATTTAAAACAAGATATTCATATTCCATATAAATCTTCTTCTGCTACTTCGATTATCATATTTAGGGTGCCACAATTTTTGCATAAATCAATTATCTACTTATACATTTTAAATTTTAATTATCTCATGATAGTAATTCTTTTTCCTTTCATATTAATTGGTTTTCGTAGACAAATAGAACTTGCTGGTTCTTATTTGCTTTTCATTTGGATTACCATACTTTTCCACATGAATTTGTTTGTGTGGAAAAAAAATTACTGGAAATTTTAATTCTGCAAGAGTAAAATAGTTATATGGTATTTGAATAATGTAATGTTTTTTGCCTTCTTAATTATTTGTGCAGGTATATGAGCATATAACTTATGACAACCAAGAACATATATCCCTTGCCTCATTTCCAGGAATGCAAGAGAGGACAATTCTAACATCTTCTTTGTCTAAAACATTTAGTGTCACAGGTAACAAGTCAAGCTGCAGGAAACCAAACTACTCTTGAAGGTTTGGGTTCTGTCATGCTTGCTAAGAAGAATAGCATTAACGCACTGTTGGTCTGTTACTATCAGGTTGGAGGGTCGGATGGGCGATCGCACCATCCTTTATTGCTTCTGCTATCAGAAACATTCATGTAATAGTTACAGATTCTGCTCCAGCTCCTTTTCAGGAAGCTGCTTTGACTGCTTTGAGAAGCCCCCCTGAATACTTTGTATCACTGAGAAGAGTAAGAGATTGAAAATTACATTTGATGAGACTTTGCAATCATAACAATGCTATGTTTCTTACTTTTATTTTTCCCTCATGTTTCTATCTATGCAGGATTATCAATCAAAAAGAGATTACATCATCAAGTTGCTTGTGAGAGTGGGTTTTAAGATACAGTTTATACCTCAGGGTTCCTTCTTCTTATTCGCCGAGCTTCCTGAGAATTGCTCCCTTTCTGATGTATGTGCACTCTCTTCTCGATCTCGTATATTATGAACTATTTTAAATGTCACACTACATTTGAGTAAAGATTTATCCATTATTCTGCTGCTACTTTATAGCAATAAATGTTTTTGTTCGCTTTGCAGGTAGAATTTGTTAAAAAGTTAATACTAGAAGCCGGGGTGGTGGCTGTTCCAGGACAAGGATTTTTTCATACAAACCTATCTTCAAATGAAGCTTCAAATGCTAATTGTAACTACCAGAAGCGATACATCAGGTTTGCATTCTGCAAGAGTGAGGCAACTTTGTCTGAAGTTTCAGAAAGATTGGGTAAACTTTTGGATGCTGCAGGGCATCTTGCACTATATTGAAAGTTTTGTTCGAATTAATAAAGCTTGTGTTATAGAATTAATAATGGATGAGGGAGCGGTTGAATGTTTTGTTCGAATTAATAAAGTTTGGTCAAAAGACTGTAAAAACTAGTAAGCTAGCTTGTATTTGATTCATTGATAATTAATAATACTCTGAATGCTCTTTCCAGTTTTTTCCTCTTGTTGTCTCTTTTTCCTTCTTTTCACATTCAGATTACGTAGATGTACTTTGGATCCTATCAGAATCATGCAATACTTATGTCTGAACTGTGATTTAACAGGATCAAACTGCTTTTGTTTTGCTTAAGCTGTTGAAAATGTGGATGATAAAAGCACATTATATTATTTATTTATTTTTGAAAATAATTAAACACAGCACAATATTTTACCAATTTTATTGTTGAATTTCCTTGACATATATGCATTTTATCCAATATCAACATCTCAAACTGCTGAGAAGCAGTACTAGGAAGCTTTTAAATTAAGAGATGAACATTTGGTTTTTATGAGACTAAAAATCATTTGTTTTGGCATCTATGTGTTTGAAAAGCACTGAAATTATGGTGGACTAGAAGTTACACATTAGACCTTCTAAAAGGTAAAATGCGGAGTTAACACAAATCAATTTTTAAAAGAGAGAAAATATCAACACAGTTTAGTTGACAATAACACGAAATTTCACTTTTTTTTTATGATGTAAAATATTCTTATTATACGAAAAAATTTATAAAGTAAACTCTATTGAGAATAAACTAAATTTAAAAATGACCAATGTTATAAGAAAATAAAATATGAGTGTTCATTCGTCTTCAATTATTATTGACATGTTAAATACATTATAATAAATTAGCTTGTATTTCAGTCAAAAATATACCAACGGAAGCTTATGACAAAATGCCTCGTTTATTGGACAAGATAAAAATTTAAAATGGCGTTATCTTGTGAAAATAAAAAAAAAACGGCCTTAGCCCAAAAGAAAGCGGCAGCGAGCAAGTGAAGAAAAATACCAAAGTAGCCTTATCGGGGACGGGAGAAGAAACCAAGTGTGTAAGGAAATGTCAACCGAGAATCAGATACATGATGTTGCAGTTGAAGAAGAAGAAGAAGAAAGAAGACCTCTTATTATCCATGATTTTGATCCCTCAATTCTCATTCTCCATGAAAATGAACAAGACACCATCTTCCCTTTACCATCCGATAATAATAATAACGCAGATAAATCGTCACTATCATCTTCACTCTCTCTTCCTAATCAACGCCTTGTTTCTCTCGATGTATTTCGCGGCCTAACTGTTGCGGTTCGTCCTCTTTTTTCTACTATTTCTGAGTTTAATTCAATTGTTTCATGTTTACTAAACTCTTAAGCTAGTTAGTTATTTCTAAGTAGCAGTTTACAGTTACTGTACAATAACAAGAGGACCTATATAAACACTTATTTATCATGTATGAGATTCAATTACATTTTCATATCCAATGATTAATGCTCATTAGATACTATCAAAGCTCCTAAGATCTCTGCTGTGCCTCTATTATCGTCTCCATTTTTGGTAAGAAACCATCGTAATTAGGGCTATGGCATTCAAGTGGCTCTATAGAGTATCCCACAAGATTGGATCATGTGGAATGTCTATGAGACTAATCTCCGCTCGGCTATGACACTGACCTAAGCATGCCGCAAAATAATCATAGAGATGGAGGTTGCTTGAATAGTATACTCTTTCTTCTATTTTGATGGATCCACCACATAATCTGATTAGCCCCTACTACATACATCATTGTGAAAATCTTGCGGCAATTATTAGTTATGCATTCTCTTAATGGTAATCTTAGGATTGTGCAATGGAAAGAACCGTTATCTCAAAAATTAAATTTTGTTGCTTGGACTGGAAGTTTGATTCAAGATCCGATGCTTGGGAGGGGTGTAACAAACTAACAATCTCACTCATTCGTGGTTGTTCAACTCAATATCTCCTTTGATTCCACAAAACATTGTGTATGTGAAGTATGTAGTTGAGAAATGGAGAGATTTGAAGGAAAGATTCTTGCTAGGAGATCTGATTAGAAAAGATGAGCTACAACAAGAACTATATCTTAAAAAAAAAACTCATTTTCTATGACCAATTACTTCACTGAACTGAAAGTGCACTTATAGGGGCAACAAAACCACAAATGTCGTACTTTGGATTTGTTTCAATCTTATGATAAGATCCTATATGCTATGAAGCACTCATACTGGCAGATTTAGGCATGTCTGACACACATTGAACATTGACTCTCGTACAATATGTGTCAAACGCCTTCAACTATTTTCCCTAAAAAAACTTTTTTTATTCGCTCTGACACACCTAAATGACTACCCAAACGTGTACAAACCGTATCTGGAAACTGGTATATCCTCTGTGCATTAAAATCTCTCAAATTTTGTTGCAGTTGATGATATTAGTTGACGATGTGGGACGGGCTTTCCCATCTTTGAATCATTCTCCGTGGTTTGGGGTGACACTAGCTGATTTTGTAATGCCGTTTTTTCTCTTTGGGGTTGGTGTTTCGGTTGGTCTGGTGTTCAAGGTACGACTTCTTCCGAATCCTGATCGTGCTTTTTTTTAAAAGGTTTTTTCATATGTTGTGATTGTTTAGGGCGCTTGGGCAGTACGACAGACTTAGGACATATTGTATAGTGTTGGTAACTTATATAAATAAATACAACTGAAATTTTGAACTATATTCTAATTCTTGGATTGCCTTTCAGAAAGTCTCTAGCAAACCAAATGCCACAAAGAAAATAATACTGAGGACGATTAAGCTTTTTCTTTTGGGGCTCATGCTACAAGGTATGTTCTCCTGTGTTGCTTCCATTTCATTACCTTAGCATCCAGCTGAAAGTTGACAGCCAAAATTACGTGTTCTCTTGTGCTTCTTTTTGTTCATAGTAATTAAATCCTGGTTTCGTATCTATCTACTTGCGGTAAGCATGAGTCACTCATTCTGTTAGTGGATAGGAATTTGACTCTTACGAAATGAACTTTCATTAAAGGGGAAAGGAAGGTATATCAACAGTTGATAAGAAGATCAATAGTTGAGATATCCTACTTTGTCTTCTAAAGTAAATGAGTCAATTCAGAAGAGTCAAATCTAGTGAGCTGATCACGTAGTATTACTGTGTATCTGTATGTGTGTGTTAAGTGATGCAGTTAATAGCCATTGCTTTATATTTCATTCTGAAACTTATTCATAGGTGGGTATTTCCATGGGCGTGGCGATTTAACTTATGGAGTTGATTTAAGCAAGTTACGATGGTTTGGTGTACTTCAGGTGATGGCAACCAGTAAAGTAGTTATCTTTGCTATCTAACTTATTAGGCTTTTTTCTTTTCTTTTTTTTTCAGTTATGGATGGTATAACGTTGTTCATTATATGTAGTTGACCCCCTAGTGGGAAAATGCTTTTATTGTTGTTGTTCATTTCTAATCCAGGAGATTTGATAATATTATTGTACATGTTATCATCTGATTTACTTTGTGCCACTGATTATTAACAGTTTCAAATTCATTGATGCTTTCTGCAGTCACTTATTTGTTTGAACTATGTAGTGGTAAATAAGAAACATGTACTGATTATCTTTATAATGCCACTCCTTGACTGTTAATATCAGTGTCTGTTGTATTGTTTTGAGGAAGTAAATACAAAGTTTTATCTCTGAAGTTTTAATTTAACGTTGGTTGCAGATTTACAATTGGTAGAAGAGTTATTTAGTCACTATATAGTCATTGAACTTGGTGTTCTTTTAATGTAAGACATTGAAATTGCAACTGAAAAAAAGGTCACGGTTAAGAAACTAATCAATTGCCTGTTGCTTTTGTTTATAAATGTGTTTTTAATGTAACTTATAATTCCTTGCACCGCATGCAGAGGATATCTATTGGATATTTCTTGGCCTCAATGTCAGAGATTTGGCTTGTGAACAATAATATGTTGATTGATTCACCAGCAACTTTTGTCAGGAAATACTCCATCCAGTGGTTAGTTTATTTTCTGGTGGTTAATGCTTTCGTCTAGCATCATGGAGTTGAGCATGTCAAGGCAATTAAAATATTGATTTCAAAATTGACTATCAAATTTACAAGCCAGTGCTATGATGCTATCTATATAACTTTACTGAACTTAGTTATGTAAGGTTGATGTGACTGATTGGGATTCAAGAGAAATTTCCCGTCATATTGTCAGGGAAACCGCATAACCTTTGCAATAAACAAGTGCCTGAATTTATCTTTTTAAGCTTTTCAAGATATTTTGTTTGCAAGCAAACAAACTGTTATAATATATGAAAAAGATCTTATAATATCTAATTGCATCTTAGAGTAAAACGATTCATGTTACTTTAATAGATCCAAGATATACTGTGTCAAGTGTCAAAATTAAACTTCTGGAGGCACCAATTTTGCTTGCCTTATGGTATTCTTTGTGCTAACTGCTTGTTTCTTTATCCAGGATGTTTTCTATCTTACTTTGCTCAGTATACCTTTGCTTGCTCTATGGTCTCTATGTTCCAAATTGGATGTTCGAACATTCTAATTTGCTTTGGTCTGGTCGTGTATCAACAATTCAAAACGTGAGTCAGCATGGTTTTGTCACTTTGTGCCATTGAATGCTGAAAGGAATATCATGAATTATTTGGCTGAAATTTTATTTATGCGTTCATGTTCACCTAACTTTACTTATGACTCATTCACTACAATAGACGAAGTTACATGCAATTTGGTTTCTCGTTGTTCTGTAATATTGTATGGTCTGCAGAATTCAGCTTTGCGTTTCAAGAAATCGTAAATCATATCTTTGTCTAATACATGACTTCTCATTTCTTGAAAATGGAACCTTAGGTTTGCATTTCATGAATTGATGAACCCGCATAGACTAGCATCAGTGCTCATGCTATGTAAGGACAGTGAAAGGTTCTTATCGGACATGGAAAATAATATGTAAAGAGAATATGGATGTATGCATGCAGTGACAAATCATAAATTTTACTTTAATTTTGGCTACATTTTATGTTGCTGTTTTTGTTTTCGTGAATCACCTGACCTAGTGAAAAGAAAGGTTTTGATTGTCGCTGTTTATGATTTGTATTTTCTTTTTCATGGAAAATAGATTCGGCATATAATATTTGTTCTCCAGGTTAATTGTGAAATGAGGGGCAGCCTTGATCCTCCTTGTAATGCTGTGGGATTTATTGATAGATTAATTCTTGGTGAAGATCATATGTACCAGCGTCCTGTCTACAGAAGAACAAAGGTTATCTATTCTCTAGTGTAACTCCTGTATTGAATCTACCGCCACCTCAAAATTCATTTATTTGATCCCTTAAATGATTTTATTCTTAAAGTCCTTTTCATTTTCAGGAATGCAGTGTCAATTCTCCTGATTATGGACCCTTGCCTCCAGAATCACCTGGGTGGTGCCTTGCACCATTTGACCCGGAGGGTATTTTGAGGTCAAATAGCATTCCCTACTCTCCCTTTTTTCCCCCTTCTTTTCTTTGTTAGTTACTGTGGTATTGAAAAGCTGTGGTTATATTTTATATTTTAAATAACCACAATCAAGGTATTTTTTTTCTTTCAATTGTGCATTGTACTTTGCTTGCCTTATGAGTTAAGATGATCTTTTATTTTCACCCCTTTCTCATGTATGGATTTTTATGGTTAAGGTTAGATTGGTATCCTTCTATAGACAATCTAGTCATAATCTTTTATTCCACTAATCTTCAGTCAAATAACACCGGTGAAGTTTTAGTGGTTCTTAGAAGTATAGCTCTCATATTGAGCTTGGTTGGGTCATCAGTCATGTAGAATTTTCATTGGGCCAGTCCACATTCAGACTGGGCCCATTTTGCCAAGATTCAGCTTGGGCCCATTTTGCCAAGATTCAGCTTGGGCCAACCATCCCATAGTTTATATTGAGTTATTGGAGCTGACCCTTCAAGTTTGACAATTTTGACTGTATTAAAATTTAATTAATGCATCGGTTGCTAATTATTTTATTAAATATTCCAGTTCACTGATGGCTGCCATTACTTGTTTTGTGGGATTGCAATTTGGGCATATACTTGTACTTTTTCAGGTCTGATGCATAAGAATTCAATCCTACTTGCTTTTCTTACAAAGATAGAAGTCGTAAAATTTGTCTGAGAGATGCGTGTTGTGTAACTATATATGTATATTTATGAAATCAATTACTGTCTTTTCCATTCAGGTCCACAAGCAGAGGGTACTCCTTTGGTCTGTATTTTCCTTCTCTCTATTGGCAATAGGATATATTCTGGAGATTTTAGGTACCTTCTAATTTAAATTTCTCAGGATTGAGATACTTTGATTCTCCAACTAATGACTGTTAAGTTTTTCAGGAATTCCGTTATCAAAAGCATTGTACACGTTAAGCTTTATGTTCATCACGGCAGGAGCATCAGGCTTGGTCTTGACTACTATATATTACATTGTAAGTTCATACTTGTGTCATAATATATATATATATATATATATATTGGTTGATAAGCTTTCCCGTGAAGAGTGAGAAGTGGTAGCTCAAGCTACTTTACTCAACAAGTTTGGCCTCAAGTTTAACTGAAAAAGTATTATTATTCTCTTCCCCCCTCTCTAAATAGCAAGCCGTGGTAGGGCCATGAAGAATACTCGCAGGAGGCTCCATATGCTTTCTTCTTATCAAATCCTCCCCTTGAATCAATACGGATTATTCAGTACCTTGACTGATTCTTCAAATCCCTTTAGTTAAAGAGACAAGAATATTTGTGTAGAGGTTGAAAACTTCAAGAGTTGAGAAATAGAATGAATTCTTAAACCCTACTGTTATACTTGACGGGAATGGGGTGAAAAAAGCAGCCGAATTATTGATTGGTTTAGACTAGACAATGACGATTAGTTTTCTTCTGTGTCTGCAGCATATCTCCTCTAAGGTGTATGTGCTAGTTAAAAGTGCTTCCAAAATTGTAAATTAGTTCTATGAGATGACAGAGACATATTGATAGTTGTTGGTTAGCCTGACATTTTCAGCCTGGTGTTCTTGATATTTGTTAGAGTGAAGTTGGTGAACCAGATCACAGACAGATGAATAACCCTGCAAATTCACAAATCCATGTATTCTTGCAGGTTGACATAGAACATATCAGAAAGCCTACAGTTTTACTACAATGGATGGGAATGAATGCTCTTATTGTATACGCGTTGGCTGCTTGTGACATTTTCCCAGCAATTATCCAGGGTTTCTATTGGCGTTCTCCTGAAAATAACTTGGTAACGTTCTTTTCCAATGGTTCTTTGTATCTCCCCTTTCATTATAAACTAAGCAGGAATTTATTTTTCGTAAGATTAATTTATTACCGAATAGGAGCTAACATTCCCCTTACCAGCCACTGGGCAATTGATGCCACTCTGGAGACCTTTCCATACTTTTTTTTTTTATTAATTATTTTTTCATTTACCAGAGTTTAAACTTAGGTTCTTTAACTTCTCAAACTCCTTTGATCATTAACTCAAACTAGTTGAGCTATCAAATCCCAGACCTTCTCATATTTGATTGATAGATTTGGTTATTCGGTTGTTTATCATACAGGTTGACACTAGTGAAGCTTTAATACAGAACGTATTACAATCCGAGAAGTGGGGTACACTGGCCTTTGTAATAATTGAGATTTTATTCTGGGGTCTTTTTGCTGGTTTCCTCCACACGAAAGGAATATATATAAAATTGTAATGGATGATGCAATCATGCAAGATACAATGACATGTACATCTACTTTCCTCGTAGATATCTTCTATTAGAAGCTAGCAATGCTTGCTTGGCAAGCACATATCTTGTTGGTTATCTTTCTTGGTTCTCCTATATAACCTGCCAAAGTTGTTTTTCATAGCAATGTCTAAAGTGCATTTCCATTATCTGTGTTTTGACAATCTTATGGAGAATTTTTGAGGAGTCTAAAAGCACGAGAGTAACAACCAACAAATGACCAAGACCACCAAGAGACCGAAATGCTATATCTCCACTTAAAATCTTAACACATTTAGTGTATGAGTCACATTTTTGTTTCATGTAATCTTAATTAATGTAGAATTAACTACACATACATGAATGTCAACACAAATAAAATTCATTATTGAATCAAATTAAATCTTACACAAAGGCTTGTGGACATAGACAGCTTAATGTGATTTTAAGTTATTATTTCCCTAAAACAAGATTGTTAAGTTCATTTCATGAAGTTATTATGAAACATCAAATTAATGACTAAAAATGTGATCATTTCAAAATACACAAATTTATTTCTTCTAGCAGTTTGTTAGTAGTTAGTTCTCTTTATTCTGTATGTAAAATCTTTAAATCGAACATATTCCGATTTCTCATCATATACAATATAAATAGACAAGAGAACAAACACTAGCCCGGTCAACAATGAAATTTAACAACAGTAACAACAATCAGGGCCAAAGAAAGAGAAAGAAAGGCAATTAATCCAAATCTTATCTGCTACTTTGTGTGCCACCAAAATGACATGTACAAGAAACTCTCCAGATAAAAATAACATGTTCACATTGTGGTTAGGACCAGAAATGGTATATTTGGTTTCTTCGAGTTGAAGATACAAGTTGTAAAAGCATCTTACAAGTAGTAAAACAAAGACTAAAGAGCTACCTACAAGTTTCTTTGTATCTTTTGGCATCTTTAACTGTGTCTTTGTCTTTTCCCAAAAGTAAACTCGTGAGAGATAATCTAACTGCCCCAATAATTTAGGTTTTCAAACTATATAAGTTAATGTCATCTATCATCTACTTCCCTCCTCAAAGTTTCAAAATTCCAGTTCATGTCCTCAAATATTCAACAAAAAGAAAAAATGGCTACTAAGAAAGTCAATGCTGAGATTTCAGATAATAGCAAGGACGATTGTATTCAAATGCCATCAAGCACCCAATATCTTGAAAACATTCACTTTGGGAAAGTATTGGCATTCAGAGCAGTATACGGTTCTACTAGTGGTTTTCAACGCAGAAAAACTAGAGGCAATGATTCAAAGACATCATCACCAAGCAGGCTCAGCAAGGTCACATACACAGTGGTTGTAGATGACACAAATAATTACTTAGCTTGAAAATATGCTACTATGTAAATGTACCCTTTCTAATAGCTATATGGAAATTGAATATGGTTAGTGTCATAATATACCTTTAACCTTTTTTTCTAATAGTATACTGAACTTTAATTTTAATAAATAAAATTACACTTTTTTTTAATTAGAAAGTTAATTTTTAAGATTAAAACAAATATTTTTAAACGGTTATGTTTATTGTTTAAGATGGTTATGTTTACTATATTTCATTATTAATAACAAGTAATTTATTTATTGAGATGGAGGAATTTAATAGTCTTTGTACAATTGTCATTCTCAAGTATGCTCATGAGGTGGATTCTTTTCTTTATTTTTCCTCTTCTTTTTTGTTCATTTCCTTTGGACTTTTTGCCTTCTTGTTTAACAAAAAAAAAGTGACTTTAACTTTTCTTTCCCTGTCTCCTGCGCCAAATCATCCATTTGAATTTATCATTGCATCTCATGATCATACTTCCATTTTCCAGTACCTCTTTTGCCTGGCCACTCAAAACTTGGCCTACCTCTCTTACAATTATCAATAGCTAGTTATTCCAAACACACATTCTATATGCCCATCCTAATTTCCATTTTCTTAATTAAAAGATATTATGATATTAAAGTTTTAAAATTTTTCTTACTTTAGATTTAGACATCATTCTTTTACTTTAAATTTTTTTAATTTTATTTAGATTTTTTTTTTAAATTTACTATATATATATATATATATTGGAATATTCCATAAATTAATATGCAACGTTAGTAAGTTAATTTTCCATTTAGAAAGTCTGAATTGTTTAATGTTTAAATAATAATAATAAAAAATATAAGAGACAGCTTATTAGTTTAATAGTATAAGGGAAAGCACTATCCCGGAATCCCAGCTGCGAGTGTAGTTCAAAATGAAAATAAGATTATTTAAAATACGCCACATTTAATTTCTTCTATGTATCCCTCCCTATATATAATATAAATCTTCTATTCCATACTTCTCTGAAGTATAAGCCCTAACATTAAAACCTCCTTAGTAGAGTACCGCCATTCCTTGAATCTTTATAGGGTTTCATTTCATGGAAGGGTACGGGTACGGTTACGGCTCAGATCACGGTCCATACGGCGGTGATAGGAGGCTCGAGATCGTGAGCGGTAAAAGCTACGGGTACGCGAGTCGGACTGAGTCGTGTGGTGAGGTCACACGTGCAAGTCACGACGGAGCAGGATCCGTTGAGAAGCCTTGGAGCTTTTGGGGGGCGCAGACGAAGAGGAGAAAGAGAATAGCTAGGTATAAGGTTTATGCGGTGGAGGGTAAGGTTAAAGCTACGCTACGGAGTGGAATCCGATGGATCAAACATACGTGTTCCCGGATTGTCCATGGATACTAATTACCCACCCGTATTCACTGTTTCTATTTGTTTATTTTTATTAAAAAAATGCAATACTATCACTACACAGTACAATTAAACAAAACAGTTTCTTTGTCTTGTTTTCTGTGGATCTGTATTAATTTCTCGGATTTCAATAAATACCTCCTCCTACTTAAGTTTTTTAGTTCATCCACTCATTTAAATACGGGAAGCGTTTTTGTTCAACTATTTCATTCATTGTATAACACAAATTTAAACTCGTCAAAGCTAATAATAATCATAATTCACAACAACAAAATATTGTTAACCATCGTTACTAAACATAGTTGGACTAATATTCAGAATATTTTCATTTTAAAATAATTAACTCATTTGAAAGAAAAAAAAGAGTGTGCGGATGGATCTATCACCTCTGGTATGTTAATTAGTTAATTGATAATTTGAAGAAGAATTTTGTTGTTTATCGATATTTTACTCAACTATTGTGCAGTTGTACAAAAGATTCTCAATTTACACAAAAATTAGTTAATTAATGACAACAAATTTTAAACTAATGTCCTGATACTTGTGAGTTGACCATTGACTTTTACTACAAACTTCATTTTATAAAAAGGACATTGCAATCTTAGGCAACAAATCTCAGATTAATTAAACATATTGACACTTATAATTAGGGATATAGACATAGGTAGTACATCTAACTATCTAATATCTAATAACAATCGATACCACATTCAAGAAAACTTGTGAGATGAAAAATTAAATTAAAGATGACTTGACTAATCAAACTGAATCCACACCAAAATCTATATAAATTAAACACAATAAAAGGAAGTAGAAAGGCATAAAATCAAAGTCATGGCAATGTAATTCTTCCAAATTAACTGTAATTCATTAAAAAATAGCTTTCATGTCTTCGTCTTCTCCCCAAATTAAGATCCTTGAATTCACCCCCTAAAATTCTTGTCTTTCTTACCCAACTCCACATGGGTGATTCAAGCAAAATAATATTTTTCTTTTTCAAGAAAAAAAGGTTACAACACTTTATATATGTATATTTTCTTAGGTACATATATGCTTATTTATTTTGTTGAGAAGGGTTTATTACAAGCCCATCTCTCTAAGAAAAAAATACAAAAACAAAAACAAAAAAAGAATTAAGGACGTTCAATCGATCTCATTTCCATGCATGCATGTGCAATTAAACAAAGAACGAAACCACAACAATATTGATGATCATTGCAATGTTTAAGCAGATCATAATCCTAATGATCTCATACTTATCTCATTGTAATGATGATCCACAATATCCATACGCTGCAACCTCATTTCTTGATAAAATTGAGCAATAAACTCTTCAGCTTTAGCATCAATCATGTCATCACCATCCCCATGATCGTCATTAACATTAATATCTTCCTCTTTCTCCTCTTCCTCTTCAACCATTTCATTTAGCCCCACCGCCGAAGCGTACCGGCTACTAGCCGCTGAAGTGAATCGGCTACTACCCGGTGAATTCGGAAACTCCGAAGCCGAATCAAACCCATCTTCATAATATTGATCAACACTAATATTAGCATTTTCAGTTACCACATTTTTTAGTTTATGACCGTTGAGAATTTGCGGTGGAGAATGGTTGCTTTGAAGATGCATAGGTCTCATGGACCCCACAAGCTTTCTCCATATGCTTCTGGACTCATCATCAACGGGAAGAATCGGTTTAGATTTACGAGAATGCCCTCGCATCATGAAGAGTGCAACTTTGAAGATATTTTTTGATCCTTTTCCTTTCTTGAGAATTGATTTTGGTTGAGGATTATGATCAAAGATTATTGAATTAGCTTTTGGATTAAAGCTAACGATAGCGTTCTCAACCTTTTGCTCCATTAATTAAATTAAATAATAATTAATAGAGCAATTAACAAAGGTTAGAGAAAGTGAAGAGAGGGTAATAGATTTTATTAATATTAATGTGACATTTTAATCTCACCCTGCGTTTTCCTGCTACAAGCAGGGGGAGAATATTAGGGAGCTCGAGATCGATCAGTGTGGTGGGAAATTTAGGAAACAAAAAACAAGTTTAAATAATAATTAATTATTGTTTAATAACGAATTTAATTAACCATCGTTTTTTTTATTTTGGTTGAAGACATGAAGACAGCTAAGCATACGTAGTATATTTGTGCGAGGTTTAAGTGTTTGTTAGTTACGTGGCATATAGTAGAATGACTAAAATAGCCTCGTGTTTGAGTTTGTTTTTTCGGAATGATTCTAATGTTAGAGTGGAGAGAATGGTGATTGTGTAGGGCGGTTTTTGAGGCGAAGGATTCGGGTGTTGTTTGTTTTGAGACGAGGTAACTGATGCCGGTAATTTCTGTTGCTCTCATTTTGAACTGGTCTTCTTTCGCGCGTTGACCAAAATAAAAATAAAAAAGACACTTTCTCTCTCTAGATCCCTTTCCCTATCCTATTAGAAATGGGTTTGCAACAAACAAATTTGTTATGAGTTGGGAAGATGCAAAATTACGAATCAGTAGTATTTTACTATGAGAATTGGTACCTCATTATTTCAAGCAACTACATTTAAGTGGAGTTTTTGATAAAAAGAGAAATTTTATAGGAATTGAATTAAATATTAAATGTAAATATCTATTTCGACATATTTAAACTTAAATTTACCATATTACGGAGATTTAAATTTTTTTATTAAAGATGATTTAACCATTTCTATCAGATTCAATGTGTTAGTAAATTATATAGAATATTACAATAACAAAATAAAATAAATAAAAATGCTATTATTTTTATTATTGAAATTATTATTTTTATTATTCAAATAAAATATACATTATTTTTTTTTCCGGATAAAGCCACCCATTATTAAAGATATAATGAAGTGGAGAATAAAAAAAATTAATTAATTTTATTATATATATATATATATATATATATGAGATAGTATAGAAGTATTTATTTAAATTAGCGTGGAGTGCAGACAAGCATTAATGCGGCCATATGTCCGCTTTTTTATTCTCTTATTTTTTTGCTTTTCTTTGTTTATTCTTTTTTCTTTTCTTATTTTTTATTATCTCTTTGAAGACTTTTGACTATGACCAAGTGTTCGATGTAGTTGATGTTCCTATTCCAAGTGGTAAATATTAGAATATATAGCAAACTCAACTTAAAGGCTACTAAAATTTTACTTTAGGATTTTCTACAAATGGGTTATTTGTTGGAGGAGAATTTCTTTTCTACCTCAAAATTACTTTAAAAGTGTATATCTTAAAAGAAAGAAAAAAAAACAACGTTTATGTTACCTAACAGTATTTCTCCACAAATATATGTAGTTTATTTTTAAAAACGTATCAGTGGAAAAGCTCTCTTTATTGTATAATTGGTAGGTCCAACTTTGTATTAAAACAATTTAGATCTTAAAAGTCACTCTTTAAGTGTTTCTTTTGTACTTTTACAGTTAGGTTATTGTACTTCTTTGTTAATGAGCTAATCATAGGAACACTTATTAAAAAAAATGTTAATAAGAAAAAAAAGTTTACACTTTATATATATTTATGTTAATTTATATATTTAAATATTTGTCTGTAAAGTATAATATAACTTTAAAAAAAAAATTAAAGATAAACTTTAAATCTCACATTATTAGGATTGTTCACTTATAATGGTCGTTACACTCAACTTAATGATCCAAATTAACTCAAAATGTATTTTATCTAAATTATTTCAAGTCGATTTTAATCAGATCAAACCCAAAGAGGTTTAGGTAACAGTACTTAGATTTCAAACCCATGAATCCACTGACTTAGACCTATTAAAAAATGTGATTCTTTTTATTCCATTAATTTATTTATGTAGTTTAAGAATTTTATGTATATTCTTCAATTTAAAATATTAAAATTAAAAATTGTAGAATTTAGTTTAAGTTATGAATTTTTTTTTCATGAAACATTTAATTATATATTTTATTTGACAATTTTTTGAAAATATTATATCATGACCCAATCCAAACCAACTTGTTCATCGAGACAGATTTGACATAAAAAATATTTTTTACCAAACAAGTCAAAGTGCAAAGCAAATATGAATGATTCCTTTCAAACATCCGGAAGTACTTCATTTCTAATACGAAGGATTCTTTTCGGGCATCCTAAAAGTCACATTGCAAAACAAATATAATTTCTAATTTACAGTATTTTTAAGTTTGATAGACAATTTTAAGAGTTGAATAGTCTTTTTATAGAAGTGAATGTTGAATTATTTTTTTGTGTAGCTAATTGTTTAGATCCAAGAGATTTATTTTTTGTATTTGATAAGAATAGATTGAATTATTTAGCTTAATTTTATCCTTCAAATTCTTTTCAGTTGAACTACTAGCACTAAATTGTCAGTATAAAAATTATTTTTTAGATGTATGCTCTAACAATGAATTTTCAAAATTAGGGATTAATGATCTTTCCATGATTCTAGTGGATCAGACTAGAAAACATGTTGTGTATATGTTGGTATATATGTTTTTAGTGTTATCTTTCATATTATCTATGGCAACTATAATATTTGAAATAGTTTTTCTCTATTATAAATATTTTCACGAACCGGAATGCGGAATCTTATAAGAGATAAATAATTAAATGACTGTTTAGTTATTTATTTAGAGTGATATTTTTTTTACGACGGCTAATATTAGTAAGATCAAACTCACGGCTTATTTATCACTTTACTTTCTAAATCTTCCGCCCTAGGCATGACATAGTAACAACGTTGGAATCAAATCAATAATCAGTTCATGGCTCAATGTACCCCAACAACCCATTCAGACACCTTTACATTTATAGTTTTTGTGCTCTATATATTTTCGTTGACTTCTCAACGTCAGAGTCAACTATGTGCATTGCAATAGCTTTTTTAAGTAATGTGAAATCCATGTATAAATTAGAATATATATTTTTTAACAAATGTATTGTTAGAATCTTGTTTTGTTATTGTCACCATAAACACTAAAGTTTTGTTGGCATAAAAGAATTTAAAATTGGAGAATGATTTTAATCGTACATAAAGTCTATTATATTCCACGATAGGCTTGGTGGCTGGAGTGCTGAAGTTAAGGAATAGAATAATAAAGAGGTTATGAGTTTGAATTTTACCTTCAATCAATTGAGGGGGATGCGCCTCATCTTTGGGGCTATGTGGAAGCTAATTAATTATCCTAGTGGCACTTGGAAGCAGGTTATTTAGCTTGTTGGTGTCCAATAGTAAAAGGTGTGGAGAAGGGTTAGTTGTGATATAGATGAGGTGTGTATAGTCTATTCCACGTGCTAGAAATTATGTTATTTTGAAAATTAGTTTTGGTTTAAAGCCCTTTGCAATGTAACATCTTGTATTTTGTTCCCCTTACTGCCACACCTTGTGCCCAGTCTAAGGTGTGTTAATATTTAATATATATTTTTTATAGAAAAAAACTTCAAGAGGACAGAATTCTTTTACATAAGTATGATGCTCTTTTTATTTTGGTGAAATACCACATTGTTATCTTTACATACAAATATTAAGTGAAAATTGTGTATGTAATTAAAAGAAATTATATTTAAATAATAATTGTTATTCTATAAATTTAAAATTTGATGTTAAAATATTCATTTCTCTCTACAGATGCCATTAACAATTGCAATAGAAAGTTCCTTTTTTAAGTTTTAATAGTGGAATTAATGGTTGTTGGAGCAGCAAGTCCACACTCCAAAATATTATCGGTGTGAATATAATTAAGTTATTTGATTATTTTACACATATTTAAAAAAAAAGTGTACTTTGTGTGGTGAATTTTGATAATATTTTAAAAAAAATTAAATAAATTACTATGTTTTATATTTTTGAGTGAGCAATATAAAAAATTATTTTAGATGAAAATATTATTATTATTATTATTAGAGTAAATTATTATTGTTATTATTATTAATAGTTTTGATTTGTTCTCTCAATTGTTATGATTTAGTTATAGACTTAGTCTAACTCCACTATTCTTTTTTTTTCATAATAAATTAACTACTCTATATTTATCTATTGCCGAAGTCTATTGGTGACATCTTTCTGAATCTTTTATGAGAGGAGCATGTTAAATCCTAAAGGATTTATACCAAAGAGATAGATAAGTCTCTAACGAGAGTGATTTGAATCATGTATGAGGTTTAAGTGTTTATTGTTTAATCAGAGTTGTTGATAGAAATTATCGATCAACTTGTCTTTGACGCCCAACTTTTATAACACTTTTAACAAATTATTTTTATTAAGTATTGTTTCATTATCAATATCATAAATATATAATAAAAATTATTATATTAAAAATAATATTAATGAAATAATATAATTGAAAAAGGTACATTAAAAATTAAAATAATTAATTATTTTAAAATAATTTTTGTTATAAATAAATAAATTATTTTGAGAAGGAAGAAGTATATGGTTGTTGGCATTAAGCAAACGTTTACTTGTACAACAAAGGGCCTCAACTTTCTGTTTAAACAACAAATCTTTATAATAATGTGTTGTGTGTGTGACGTTAATTAATTTGAAAGCAAGCGGCGTTCAACTGTGTTCCAACAAAATCCAACTAAAAGCGCTCTTCATTTCATGTGCCGTGGGTCCCATCTCTCTATTTTGAACATCATCTCATTTGACTAAAATAACCCTTACTAAGATTTTATTTTACTTGCTTTCCAAATATATAAAACTAATTATTGTACGCAAAAATATACATATCAACTCACTTGAGCTCTCGTTTAAATCCTTCAATTTTTTTAGTTGGTCACTTCAAGTTACCTTATCTTTGTGCGACGTTAGTTTTTTTAGTGACAATCAGTGTAATGAAAAATATTTAATTATTAGAAATTTTATCAAATAATATAATAATTTTCATTTATAATAATTATTCAAAAAATATTTTTTATATTTTTTAAATAATTTATATTTTTTTTCTCAACAATCATTTAAACACATATACAACTTTAAAATTTTGGTAATATAGATATATCAACATAATTAATGACATTCACTTTCTTCACTTGCAAAATAGTTTAGACAATTAATTCATCTGTTGTTTAGATTAAATCTTAATATTTCACGACAATAATTCAAATTTAAAATATCACATGCATAATTTTATATAATTTAAATGTTAATAGTATAAACTGAGTGTAAATTAAAAAATCAATTCGAAAAGAAAAACCATAAAAAAATAAAAAATCACATGCTTATTTTTGTCATTGTTGAATTAATAATTTTATCTAATAATTGTACCTGAATTAAACCTTGTGCAAAACTTAAAATATGTCTGTTTTATACAATAATCTCAATCGTTAATTTTTTTTTTTAAAATTTAGATTAGTTAACTAAATCCTAGTCTCGATATAAACTCTCATTGTTATGTAGTATCAAGTTTGTTGACTAGTGATTGTTTTTCTTGTAGATAAATTTGACTAGTAATTGTTAATAGAATCATTAGAATGGTTGGTGAATGAATGATTGAGTAGAAAAGTAAAGGGCAAGATAGTAAGTAAACAAAAAATGTTCCAGCTTGTCTCCAACCGCGTACAATAAAGACGTGTCCTTAACGAGTTGGCGCTTCGTTCTTGACTCCCGCTCACAGTTCACACTCTTAATAATATTGAAACTAAATTAAACTGAAAGACCAATATACACTGTCCCTTTCTCAAACCACGTTACGCGTCCTAAATCCCAAAATATATAAATGTATTTTATTTATATATAAAAGAGCAACCACCATTTTCCATAGCACATCATCATCATAAATAACCATTTATTCCAAAGAGTTAATTTCCATATATCACTTGCTATAGCTACTATAAACTCCTCCTTTTCACTTTGTATTTCACCTACATTGTTAATTCATTCAAGCATACATTAACGATTACAACACAATATGTCTTTGAAGAACCGTAACGTTGGTCGTAGGGCATGGAACATCCTACGACTCTCATTACTATGGGCACGTAAAAGTGGTGTGTTTAGGCGCAAGCTAGTTACTGAGCTACGTCTTGTACCAAAATACTTGAAGAGATTGGGACACACAAACACACCCACAAAACAGATTCACTACTTTGAGCGCGAACTTTCCTTCGATGAGACACCTATTTTCAATGTCAAGATGTATCGTCCATCATCCATGTGCTTCCATCTTCCGTGTATAAAACCACATGTTGATTTTGACTATGATTTTAATGATGATGATGATGATGATATTGAATATGACAATGGGAGAAAGAGTGATGAATATGATCATGAATTTTATAATCATGGGGTTGAAGGGTGTGAAGTAGATGTAAAAGGGATAGACAAACGTGCTGATGAGTTCATTGCTAAATTCCATAAGCAAATGAGACTTCAGAGACAGATTTCTCTTTTACAATACAAGCAAACACCAAGCAGAGACATAAATTGAACATTCTTTAATAGAAGCAAATCTACTTTCTTGATTATTGCAATCAACTTCAATTTTTCGGCTTTGATTTTAGTTTTGATGCTATGATCAATAGAACTTTATAGTTTATGAAATGAGGGAGAGACCATACTGCGGGATGTTGTAAATACAAGGAGCTGTTACAGAGTTCTGGTATTTACAGTTTTTGTACTTGTAATTTCAATAAATACTACAGGGTTACTACTTATTTTTTATTTATTTTTAGTGATATTTATTTTTAATTTTTAAAACAATGTCACTACTATAATTGTTCCTTGTTCAATCCCTCTCTTTTTTCTTTCTGAAAGTTGTCCATGTCTCTGATAAAGCCTGAAGACGAAACCCATAAACTCGAAGTACTTGTATTATTCGGTGCAGCATAGGATAAAAATGGTTCAACAATAATGATGATGATCGTGAATGGTGATAAAATTAACTAAACAACCTTTGCTAAAATGGCATCATTTTTTTACAAAAACAACCTTGATCATAGCATCCAAGGTGTAAATCCTTTATTATCATTTGTCAATTTTCTTTAAAGCCTTTTTTTGGTTCAAGTTTATTACAACTTACAAAGATTCAGGGAACCATATTCATCGGTTGAAGAATTGACCACAATTCATGCGACAGAATTTCATCTGTAGTTGTAATATCATCTTCAAACAATTTCATCCGTTTAACATGTAATCTTAATGAACCTTCATAATGATAGTGCAGGTAAATAATGCAAGTCTAAGAAAATAAATATCGAATACACATGGATCACCTCATAACTTACAATTCTTGAACAAAGAAAATTTAAGATCTAATAAGCGAGCATAAAAAGAAAAGAAGCATGTACATTTGGGGCACGGTGAACTGAACAAGTAAACAATCTTAAACTGCCTTACAGTAATATATAAATCCACAAATGGCAGGTTAATGGTCAGCTTTGAAATAAAAAGTATGCTTATAGTGTAGACAAGGAATTAGCTCCCCTTCAGACCTCTATGTAATATCAAATGCTCATCAATAATTCTTTTATTCTGCAATAAAGGTAAAAAAAGAAGACAGAAATGATGTTATATCAGAAGACATAGCATTCATATTACTTCCACAGCAAGCTATGCAACCACTGGGCAAAGTTTGACCACACTATTTGACAAAAGTCTGGACAGGAAGCGATGAATCAGCCAAGGAAGGAAAGGACCTCCTTAGCTCAACAAAGTTACTATTCAAGATGCCGTGACTTTTTAACAAGTCACCACCGCAGACATACCAGTATTTGCAACCTTTTAGAATCTCATCAATCATTAAGTTAATTTAATATTAAAAATTATTAATATAAGGACTTCTAACGAAGAACTAAATGGACGTGGTGCAAATAATATTGCTTTGTAAAAGATATGAATGAGAACCAACCTAGAGAAGCATGGGGCAGCTGCACACATACTCCACTTTAGAGTTTCCCATTCCTCCTCCTTCAGTTCCCACTTCCCATTCCCTTCCCTCCCAATTATTTTCCGGAAAAGAACCAGTTTACTTTAGAAAAGTAATGTTGGAATGAGTCCTATAGTAAAGAATCGTACATCAACTTCCATTTTCATGAATACTAGAAATATATGCTTCCAACTTCCCTGTTGCCGCCAATATGAGACCTACAGTACAGGTGCAGCATCATAATATTCAATAGAGTAGACATAATCGAAACAGGAATCAATGATCATAAGTAATTATTTTAAATGCCAATTCTTTAACTTCTCATAATTTTTCAAGAAATTTCAAGCATCGATTCACATGTGAATTGCGGTGAGTATTTAATCTTAAGCAAGCAATTACATAGGAAGATAAGCAACCACAAGAGTGCTGTGAAGGTCCAAACAGACCATATTCATCTCACAATATTAACATGGATGACGTAAATGGCTTTGGGTTTGTACTTCATATAGTTCATGAGGTATTAAATGCTAATTCATAAATGAGAAGTACCTAAAAACAAAGCAGATGGTCTCCCAGGCCGAGATTTGAATTCGGGATGAAATTGCACGCCTACGTAGAATGGATGACTTGGATGCTCTAAGATCTGCACAAAAGAGAGAATTTCTTAAAACTGAGAAAACAGTTGCATTCTCCATGCAAAAAATTAAGCAATAAAAGAAGTGAATTATGTGTAACAATAAAATATAGAAAGACAGTTGCAGGATAACAAATACTACAATGTCTAATTGTAACTGCCAGGTTTTCAACTACCGTTCTAGTTAATATTATTTAACATCAAAACACTGTCCAAGCTGAAGCATACCTCCATTCGTTTTCCACTTTCATCCTTGCCAACAAATTTTAGCCCAGTTTCTTCTAAAGTTTCAATGACATCTGGATTTACCTAAACAATGCCAATACTAAATTAGAGGACAGGTATTACATGTGTTTCTAAAACATTCAGTAACTGAAAAAGAATGTTCACAGCCAAACCTCATATCTATGGCGATGCCGTTCATCCACATACTCTGCATTGCCGTACCTAGCAATTAGGAACATGCAAAGATATTAACATGCACAAATGAGTGCTGAGAACATAATCTAATCACTAAAAGCAGCTACATAATGGAGTGTAATTCCAACTGAAGAGTATAATACAGCACACAAAGGATCAATGAATTGAATAGATGGACGGAAGTAAGAACACATTACACACTAGTGCATAAAAAAAATTCACAACACAGGTTATCATTTTAGATACAAAGGAAAATAATCACACTGCTGATAGATTTGCTTTTTCTTTTTCCACCTTTTGTTAGGAAGGGTAAGTGGGGGAATGTAGGTTTTGACAGTAGGCTGTGCAATATGAGCCACCCCTTTCTCATTCCCCTTCCCTTGAAACCCCTCATCTACAATGAAGGGAGAATTGAATCCCAAGCTCATTTGAGATGTAATATCACAAAGAACGTACTGAATCAGTCCTGATATTATTAAAAATAAAACCATCCCCTGATGCTAGACATCATTATTGACATGTGTCGTTCAGAACAACAAGACAGGCCCAGAAACATGGAGCCTGAGACTTAGACTTAAGATATGCAGATGCAGCCAGAAAAAAGTTATCTAATGGAAAAGAGAAATGGCGTATTCCATGAATGGACATATGACCTGTTCTTTATTCATAATTTCATTAATCATTAAAATACTACATAATGAGTTAGCTACATCACATACAGTTTGGAAGTGATACAATCACGTGTCTGTAAGAGTGTTCTTCGAGATCCAAGTCTCATGGTACTTCCCATATGCGTCCGGGAACCCTGTTTGTGACTAGCAGACATTACAACAAATAAAAATGAATTGGAAGATGAGCAGGGTGAGGGTGAGGAGAGAAATGTTTGCCTACCTCTGGCATGAAAATTACAACAGGATTTGGTGTTTGTGCATCAAACTCTATACTGTTCGCTCTTTCCCAACCCAAAACCTAAGAATGAATGTTGAATTATTATGAAAAGCATGTAGTCGTGAAAAACAAAATATCGCATAAACAGAAAATTACTTACTGATCTAGCAAACTCAATTACAGAAATTTGCATTCCCAAGCAAATACCCAGGTAAGGAACATTGTTCTCTCTGGCATATTTGGAAGCCAGCATCATACCTCTCACACCACGGTCTCCAAATCCCCCAGGAACCAAGACACAAGCTGCAGTCTGCAAGTAAAAACTTCCCATAAAATGACTGTGATAACAAATTAAATAGCAGAAATCTTCTTTTGTGAGGTAGAGTAGGCTCAACACAAATTCTAATACCATTCAGAGTCTATTCTAGATCCATGGGGCTAAACAGGTCACACTTAGATGCTCAGTGTTAGGGGTGTCTGTTGACTGTTGAGAGATCTATATTGAATAGTGATATGAATTGAATAGTGTTTAATATGGGGAATAGATCCTCTCATGTGACATGAGGGTCCATCGAAAACCTCACCATCCATTGAAAAGGAGAGAGAAAGAGGATGATGGAAAAAGTGAGTTTTAAAGGTGGAGATTAAAACACACGAGGAAAAAAATTGAGGGTCCATTCCCTGTTTATATGCAGTGAGCTGTGGCATCCCTCACTTCACATTACAAGCCAGTTTTTTAGTGTAGAGTTAATCCCAATTTAAATTCTACAAAATGTAATTTCATCACAGATAGTCCAGCTGTTCCTTCATATATATTAACTGATGGAGAAATATGTTATTTTATTTATCAACTAAAAATCACCTAGAGTATAGCAGGATCCCATAACTAAACACCGAAGGCCTCAACATTTTTACCACCACACTTGCTAGACATAATAGACTAAACTTTCATAAACTGTATGCGCTTCTGGTGCACGTACCTTCAGAGTCTTCCATGCTGCAGCATGTGCTTCTGGTGCCTGAAGAGTTAAACAACAAGATAGAATAAAATAAGCCAGACTACCTGCATAATGAGAATTAACCAAATTTCTTCAAAAGCAATTTGAAAGAAATCATTACGGATTTTGCACTGTCGTCTTCAAGGTCAGAAGCTGCAATCCAGTCAATTGATGGTCGCAATGAGCATGCAACGCAAGCATGCAGAAGGGCCTATAAACAAAAGAGGCATTAAAAAAATCAAACTATTCAGTATATTTCAATGACATAAGAACAACCAAAAAGTCCTGTGTTCAATAAAATAAAATAAAAACTACCATTCTACAATCCAAATATGTTGATGTTCCATAGTGATATATACACATACACTTTAGATTATATAAAATAAAGAATACAGCAAAAAATCTGAAACTCATATTATTGCCAGGGAATATGGCATCAAATTTATGGAAAGAACCAAGCTTAAAAGAATTTTTTAAAAGAAAAGCTTAAATGCTATCATCTTAATTCTTAACCGTGTTGATAGCTATATTGAAAATACACTAATCTTAAATCAATTTTCCCGTAACACATATTGTTATCCTGCTATTCTTGGGACAAATATCAAGGGAAAGATCAGCACACCTTTACAACAGATAAATATGAATCTGTTAGGCCAACATATTTTCCCACCATCGCAATCCTCACCTGTAAATTCCAAAATGCTCTCACTCACATGCACAAAATATAGTCATAAATTTAGAAAGATTGTTACAAACAGCATATATGGTACTAACAGATTCAGTAAGATTATCATAGCTCTCAGCCATGTCAGTCCATTGCTGCAAATCAGGAGGTGTGGCGTGGCTGAAAAGGAATTAAAAAGTGAGATAGACTAATGTTTCCCATTATCAATATATTTTTCAATAAACAAAAATGAAAAACAAGTAAAATATCCAGCAGGATATTCCCAATTACGATTGACATATGCTGTGTTTGGATTTTGTTCAGATTTTAATTATTAGTTCAAACCATTGAGAGATCTCCCAACATATGAATTATAATTTTTCAAAAACTTAAATATTATTGGGCTAAAAACGGGATAAGATCGACCTAAAGACAAGATAGGAGAACAGTTGGAAGATAAATGCTGCAGTTATCATTGCATTATTGTTGTGAATGTGATCAACACACTCTTTATTATTGGGCTACATCTAAAATTCTCATTAATTAAAGCAAGGAAAAGACAATTTGTAGGAAAAGACATCTCAAATTTTCTCATTATTTAAGAGGTGCTAGAAAGAGTGTGCCGATGTTGATTTACTGCAGCACACTTTTTTCATTCACCCCAATGAGTTAATGTACAAGCAAATTTGAAGTTCTATTTACGTCCTTAAGTTTTTTTTGTTCAATTTACCTTATTCAGCCTGGACAAGACTTCTATCTAAGGCCAATATTTTATATTTAGCAAATATGGAAGGGATTAAGGTCCATCACACGCAAAGATTTCTAAAACTGTAACAGAAAAGACTGATCAAATTTTCAAATAAAATGAAAGTTTCTTTTTATAAGCAAATAAAAGTTTTCTTAACCAGAAGAGGGCCCTTGGTGTCTTCCAGATCTCTTTCTCCTGTTCTTTTCTTGAAAAATATATCTAGAGGGCTACAGAATTTATGCAGGGGATTTTATCCAACATAAAGTTTCATTACAACTTTTAAATGTGATATTGCAAAGCTTTTGGCAGTTATGAAAATAAAAGACAAATCAAAAACTCACCTAACTAAGTTAAGCTGCTGTAAAATCGAATCGTGTGCATTTTGGTTCTGAAAACAGAAGCTAGAAATTCAGAGAAAAGAAATTACACAAAATACAAGGAGCCAAGTTTCAATGTCAAAAGTTTAATAGACTCACTCTAAGTAACAGGGGAATATGCCAAATGTTTGGTACATCATGGATATTCAGAATATTGTTAACCTGTGAAAAAATATACAGAAAATATAGATCAATAACTAGTAAGTCAAAGCTTTCCTGGAAAATAACCAAGCATAACTTACTGGAACATGGCAAAACTGTGAGAGTTTTTCCTTGGTAGCTTCCAGCAGAGGCTGTGCATTGAATAACAGTATTTTAGCTACTAAAATAGACAAACTAACATCAAAACAGAAAAAAATATTTGACAAACGCTAAAATTTCCCGTTAACTTGGTAGGGGAAAATATGAACATAAGCAGATAAATTCAATCAACCACTGTATTCTCCTAAATATAGAATTACTGAGGCAATGATCCATTAAAATTTAGCCACTTGATTGTCAGACCATAATCTCATAGGAGAAGCAAGAGCAAAACCCATGTCACGTCACATAAGTTGTCGAATCCACATAAGCATGTAAGACGCTTGTGCAATAGCACAGTTTTAACCCTTGATCTTGATAATCACAATCTACCGCAGTCTGTTTATTGCTTTACGCCTTTACCAAGAAACCAGAATTCCCCAAACATAGACACAGCACCAGGTCTTATTATGACACAGGATGATAAAGCCCAATATAAAAACATTCACTCTAACAGTACCCATCCTAGTACTACCCTTACTGTAAAGTCCACTTAACCAAGAAATATATGATCTTCTGATCAATTTCTAAATTGTTTCACAAGCAACCATTTTAAAATAAAGATTAAAAGTGTGTTTGTGTGTGTTCATGTGCATCTGCAGGCCTTCAAAAAGACTATATTAGATGTTGATCTGAAATGAAAATGTCATTGAAGTTTTTCATCCTTGAGTATATAGTAATAGATTAAGGATTCAAAAAAATATACTTCAAGGATGTCTAAATCTAAAACACATTATAAAGGATAAAAGGGGTCGAGCATATTCAACAACAATTTAATCATCACCATTGATTTGATGGAATATCAAATATTATCACTAGAGAATCAGGTAAACCCAAATTTTCCTGACAGCATGTACCTAGACATTTATTTCAGATAAGAATACGGCAAAGATTTCTAGACTACCAGAGGCAGAATAATGATTATAATTATTTTCATTGCTAAAAGTGGAGCCTGAATTTCGTAACTGTGGTCAATATCAATAATTCACATGGCTAAAAAGAAAAGGGCAGTACAATGTGCATGCTAAGAACAAGTGAGCGAGCAAACTTTCTCTGTAGTACTACTACCAGAAGACTTTGGAGCAAACATTGTTACACAGATTAACAATTTTAATTGCATATTGGCACCAACTGGTGCAATGATATACCTCAGCAGAGCGACTTGCTAAAAGATGAGGCGTCAAGCCCAATGCTCTCAGTTCCCTGACACTGTGTTGTGTAGGCTTTGTTTTCTGGAAGAAGAATATTTCACTCAAAATGAGGAAAAAATAAAAAATAAAAGTCTGCAACTTTAATGCACAAGTAATCAAGTATTACTTGCTCCCCCACTACACCCAACACTGGTATCAAGCTAACGTGGATGAGACAGAAGTTGTCAGGCCCTGAGAAGGAATAATGAGAGTGAAAATGTTATGTATCAAGACAAGAATGACATTTCATGGCTATATGAAAATGTGAAATTTGTATTATGTAAAGATAACATATGAGTACATACTACATAATGATCATAATAAAAACCATAACAGATGTCACTAAAATTACGTGTTTATCCCAAACCAATGTCATAATGTCACAAAAAACATCATTAGCCCTATTTAAAAGAAGTCTTTACTTTATTCAATTGCCTACAAATACTAGTTGTACTTGTATTAATTTCATCAACAGCATTCTCAACATCCATAAAATCATGACTTCTAAGATTGATTGATTAATTCATCAAGGAACAATTCTGCCAATTTGAGAAGTCTAGCAATATGATCAAGTGCATGTCCCACAACACTGTCCCTACTTTAGTATATCTGTCATCTTTCCTTGACAACTGTCAAAGGTTAGAACAAACATAAATTAAACCCTCTATCCTTTTTGTCTCCATTTTGCTTCTCTTCAAACAATGAAAAAAAAAAGTATGTATTCCAACAGTTGTATCCTGAAGTATCAAAGTCGTATCCCAAATGTATCGGTCAATAACTTCTTTTCAAATTATGTTTTAAAAACAAGTGTATCAAAGTCGTATCCAAAATGTATCGGTCAATAACTTCTTTTCAAATTATTTTTCAAATACTTTTGAAATTTTTGAAGTGTATGGACTTCATACACATTATTATACATAAATAAATTCAGCAGCAGCACAATAGCAGTATACTTGAGTGAACCATACATTAATGCTACACCACAATAGCAATGTACTTGAGCGAACTTAATAATGCTACAACACAAACAATTAAATAAAATTTGAATTGAGATTATCAAGCAAAGGCAAACTCATGCTTACCTGAGTACTTGGATTATATGAATTGGGCAATAGAAAACCAATAAAATCTACATATTGTTAGACAAAAGTACTTTAACCTTTTAATATTGTGTTGATAAGTGAAACTTAAAAAAATTACTAAAATTCTTTCCCCGTCGAAAACAAGGGCAATGAACAGTTAAACACAGAATCTAGTAGTTAAAAATTTTGACAAAAGAGCATGGCTACAACTAACGTGTACATGGGGTAATAACTATATACGGCAAAAAAAAACTGTATTGAGTAAAGCTAGTTTAAAAGCAAAATATGTTTTTGCCATACCAACTTGAAAGGACAATTGCCGCAGAGCCTCAATAAATGGCATAGATTCAATGTCACCTGTAGATAAACAAGATATTATGCTCCATCATAATTGAATAAAGCGAATAAAGCAACTTCAACAGTTCAACAGGACAGAAGAATAATCCGTTATGAGAAATCTTACCCACAGTGCCTCCCAACTCAATCACGCAGACATCAGCAGGGCCTTCATTTCCATCAACTGGAATCACAGCAACCGACTCGATCCAATTTCTTATGGCATCAGTGATATGCGGAACCACCTATTTCATTAAAACCCCATCAACTTCTTTAACCACAAAACAAAGTACCCAGCAAGCAATCAACAATATAAATAGCACGCACGCGCGCTCGTTCAATGTATCACCTGAACAGTTTTCCCAAGATAATCCCCTTTACGTTCTTTCTCAAGAACAGACTAATAATCACACGAAACCATAAACAACGGTTAGTTCAAGAAATCAAAATCAGCATAAAGTGTAGTATTAAATTAAATTAAATTAATTCCATGAAAAAAATGAAACAAGCATGCACCTGGTATATTTTCCCGGTGGTGATATTGTTATCCTTTGTAAGCGTGACATCAAGGAAACGCTCATAATTTCCCAAATCCAAATCAACCTTTACAAGTCAAAAGCCATAAAGTAAAATAAATAAATAAATCAATAATAACTAAATTCAAATTAAAACCCGCAGAGTTATGGAAAGAAAAAAAAACCTCTCCGCCATCATCAAGAACAAAAACCTCTCCATGTTCAAAAGGAGACATGGTTCCAGCGTCTATGTTCAAATATGGATCTGCAACAAAAATAAAATTGAGAAAAAGTGCATAATACGAAACAGTTGCAAATAAATTGAATTGCTCAAAAAGAGAAAAGTTAGAGAGAGAGTGAGAACCAATTTTGATAGAAGTGACGCGAAGGCCGCAAGCTTTAAGCACGACGCCTATGCTGCTGGCGGTGACGCCTTTGCCGAGGCCGCTAACAACTCCTCCGGTGATCAAAACGTACTTCATTTTGTGATTTGGGGAAATGAGGAAGGTGGTGAGTTATGTAGGCCAAATGTTTGTGTTTATATCCGAGCGGGAAGCTTGATATTTTGGTGTACCATAGCATGACGAAGCCGAAACCGCTTAACTGGTCCCTTTCTACTTTCTAGTACAATTATGGAAAATGATAAGAAATGTGACCATTGTTAAAAGGGACAAAACAAGTTAATTTGTAACATAAATGTGTCCCTCCTTATAAATGTGTCCCTCCTTTTCTCTCTTTCATAAATCTAAACATATTATATTATATTTGTATTCGTATCAAAAAATATATTCAAATAATATTTTTTTATAAAATTAAATTATTTATTTATTACATTAATAAATGTTTAATTTGGTTTTTAAGATATTTGTATTTGTGTCAAAAAAATATATTCAAATAATATTTTTTTTATAAAATTAAATTATTTATTTATTACATTAATAAATGTTTAATTTGGTTTTTAAGATGAAACTTTTTTCTTTAAGTAATTAACCTAAAAAGTAGTTTTTATTGCCTTTTTTTTTAACCATGTTATTGAATAATTAATCTTTTTCAAGGAACCTGATTCACCACTATTAATAAGATTTTCTATTTCAATCCCAATTTTCAATTTATAAGATCCAGGATATGAGACTCGATCTTCTTACCTTTTATAAAATTTGCTTTTGTCAAGTTTTTCAGAAAAAATTAACTGAACTGGTTAGCTTTTTATGAATTTATCGATAAACTTATTCAATATTTAATACTATAGAATTGAAACCTTATCTTAAATATATCTCTAGCATTAAATTAAATGTGTTATACAGTTTTGACTTGTACTTCCCTATAGAACCTACAAGTCCCTACTTTTTTACTTTTTGGTTTTTGCTTCCCAGTGCTGATACATACCGGGCCGTGTCAATTTCAGTTTCTAGTCTAGACTAAAGTCATCCTTATCCAGATTACCGAGTAAGGAAATAATAGTGAGTAATAAGTTCTAATAAAAGGATAGGAAATACTGTTGTCTTGTTTTTTTTCTCTTTGTTTGGATTCATTAAACTTCAGAAAACATTCATTTTATTCAACTAGGTACAATTATATTTAGGCACACACGTGTGAGTAAAAGCATCCACTTTACTTTCATGTGCTATATTATATAAAATGAATCAATGGGAATAATAATAAATAATAAGGACTTTCCAATTATGCATTTCCCACTGTGATTTTATGAGGAAATGGTCGACATATTCCTTTTTGTATCCTTAGATCCCCTGGTTGTTTATTGGAGGAAAAGCTTATTCCAGCATTTTTCCGGTGAGAATCGCTGATTAATAACCATATATTTTAAAAATCATATATCACTTTTCTCACGCATCACAAAAAGGTCCTTTATTGTCCTTTTCTACCTTTATTCGTTCCGAAAGGACATATTCAATATGCAGTTAGAGCTGACACTTTTTCTTTTGTTGTAAAAATTAAGAAACACATTTTTTTTCTTCTTTTATAAATTATAATCTAGATGATTGTGATGGTTGGTTTTTCTATTTGTGATTTTTTTTGACACATTCTATTTGTGAGGTTGAAATTCATTTTTTTCTCTGTTATTATAATATATAAATACAATAATAAATAAAAAGTAAATATAGAATAATTATTTAATTGATTAATCACTCAACTTCTCAATCGTATTTTATTTTCTTTGTAACTTATACATCTTATTAAATTAAATTAATGTAAAAACTTTAAGATAAATAAAGTACACAAAAATGAGTTTTATAAGGGCAATTTTGGAATAAAAAAGTGCTGACACTCAAAACTCATATCATATTCATGGTTCACAAAACTCTAAATCTTTTCAGGGAGATGAGAAGGGAGAAGACGATGAAGGAAAGAGATCACAGGGGAGAAGAGAAGAAAGGAGATGAAGGGAGAAAGTGAATGGGAGAAGAAAGGTAACCTTAAACCAAACAAAAAAAATATAAACGTGAGAGAAAACCCAGGGAAAAGGAAACGGAGGGGTAACTTTTTTTGTAACGGAATCCCACTTAAAGGTTGAGGCTGAAATTATTTAAAAACATGACCAAATCGTTATCAAAAATTAAGTTAAGGGACCTAAATAGATTATATTGGAACCTAAATTATTTACAATTGCTTTGTAATACAACTCTCTACCAGGTTAGGTCGTCCGTTCAGGGTATATGATCTGACCTAGTTATAGTTTGGTCAGGTCTGATCTGTTCAATAAAAAAGCTAGATTTAGGTTTTTTTTTAAAGCCTATTAATTTAAATAGATCAGACTCAAGCTTATAAAAAAAACTATTAAGTTTGGTAAGGTTGGTTGTTAGTTTTTATTATTATTATTTATTAATATTAGTATTTGTTATTTTAAAGCCTATCAGTATCAATCGTTTTGGTAACTTGTCGTTCATTTTGTTTTATTTGTAATTTTTTTAAGGGTTTTTTGCGGTTTGCTAATTGTGGCGGTTTGCTAATTGTGGGTTTATTTTATTTCATTATTTTTTTGTAAGGTTGTTGCAGACTTTATTTTATTAGATTTGATTATTATTTTATTAGTTTTTCGAATATATAAAGGTCTAGTTTAGTCTATTTGAAAAAAAATATAAAATAAACTATTTAAATGTTTTTATGTGAAATAGGCTTTCAGGCCAAAGTTGCTACCACTACCCTTTAACAAAAACAAAAAAAAAATTCAATATCAACAAAATGAAATGGATCTTAGAACAAAATACTAAAAAAATCCAAATTTTAACTAAACAATGAAGAGAATAAAAAAGTAATAACCCACAACAAATAAAATCAAGTTGAGGGTTTTTCTAGGTTTGCATTTGATTAGTTGAATGATTTTCTCGGACATTTTTTTTTCTGATTTTTTATGTAGAAAGAAACCCAAAAATAAAAATAGAGAAAGATGAATTTCAATTATTGTTCTCTATTTTCTTCATTTTATATTTATTTCTCAAATTTGGATATGTCTTTAGTTTTAAAGAAAAAGATGTATTTAGAAGAGTAAAATTTGAGTTTTGTCTAATTAAGATCTATTTTATTTTTCAGTTTTTTTTTTTTGGCTTGGTGGTGTTGAGTATAAGATGATAATGTGGTTTGGTTTTGGGAGGTGGTTTATTATTGAATTGTACATAGAGAGAAAAGGAAACTTGAGATAATTAATATTTGACCTTTGCAATAGGATAGAAGTGATGAGAATGTAGTCTAGTGTTTGGGTTTAAGATGAAAATGTGGTTTTGTTTGATGGGGATGATATATGATCATCAATGGTTGGGATTTAATGGGAAAATTTGGATGTGAGATATCAAGTTTATAGGGGTGTTGTTGGGGTATTCATAGAAGAAAAACAAAAGTAGCGTTGATGGATATGTATGGTATGAAGATGTTGTTTGGTGACTCAGGTAGTCTAGTCATACGACTAAAGTGATATGTAGCCATGATTTAATATTTTTTTAATAAAACATATGAAAATTACTAAAGTGACTAACAAAACTATATTTAAGAAGCCAAAACAAAAATTATTTAACAGTCCAAAACGAAACTTGGAAAAAAATTAAATAAATACGACCGAACAACACATTGAATAGTTTGTGTCGAAAAACTGTAGTTGACTCTTTGTCTTCTCTTGTTCTTTATGTGAGCGTTTGATTTATTGAAAATAAGAGATTGCATAATTACAACTCCAGTTATACTATTTTAATTTTAGAATTGATCGTGGGACTAGACAAAATGGTAGACGATAATTTTTGTCCTTTACTAATGTTCGTTAGGGAGTCTGGAGACACGCGGGAGCAACAACAAGCCAAATATTCTTCAACCACAAGAAACTTTGACGCTGTATCTCTAATATATTCAACATTTAGCTAATTCATACTTGATATGAGACTTAATATCACTCACACTTGTACCAAACAATCTTTCCATCAAGTGTAAGTCTCTCCCATTCTATACTTGCATCGTCGTTACAACAAACGAAACACGTCTTCTACTGCGTTGCAAGGAAAACTTTCAATACAAAAGATCCAACATGCCTCAACTTACCCCTTTATCTATCCTTTTGCCTATCTATATATCTTTATGCAAGTCGCTATCTCTATCTCCTTTTTATTTATTATCTATCTCATTTATTTGTCCTTTATTTATGACCATCTCATTTATGAATATTTCCTTGATTATTTTAAACAAAGAGAACTTGACTTTTTTTACATAAGAATGTTAAAAAGTGTCCTCAAAACATTGGTTAAGCAATCTAAATAAGTAAGTTTATATCGTAAAAACATTAAAAAAAAACGTATTTATTACAATGTCGAGTATTTGACCTATATTTTTAAGACAAAACTTTCTTGTATGGATTTCTTAACCAATGTCCTTATGACTTAGTTTGTATATTTTAAAATGAACTGAATTGAGCGAAGTGGGACGAAATGGAGTGGAGCAAAATATGATAAAATAAAACATCTATTCTATTGTTTGGATATTTTATGGTGAAATGAATAACAAATTGTAATTTTATCTCGTACCTCCCAAATTGGAGAGAAACAAAAGTGAAGATAAGTGATGAAATTTGATGAAATGTATTTCATCATTTTCCACTCTATTTCATAATTTTTTTTAGCAATTTAAATAATGGAACATCAATTTATTCTTCCATTCCATTTCATCTCATACCATCACTCTAAATATAGCCTAAGATGAATTTGGCTTCTTTAAAGTGAGTAGATCAATCGTTGATATTATTATAACCACTCGTGATTGGTCTTGCATGTGTACTAAATAATAATCATTCATTTGATGATAAATGATTAACATTCCTCACTTTATTATCTAAAGTTAGTTGTTCACTTTAGATAAGCCAAATTCACCTAAGATACTTGTTAGAAAGACCTTTAGGTCTAACTTTTTATCTTAAAAATAATTTGGACCGTTCAATTTTGATTGAACGGTCGAGACAATATTTCTGCCTGCAATTTCACTATACCTAATCCAAATATGTCCAATTGATGGCCAATCCAAGTACTTTGTAGTCTGTGCTTATAACTAAAGTTGTCAAAATGGATCGGACCACCTGATTGACCCAGATATTAGTTCAGGTCATGACTTAAAAATGATACTATAAAATTAGAAAGTTTTACCCCATACCTCCACAATTATACTTATACCCCCACAAATTTTTCAAAATGTCAAAATTGCCCTTTATTTTTTTTATTATTTTATCAAATTAAAATTTACTTTTCTTTTACCTTCTACCGAAAAACTTTTTTCAAGTTTTTCAAAAAAGACGCAAACATTTCACACTACCGGAAAACTTTTTGGCAAGTTTTCCGGTGGTAGTTACCGGAAAACTTGGGAGGAAGTTTTCCGAAAAAGGCTTAAATTTAACACTACCGGAAAACTTGCCAAAAAGTTTTTCGGTAGTTTTTTTTTTTCAAATTTTTTTTTTTAAAAACTAACTACCGGAAACTTGCCAAAAAGTTTTCCGGTAGTGTTAAATGGTACGCCTTTTTCGAAAAACTTCCTCCCAAGTTTTCCGGTAGTGTTAAATGGTACGCATTTTTCGGAAAATTTCCTCCTAAGTTTTCCGGTAACTACCGGAAAACTTGGCAAAAAGTTTTCCGGTAGTGTTAAATGTTCGCGTCTTTTCCGGAAAACTTTTTTCAAGTTTTCCGGTATAAGGTAAAAAAAAATTATTTGATAAAATAGTAAAAAAAAATGAAGAGTAATTTTGGCATTTTAAAAATTTTGTAGAGGTATAGAATAAAACTTTCATAAAATTAATGAAGCTTTTTCCCTCGAGCCATTTAGTCCACGTTAAAAATGGGGTTGGACCAGATCGGCTTGGTGGACTACAGACTAGCTCACTACAACTAAAAAATATAGTTTTTTGTAAAAAAAAGTTATTATCATCAAATTTGGGATGACTCAAATAATAGTTTTTTGTTGTTGCTATTTTTAGATAGACTTTAAAAAATGGTCTTTTTATTTTGAAAAACAAAAATAATATGTCGACCATAATTAAGAAATAAAAGAAAATCTAATTAACTAAAAATACCAAGAAAATGTATTATGTTAAAAGTCAACATAGTATTATTGTGATGCTTTCGCTGCCAACTAAGACTAAAACGGTTAGTTTAGTCCCTTTGCTGATTCAACTTCGTTCGTGATTGTCGTCTGTCGACCAAGACCAACATCGATTTTGACTTCACCCTTCTACTTTGAACGCGAGCAAGTTCTATGTGGTGATGATATTATGTATTATAAAATTATTATCTCTACTGTGCTAAGTGATTGAAAGTATATTTGTGTTTTAATTTCTATTAATTAAAATAAAAATATATTAAAAAAATAGGCCGTGATGGGATATTGATCCCCATAGTCCATAACAGACGAATCAGTTAATAAAAGACGGTCCCTAACGAAGTGGCCCATTTGATAGCTCTACTTAGATATGTGATTAAATCAGCGATGACAATTACGAGACACGTGTCGGTCACTAAGAGTAGGTCCACGATCCTATACCATATTTACAACAACATGCTAGATTACTCTCCAATCCCTTCTCTTCGTTCCCAAACAAAAAAACTCAAATACTGCAACGAGTTTCACTGCGTCCTTTCGTTCATGCCAGAAAACCGAAAGCGAAACCCCAATGCCATATCTTCACTTTTTCCTCAAAAATCGCAACATTGAATAACCCTTTTTCCCCCCAAAGAATTTTCTCTGTTGAAACAAATTGGATCCAACAATGGGTTTCGATTCGAATTTGTTAGGGTCACCTTCTTCCTCTTCGCCTAGTGGCAAACGCCCCAGAGATCCCGAAGAAGAAGTTTATGTCGACAATCTTCGCTCTCACAAACGTTACCTAAGCGAGGTTACACATCTTTGTCTCATTTGCCTTTGTCCCTCTTTTTGTCTTATTATTATTTTATTTTTATATTTTAACCTTGACAAAACTTCCCAATTGGTTTTTTTGTTTTGTTTTGTTTACAAGGTTTCAATATTTAACCACTTGGCAGTTATTGTGAATCTGTGATGGGATTTTTTTTTTACCATGTTTTTGGCGTTTCTAATTTATTATCTGTTTCAGTATCCGTATCCTTGTGATCTTTAGCGGTTATTACTACTATGCTGTGACCAAATGGCAATATTAATGTTATGAATATTGTTCAAAATTGAAACTTGGGTTGAGGGCATTTTGTAAATTATACACTACTTTTTTTTTTGTGTGTAACTTAGCTGCAACACTATTTTAGAAGGTGTTTTTTGTTTGAAGGACATGATTGATTTGATCATTTATATATTTGTTTAAATTGCTATTAGGTGACTGATTTTATATTTTCATGTATGTTTTTGTTACAATCAAATGAAGTGAGTTGTTATAGGGTTTAAGTTAGAGTTGCTTAATTTGTTGTTTCACTTAACAGATAATGGCATCCAGTCTTAATGGATTGACAGTTGGAGACTCACTTCCTGATAATCTCATGGAATCTCCAGCAAGGTCTGAAAGTTTGTTCTCTCTCAGGTAAAAACTAAATCATGGCTACTTGTGTTCTACAACTACACTGATATACTAATCCGAGTTGGAAGAATATGAACAATTATTTATTTCTAAGAATGAGGTTAACATTGTAGCATATCAACAGTAATTATATGATATTGAATGGGATCAGACATGTGCAATGTATTAGCTAGGTTCTAATTGCTTGTGGAGTGAGTGATTGCCAGTTGCATCATCACATTTTATATATGTTTTGGCAGTGTATGCTGGCTTCAAAAATCTCCTGTAAATTATACTTGTTTGATTTTCTGTATTACTTGTGAGTTTGGTTAATAGTATTTAAATCATCACTTAGCCGCGCAAAATATACTGTAAAATGCTGCATAATTCTTTGGTTAGCTCTGCCTGTGACCTGTAAACTATTTTCACCACAGTCCTGCTCGGCATTATGCTTTTTCTTTCCTTTAATCTGTTTATTAGATTCAAAAAACCAAAGTCTTTTGCCATTTTGTTAGATTGATTACATAGATCAAATGATGTCGTAATGGCCTATCATGAATAATATCTAATAACTATCATTTAACTCAAAATCTTTCTTAATGGTTTGACTTGAGAATGATGATCCCTTTGCTATTCCAGAATGAATGATGACCATTAAAATCATAGTAGGTTGAAGGTCTTTATTTGCCATATTTTGTAAACACATTCATTCAGCATCAGTGCATCATTCTCTCAAGTGAATTGCCGCATAGCCTTGTATATTCTAACTCACTCAACCTTTAATTTTTTGGAGTTTTGACTGTCATAGCAAACAGAGTAATGGGTGATTTCTCTTGCTGTCACGTTTACTTAACATTAATTTTCTTGGTGCTACCAATCCTATTTTTGATGATGCTGCTAATCCTATCTTACTATTTTTCAGTGTTATCTGCATTGTACTTATTTATTTATTTATGTTTTTTGTGCCTTACTCAAAATGATGAGATATAATATATAGAAAATGATAATTTGCCAGCACCGATAGTGAACAGCTAGCAATATTTTGTTGAAATTAATTCATTGTGTTTCAGATAACTTATTCCGTTGAACTTATTTTCAGGGATGATATATCTTTACAATATTCACCAATGTCAGAAGACTCAGACGACTCAAGGTTTTGCGAGACCCCTGTGCATAGTTGCTCATCTCAGCCAGATAGCCGTCCCAGTAGTCCAGTTTCTCCATGTAGATACCAAAGACCACATAACGCATTTTCTTCAGCGCCTTCCACAAGTTTAAATGTATCTCACGGCTTTCCAGTCTCAGCGGTTACTAGCTCCCAGTCTCGCCAGCGAGGCTCAGACTCCGATGGCCGATTCCCATCATCTCCAAGTGATATATGCCACTCAGCTGACTTAAGAAGAGCTGCACTTCTAAGATCTGTGCAGATGAGAACACATCTTCCTGGTTCTGCATCTTTGGAGCTGCCATATGGTTCTGGTCAAGAGCCTGCTCCTAATATCGATCCTGAGGAAAGGCCATGCTCATGCTTGAAAACTCTGGTGGATGAAAGAGATTATCAAATTGAAGAGTGTTCATCAATAGGTATTCCTGAACCCGAGTTTGACCCCGACAACAAGCCGTGCAGGGCGTTAAATATGAATCCAAAAAAAGCAGAGGATTCTGGAGGTTAGTTACTTGCTGATTGGGGAATTGTTCGTCTCTGATGTGAAACAGTTGCATGTTTTAGTTTTGACCGAAATGAAGTGTGTAGTATTTGTCTTTTGAGAATCAGTTCCACTACCCCATTATTTATCTTCTTAAGTAAATATTCCTTACAGTTTTGTCTAAATTTTACCTATTTTAATTAAGATTGCTCTGTTTTTTAGTGAAAGGGAAATACATATGAATAGTTAATTGGTATGTATTAAGTATTAACCATCGTCGTGTAACAAGTTTATACCATAAATCAACGAAAGAAAAAGATTGTTAAAGTTATCGTCTTTCCAAAATCGATCTCAGGTAGACTACAAAGGGGTAACGAATAATCTTCAATGCCCCAATTTGTCGTATAATATATCATTAAAACAGACTCAAATTAAGTACTACAAGTCTCCACTTTGAAAATCTCCCAGCGATATCAATGTCAATCATCAGAAGGAGCTGCAGTGGAACACTAGCTTCCAGGATAGATGGTAGAACTTGTACTGCTAAATCAGGCATACGTTGACAGGATGTTTTTCTTAAGAGTGAGTTCGTCGGCCTTAGCAGGGCTGATAGACTGCATCAATCATCACACAGATAATGAGTACCACCTCGATTATGAAGATGTTTACAGCAATTTGCCCATTTCATTTCTTAATCTCCTTTAACGACCAAATTATTAAAATTTACAACAGCATAATTTAGTTTTATTGCAAAATAACTATTTCACGATACCAAAGAGAACTCCAAGTTTAACCATGGTTATTGTTTCATGCATTAAGTGAAACTTTCAAGGCTTTTGCTTTGCATAGAGAATATTACCTTTTCAAGGATGCGCTCTAGGCGCTGGATTTCATTCTTAGCATAATCAGAACCTTTCTCCCTGTAATTCTTGGCAGCTTTTAAGTAAATCTTCCCGTATCTAATGGATAAAAAAGTTGCATTATCGCATCTACCATATAAAGTATACACATCTCAAGTTAACCATGCCAATATTCTAAAAGGATGAAGTTATGTTACATTACCTTGAAGCAGATCCCTTAAGCTTCTCAACTTCCTCTTCCATTCGGGAAACAACGGTCTTTTTCTCTTCATCACTAGCAGCTACAAACTCCTTTACCAAGACGTCCAAACTTTCTACTATGCCAGCCTATAGAGAGAAAGATCAAGTGAGCACAATATTAAATGCAACAATTTGAATCCTCCTCTAATACCCACTGTCCACTGCCATAAAATTCCTTTTCTTTTTTAAAATGAGAGACAGCATCCCCTCTTTGATCTTGAATTCACTAACCTCAGAAGTAAGCTGTCCTTTTGCATCTCGACTTGTTCCAGATTTCTCATTGATAAAAGCTACAAAATCATCCAAGTCTCTTCCACCTCCGTACTCTTCACCAGCTTTATTGCTCTTGGGGAAGAACTTCAAGGTAGGAAATCCACTCACATCATACCTGCATAACCATTATTCCAGCAATTTTTAGTTATTATTGATATTGTACTCTTCCACCTCCAAGTCTTCAGTGGCTGCAGCTTGTCTTGTTAAACAATATAATTGCATACTTCAGTTATTATGTTTTATCATATGAGCAGTATTAATATTTTTCCATCTATTTCAGTTCCAGTATTTTTTATTCCTGCTATATGACATTAAAATCCAAATCGGAATAACATTGAAATATAGTCCATGAACAGGTAAAAGATTAATGTATCCCACCACATCACACAACATGCATATTGCCATTGGTCCAGTAGGCCCCAAACAATTTCCCTTCTATCGGACTTCACTTTTTAAGTTTGATTTATTCGGATAAAAAACCAATTCTTTTAAGAATTAGGCATCTAAAACTTACTTTTCAGCCAGATCCCTATATTTATCAGCATCCAAATTTGCAATCACTACATCGTCCTCTGATTTAAAAGCTGAGGCAACCTTCTCATAAACCTGTTGGGGAAATGAGCCGAGTTTAACATAGCTTTTTCATAAAATAAATGCATTAACCTGAAATTGATAAAAAGGAAACCACAAAGATATCCACTTACAGGAGCAAGACTTTTGCAATGTCCACACCTGGCCAAATAACAAAAGTTTATAAGATATAGTAGTAATTGAGAGTTTTCACAAACATTCCATGAGTGAATGGAACCAAAACATTATTACCATGTTACAATATTTTGATGCAAAACAAACAAAAAAGTAAAAGTGATGATTAAATATAGAGAAAAATGACAATCTAAAAATTATTAGTGAGTACCATGGTGCATAAAACTCAACCAAGACATCTTTGGTTTCATCCAAGACAACTTCGTTGAAGTTTTCAGGTGTTAGCACCACTACACTAGATGGAGCAGTAGCAATTTTTACATTGGTTCCTGTAAGTCAAAACCTCCGGTTAGGAAATCTTACTACAATAGTACAATTGCAAACTATACAGAAGAAGAAAAGGGGACAAGATAACAATGCTCATAAGTATGCTCAACACCGTCATACAAACTAAAAAAATCGAAGTGTGCAGATTTTGATGATTTATGACATGAAACCTAAAACTCTAGTATCTCAGAAAATCTGCCCTACAGTAAAATAATTCTAAAAAAAGTTGTGAAGCTGAAGGATGGCTATTAACGGTATTTCTGTGGGGAGGCACTATGTTTCCTTAGAACTTATACAAACATGTTAATATTACAGCACATGACTTCAAAACTGCAAATAGTACCTCCTTCTGTATTTACAAACTCGGCAAGTGATTCTGCCGTGCGTGGCCCTTCAAACCTACAGGAATTTTCCAAAATCAAGTATTAGATGCCAAAAGATAGATGTGAAAATGGAGGATAAGTAACAATGAGCTGAGATATTAAGCTATATCAATATATTACGTTATAATTAACTGTGAGTTGAGATATAAAATCATAACAATATATTATGATTTACATAGCCAAGGTTTTCTCACTTTTTGGGTTCCAGAGATCCTTTTGGGAACCACTGAATTGTTGGGTACCCAGAGACTCCATATTTGCTGCACAAACTCTTATGCTCATCACAGTCCACCTATAGCAGATTAATAAGTAAGCTTCATCATCTGTTCAGTGAGCTAATTGAATCATCAACAAGAAAGGCGAAAAAGAAACCATAAAGTTCAAGCTCAAAGATAATGAGGACAATTTGCAAAGTGTATAGCTTTCCAAGGATGAGCCATCCCTCCCACTCCCCCTCTACTTTAAAATTACAATCATATATGTATATACGGAATGCGGAAGGAGATATCATTTTTATTATGAAAAGAGTTCAACAGTGGAGAAAAAGTATCACTTGCAGCTTAAACTTCTCAGTTATGAAGACAAGCATACAACACCGACATGCTTCACAATAAGAGCAGGATTACCATTAAAATACACAGACAATCATAAACAGATAAATTTTCATAAAGCTTAAAAAGTAGTGCAAATCAGTTTCTCAAGGTAACTGATAAACTACGAACGATAATCAAAAGTATGAATGCAGAGAAAAACCAGGGGGCTGACCTTGCCAATGAAAACAGATTTGGCCTTCTTGAAGCTGCTAGCGAGCTTTTCATATTCCGGAGCAAGCTTTTTGCAGTGTCCACACCTATTATTACACATAAAACGCAACACTAATATTAATTTAACTGTGCATCATACTTGCAGCATAACAAATGATTAAACAGCCGACAAAAAGATTTTCTTCACCAAGTGTGGAATAACACTTGCACATTACAAAGGAAAATTTATAGTTGTGAGTACAATGAATAGGTAATGTTCAAGTTTTTAAACTGGGAAATATAAATTAAAATCTGCTTCTCATACATGAAGCTTAGTGGATATGGTGTTTGGGAGCACTCGTGCCTGATTTGTTTAACTAAGTTAGTACTAATTAGAGGTTTTATCTAGTTTATTTTTGCCCTTTTCTTTAGGAAAATATATTCTCCTTTTCCCTATATTTGTCATTCATTCATTTAAAAAAATAGACCCTTTTCTTATCTAACAAAAGAGTATAAATCAAATAGCCTATAATATCCTTCATTCTAATAAAAAATATTTGTTTTCTGTTAAAATAGTATAAATTAAATTAAATAGTCTATATTCAACCCAAAAAATCGACATTGAGACAGATAATCTTTACTACGATCAATGGAGTCACTGCTTAGTAATCATATCAGCCTATTAATCATGATTATATAACATGATTATTTTTGTTTACAACTTGTATAAAAGTTTCTACTGTGTTATATGTTTCATTTCCTCTGTGGATGTTTACAAGGATGACAAGTCAATGGTCACTAGTAATAGCGACTTTAATCGCAGATTTTAGTCCCTCTAGTTTCAATTGGAGGGATATTAAGATTATCCTCTAATTATTCGATTGAAGGAATAAAAAAGCTGAGTAAGATTATTAGTTAAATCAAAGAATGACAATCAATTTCTACATTTAAAGGTAGGAAAAATGAATGTGGTAAAAAATAAAGTAGTAACACTAAATTGCCCTAATTAACAAACTAGAAGACAGTGATCTAAAGTGAACTGCATAAAAAGTTAAAACGGCACCGTATCATCTACAACAAGTGATAACCGTTTATAGCAAATAACACATCAGATCGATTCAGGTGATAAAAAAAACGAAGCAAATCGAGAATCCTGCGGTAAGAATATAAACGCCGTGAAAAAGTAAAAAGAGATAGAAATTGAGAAGAATGGATGATCGGTGAAATTACCAAGGGGCGTAGAACTCAACGAGAGCTCCTTTATCTTGACCAACTTCTTTTTCGAAGTTATCTTCAGAGAGCACAACGACGTCGTCTGCTGATACTGATGATAGGGAAAGAAGAGCAAACGCGAACGCTGCCAACCAGATCTGATACTTCTCCATTTTCTTTCTTTCGATTTCTGCTCAAATGCTACAGCACGTGACTGATTATATAATGATAAGAGGAAAAATACCCAGTGTTCAATTCTATTTTTATTGCCTCTCTTTTCAACGAAGGAATCGCCCTTGCTTCACACATAATGACGCTTCTTTCTTGACGTGGCATGCCATAAGAGGCTCGCACAGCCGATGTGGGTATAATGCCCATGCCACGTGTAAATTAGGACACGTGGTATCGTATTTTTTTAAATTAAAGATAATTATTTCTATAGGTGGTCTTAAAAAGTTTTCTTAATTTTATCAACAAACAAAACAAGTTTTTTTAATTAGTTTAAAAAGTTTTCTTTAATTAGTGTGCGGTATTGTTTCCGTTAACTCGTGTACTCTAATGTATTCAGTCATTCACCTATCTAATTTAATAAACAACAATTGCTAAATTGATCATTTACGAAAATCAATTGTGTGCGTTTTTTTTAATAAAAAATTAATTGTGTTATTTTTTTTTTCTTTCATAAGAGCTCTTGTAACTCATTTTAACGTGATTTTAAATAAACTATTTATATATAAACTAACATTTTTTTTTAGGATCAACCCAACATGTAAGTCTAAAACAAATTTTAGTATGAAATCTAAAAATAATTTTTTAAATTTAAACATGATTTCACTAAATTAATTAATATAATTAATGTCATGTAATATTTCTTTTATAATTGATTTTATATTTTTAAGACAATATCAAATTTAAAAAATATTTATATATTTTCATTTTAAAAATATTAAAATTTGATGTCTTTTTATTAAGTAAATTTTTTTTTTTTGGATTGACTCTCACTCTTTTATTAATTTAGTCACTAAATTATTAAAAAGCAAGTAAAAAATTCTTAAACTATCTTTACATAGTTCCTCCTTCAATTGTATCATTAATTAATTGTTAATAGTCCCTAAAATTAAGAAAAAGACTTCAAAATAGGCCATAAATTATCATATAAAACAACAATTTAAGTTTTCAAAGTTCAATTTTGTTCTTGTCGTCAAACACATGGTTCAATGAAGTCACGAAATTCTAATTTTTTTATGAACTTTGTATAGATTCTGATTTATGAATCTATTTTGCAATGAATTATAATTTAATGTAATGAATTTATGGATTTTGATTTATTTTATTAATTTTCTGTTTATGTTTATTAAATTGATGAATTATGATTTACTGTAAAATTCATTATCAATATTTAATCATTATTAGTCAAAAGTTATACGTCACAATGAACTAAAAATTACATATATTTAAGTTAAATTTAAAAGATAAAGTCATTAAATAAGTATCGTATATTCAATATTACATTTTAAAATAAATGTAAGAAGTCAATATATATATTGTTTAATATGTGTAAAATAACTAAGGGATTAGAGAAAATGACACATGCGGTTTAATGCACACAAAAAATATTGAACCTTAGACAACTAAACTATTTTTTTTATAATATTTAAGGAGTATTTTAAAGTATTTTCATTATTTAAGAATTATTAACGACCACTTAACATTTAACGGAAAAACTAACTTGAATGATGTAGAATAATTTATAAACTTTTTAACTGTTAAAACCTAAACCTAAATCAATGATAAAGTGTTAATTTAAAGACTAAATCAATTATATATAGAAAAGCATGATTATGAAGTCAAAAATAAAAAGTTGCTAAACAAACCAAATAAAATGTAACTAGAACAATTTGCAATTGTTTTGTTCTTTGGTATATAACATGGCAAAATCATTGGTAGGCGTTCTGTGCTAGATCTGAGGTAGTAGAGGGAAGGAAATTTAGGGTGCTTGAAACTGTGTTTTTTTTTTTTTTTGACAAAAGTAAGTTGGGTGCTTGAAACTTGAGAGCTACAATAAATACATTAGATTAGATATGGAGCATGCCGCAAAAAATGTGTATACAATAGGATAATCGTAATTTTGAGATATTCTAAATCTCTAAATTCTAACATCAACGTATCATTAAAGACGTTATTTATCTCAAAAAGTGAACTTTTTAATATTTTTCTTCCTTCACTAAATATGATGTTTGGTTGAATGTATATTGAATTATAAAAACATTAAAATAACAACCATCAAGTAGATCCAATCTTAAATAGTTCCGATCTTAATATGATTCACACAACATCAAATTCGTTATATTTAAAAACGAGATACAGTTTAAAGAGTTGACACAATCAAAATTTTGCTTTAAGGAAAGATCATATTAACGCATCTCATATTTTTTTATTGACAAAAACTCATCTCAACTTATCTTTACTGTTCATAATGTTGTGAGAAACAATTTATTATTTAAAACTGAAATAACAAATTGATTTTTTTTTATTTATATATTTTTTTTAAAAAAAAACTTTTCAATATATCTTACATTGAAATTTATATATTAAAATATTCTATTTTTTTTTAACTTAAGAAAGTCGCATATTCACTCTATGACCACACGAAAGATATTTTTTATTTTGCAGTAAGAAGTTACATTATCGAGATGCAACGATCCATGAACTCTATACAATTTTAACTTTTTTATTTTTTTATTTTAACAAATAAATAATATAGCGTGATATCACAAATCATTTATAAAAAAATTAAAAGGTTGCAGATAGTTGCATCCAGTGATGCGACCTCTTATCGTAGAGAAAAAAATCATCCTTCATATAATTAAAGAGTGAGCATATAAATACATAATTTTTTAAAAATAAAACATTTTGTATATAAATTTCAATGTAGGATATTTTTTAAAAAAATTTAAAAAAGAGGATATGTATGGAAAAAAACAAAACCGATCTGGGCGGGTTTAAATTGCTGCAAAGGGTGAACAGAAAGAGCACGATAGTTTTGGGGGCGAATTAAAGCCCAAATATCATTTTTTGATGGATGCTATTTTTGACACCCCTTTTCTCTTACTACATGATACTTGTCAAATGTTTATGAAAAAAATAGAAAAAATGGAAGATGCACTGATGTAATTTACATTAACTTCTGATGAAAATTATGTATTCTTTCAAACTACCCTACTTTTATTATGATATTTTAAAATTGATTATGTGATATGATAAAATATATAGTAGTCATTCATTATATGACAATTTAAAACTATTTTTCATTGTCAATTTATATCCATTAAGTTCAACAATTATTTTCGAACAACAAAATTATTCAAAAGTTTATATCTACAAATAGCAAGCTTTACAAAAATAAACACATGGAAAAAAAAATAATCATTCGGAGAAATTGAGGTGTTTGCTGATGTTGTTAATATTTTGTTGTGTTTTTTAAGGGATTCTTTTTTTATATGTTTTTCTTTTCTTCGTAAAAAACGCATAAGTTTAATGAATATAACAAATCAATATCACTATGCTATTTATCTTTTAGAATAAAGTCAACTTTTGAGATTTTATTGTGTCTTAATATAAGATTTGTAAAAAAAAATATTCACATACATTAATAATTTTTTTTTATAATAATTCACCTATTTTTTTAAAAGACAAAATGCATTAATAAAAGCTAATCAAAGTACAAAGAGTGTCAGGCTTAGATATAAATTGCATAGCGTAGGTAGGTTTCAGCATAATTTAGAGAAATCAGATATAACATACATTTTTGCATAATACAAAAGTCGGCAATGAAAATATTTAAACTAAATTACTCTTTTGGTCTTTCATATTGTTAATTTTCAAGTTCCGTTTTGACATCTTAATTAATTTGTGTTCTACTTTAGTTCTTTAATTATAGTTTTGTTATCCACTTTAGTATTTTTCATTAATTTTAATGTCAAAATATTAAGTTGAGCCTACATGTCAACTTTGACTCGTGACTGGACTGTTTAAGTCTCTTATACAAAAGTTAAAATTAGGGTTTTCATACATTTTTTCTCATCCTCCTCCTCCTTCTTCTTTTTCCACAATCGAAAAACAAAACAATAAAATCAAACTAAGTCACTGAATTGAAATCGTCACTTTGTTTTTCTTGTTGTATTTGTTGTTTATAGCATCCTTAATCTTACTTATTCCTTATTGGATCTGAAATGCTTAGTAGAAACATAAGGTTCGATGAAGAACCATGAATTGGTATTTTTCCAGTTCTTATTTTTCATGAGTTTGTGTTGGAGATTTTTCCAAATCTTGTTAAAATATATTTTTTCTTTGTGAATTTAAGTTTGTTTACGCTTGGAGTTTACTAGGGTTTTCAAGAATTTTTGGGTTTGTTAAAGTGTTTTTTGTGGGTTTGGATTTGTTGTTTTCTCATTGATCGCACTTGTTGGAGTTCTGAATTTCGATTTGAATGTGAGAGAGTATGAATTTGTTGTTGTTTTTTTTTCTTATGTTAAAGTTTTGTTGTTTATTCTAAGTTGGAACTCAAAGAAGAATAAGATGATGAAGGAGGAGGAGTGTATGAAAGCCATAAATTTGACTTTTATATTGGTGATTTAGACAACATAGTGACAGGTCCAAATTGACCTGAAGTCTCAACTTAACTTTTTTTTGTTATTAAAACTGACGGAAATAGCTATAGTGATTAACAAAACTATAGTTATGAGACTAAAATAAAACAAAAATTAATTAAACAAAAAAAACCTGAAAATAAAATAAGTGATCAAAAGAGTAATGTCGTCAAATATTTATATACATCATTCTTCAATTACATATTAATCCACACTCTTACATCCATTTTTCTTAAAATTCGTGAATTATTTAAATTAAGATTGATCGGGTAAAAGTGTATTTATTTATTTATATATTGTTGCAAGTGTGTATTTAATGATTAGTTGATGAGAACCTCCAAGAATCTCAAAATCAACTGTTTATTAGATGTAAAACCAAGAGACATCAAAAGGAAATGATATGAAAGATTATTGGACTTGAAACTTGACGAAGGGGCTAATGTAGACAACATATTTCAAATGTTATTTGTTTCTAGTTAAGAGTCTTCATAGTTATATAATAAATTTGTTGAACTTAGATTTTATAGGTTTTAGTTGTTGCATTTTGTAATTGTGCCATATACTCTGAAAGTTAGGCCACATAGGTTAGTTTTTAGTAATGTAGATGGTGTGTTAAGCATTTAGCTTGACTACCTATAAGTAGACGTGTACACACAAATGTACAAAGATTTTTATGATAATTAAATTACAAGTTTTGATATTTGTTTGATGGAGAAAATATTCTCTAAAAGTTTGTTTGATGCGTAGGATAGAAAAAGACATGATAAGATATAAACCTGAATAAAGATATGATAATATATAATAAGATAATGACATGATAAATATTATCATATCTTGTATTTGATACACATATGATAACTAACATGATAATATTTTATTTTGTCATATATTTGATACACATCTCATCATGATGTGATATAATATATATTATATTTAAATAATAAAATTACCATCGTGAACAATTACATATTATTATTTTTTAAAAATTAACTTATTATATTTTAAATATTATAAATTAACAAAAAAATTAAATAAGTAATGAAATAATTTTAAATTAAAACTATTCATTGACACTACTAAATAAACAATTTAAATTTAAAAAAAAAATATGAGTAACCAAATAATTATATTTTATTTGTTAGAATGTAATTAAAAATACGATATATATTATATGTAAATAGCAAGAATACCTTGGAAACAAATTATATTTATTTTGAAATTTCAATGAACTCTCATATTTTTATAATTGTCAATACTAATTTATTAAATTATATAAAAAGACAAAACTACCCTTGTGTAAAATCATAAACATTTTTTAACTTAATTATTAATATTTTATTTTTAAGTTTAATATCAAATTCTATTAATTTTTTTTTATTTGATTAGATTTACATTTTTATATGTATATTTTATTTTATTTAAATTTATATTTTAAATTATATTTTATAAGGGTAATTAAGTAAACTACTATTATTATCATATCATGGTTTCTAACTCAGCTCATATTCAGCATAGAAATTTCAAGTAAAGAGACATAATATGATAAAATTCTAAATTAACTTATCATACATGTTGGTTTATCAAACACTTGATTCATACATAATATGATAACTTATGCCGATCATGTCTCTTATCATGTACATCAAACGAGTCCTAAAGGTTTTTTGTTGAACCAATCGTGTATTTTATCAAGAACTTTTTAAATATTATGTGACGATTACTTTTGATCTTATCTTCTTCTTACGAGTGAAAATCGTTCATCTCTATATTTATCTTATAATTCTCTAATATGATTATCGTAACTTTTTCAATTTCTCATTTTTCTTGTTGTAGTTAGAAAATTAGCTCGAAAATTTGAATTCAATCGTAGAATTATCTTTTAATCTTGAAACTTCACTTTAAGTTCACATCAATTGATATCATTGAACAATAATCATGATCGTTGATCTCAATTTTTCATTTAAAAGAAAATTCAGAAATTTGTTGCCGAACTTTCTTGCATTTTCATTTCTTGATTTTTTTAGTGTCTTTCATCAAATTCTCTTTAGATCCACTAATTGATCTTCTATATTTGAGTTCTTAAACTTCATTTGAGGATCTATTTTAGTGAAATTTGGTTCTAGCTAGCTTGACAACCTAGTTTTTAGAGCTTTTTTTTTTTTCTCAAAGCTTCTTGAATTTGTTCATCATGATCTTATGCTTATATCATCTACTGCTGTTGTGCCTTGATTACATGAATTACAATAGAATTATTGCAGATTTTCGCGAAATTTGGATTGCTCGAGTGCTTCTAAGGTCACGCACAATTGAATTTTTTCCTTACAAATCCATCACTACATGCTTTGATCTACAATTGTTGTCAATGATTTCGTCACTACATTTAGTTATATTTCCGAACTTTTGATCTGAAATACCAAGTTATGAGAACTCCATGAAAGTTGCAAAGTAGCTTCTTGATCTCTCTTCAAGTTGATTTGATTGTTGATTCTTGGTGTTATTTGTTGTTACGATGATGATTTTCACTCAATTTTGTGCACAATTCTTCCACTACATTGAATTTGATGCACTTTTGAGTGAAATTCAAATTGTAGGGTTGCTCATAATTTTCCAAAAATTCACAATATTCATCATTGTCTTCTTCCCCAAAGAAGTTTTTGATCTAAAAAGTGTGTAGAAAACTTATTTTTTGTGTTTCTCACAAAATACAAAAGCAAATATAGAAAATTAAAAAGCCTAATAACATAGAAAAATATGAGTAATTTGTTGAATGTTTTTTTTAGAATTTTGGAACCTCATGTGCATTGGTTTTCAGAAATATTACACATATTCCATTTTTTAAATGATATGTTTGGATAATAAATTTCTCATTCTATCGTTTAAAAAATAGATGGAATAGAAAGAGTTATAACTTTTTTATTTTATTTTGACTTTGTTTAAAAAACTATATTAGAATTAAAACATATTATAATGATTAAAAATCTATAACTTCTATTCTACTTAGTTCTCCCTTGCAATTTTCACTTATTAATATCAGATATAAAGAAGCCAGATGCGTTAAAGGTCATACTTAACATTCCCACCCAAAAATCAACAAATTAATGTGAGGAAAATGCATGCTGCAGACGTAATACTAATGTCCGCCGTAGGTGCCATTGGACCACTGGCTCGAACAATTAAAGCAAGAAAAAAGCAGATACAAAACAATTGTGTAGGAAAGATCGAAAAATCAACCGAGAGGGGGAACAAATAAAACTAAGTGGATTTGAGGTTTTTCTTTTTTAAATATTTTTTATTAAATTTTTTAATATATCATACATTAAAGTTAATATATAAAAAATGTAATATTTTTTTTTTTTACGTTTAAGATGTAATTCTGAAATTCGATTGTAGGGGATATGACCTCATAAAAATAAAAATTAATATAATAAATGATCGTAAGGTGGAGATGTAACTTCATAAAAATTAGGACATTCTGAGATATATATATATATATATATATATATATATATTAATGTAGGGTATTTTAATTTTTTTTTATTTAAAAATTGTTATAAAGGAAAAAAAATCATCTACAATAACAGGGAGGAGATGCAAACTCTTTCCTTTTTATCTTGTTTAATATTGCTTTTGAGTGTGTTTTACTTTTTTGTTAGTTTTTAAGTTTGTATAAATTTCATTAATTTTGTCTGAGAGTAAACTATGATTAAACTAAAATCAGACGATGATGGTATATAATGGTTAAAAGTTAAATCAATAAAAAAAATCACAACTCATTTTATTATTTTGTATTCACAGACTAAAATTCATTTATTCTACGATGACAAATTTTTCAAAAAGCTACACTTAATGAACACTAATAATGTAAAAAAGATACTACACACCTCAAAACAAACACATTGGTTTGATGGATGTTTCAAGAGAGAAACCAAGCAATCAAATCATCTTGCTTCTGAGGATCAATTTCTCCCAATATACCATCACTTTCCCAATCATCATCTTCACATAACCAATTCAAAAGATTTTCTTCATGTCCCCTATTAGTACCACTACTACTACTATTATTATCAAAATCAAATTCCATGACACTCCCCCAATCCCATTTATCATCGAAATCCAAATTCATAGAAGACCATTCTCCACATTGATTCACACTACCACTCTCTAAAGGGTCCTCACTTGAAACAATTTTATTAAGACAGACATCCCCATCATTATTCGTTGTTATTTCATTTTCATCACCCACCACAACACAATTACTATTGCTATTTTCTCTCTCTTCAGTTAAGTTTAAAACAGACCCACATGGTTCCAGCAAGCAATTTTCACTATTTTCCATTGCCATCATGTCATCATGACCCAAACACACCACCTCACTGTCTTCATTAATGCCATCTAATAATTCACTCAGTCCTAAGATGTCGTCACATATTAATTCATACGAAGTTGTTTTTTCCTCTTCATGTGTTCTTTTAACTTCCACGTCATCAATTAATTTTTCCGTATCTTTTTCATTGTCAAGTGATGGAATTGGAACTTCATGTTCAATTGTAGTAATTTGTTTATTACTTTTGTTTTTTTTCATTGCCCAAAGACTTGTTCTACCACGTTTCCGTTTAGGAGGAGGAATATCAACTATTCTTGGCTCTGTTTCTTTGGAGAAACTGTAAATTTTTCTACTGAGGTGAGAATTCCAATAGTTTTTTATTTCATTGTCGGTTCTTCCAGGCAAGTTGCTAGCTATCATGGACCACCTGAGAAATTTGACAAACTCCATTAACTTCAATGTGTCATAATTTATTCCGTGCACTATATACACCGTATATTCGTTACATTAATTCATTTGTTCCCTTTTCATCATCACAAACTACTTTATAGAGTGTTCTCTCCGATATTTTTAAGTAGAACTAATTCATTTTTATGATAATCTGTTCATCTATTTAATAGAAAAAATAATACCATGAGCATAACATTTAATATGTCACCAAACTGATCTACCAATGGGTATATTGTAATCATGTTTTGGGGTGTCGACATGGCAAAAGATCCAGATTTTTTTGGTTTTATATTCTTTTATTTTTAAGGAGTCGCCAATTTGTTTGATTGTGACTTTATATATATATTATAAGTATTTTATCGTTTCCTTGTACAAATGATTTCTTTAATATCTCTCACGTTCCATAAGTCACACCACATATGAAATCCGAATCTTTTTATCCAAAAATTTGTTCAAAGAAAAACTTGTTTAAAAATACATCTTATAATAGATGCAAGAAAATCTTTGTCAATATAATTCATTCTAAGTCCTAAAAATAGAGTAAAATGATTTTTTTTTTATGTCTATACTTCTCTCTCATACACTTTATAGCTGAACAAAAACGTGACTGATGCTTATGGGCCCTTGGTTTTTTATGGAAAAGCGGATCAAGTAATTCAAACTTCAGCCAAAAATTAATAAAATATTATTTCATTTTAAATTAAAATTCAATTTTACTCAAACAATTAATCTTTATATTAAAGTTTGTTAATCAGTTTAGTTAAATCTTTTCTGTCAACAATAATATCAACATCTGTTCTGTTTTGTTTTTTTTTTCCTTTCAATTTTTTGGGTATAAAACATAATTGTTTTTATATAGTTGGAAACATTTTAAATATTTTATTTTGATCTTAAAAATTTGATTCATAATAAAAACAATCAAAATCTCAAAAAAATAATTTTTTTTATTTAAATTGTAAATATTATAAAAATTTGAAAATAACATAAAAAAGAATCAAAAATTAAATTATTTAATTTAAATTATAAATAATATCAATAAAAACCAAAAACTCGGATCCTTCTGGAGATCGTGATGCAAGTATTTTTGGACCATAATATTCTTTAAAAAACAATTAAATCTTATATTGTTGGTAGTGTTGCACGGAACCATGACCAGTGACCACCCCATGTGAAATAATTAATAACAATTGTTTGATGTACCGTATTTATCACTTTACGTACGTCAATAATTTATGTTGGCTTTTATAAGGACTTCAAAAAGAAAAATAGGCAACAACAAATATTTGCTAATGCTAACAAGTGCAAAATACCAATTTTTATAATTTCAAAATATAAAATGTGTAATTTTTAAGTTTTTATTTTTATATTTAAAGTCTTGATAAATATTATCACATATGTGTACTCTCAAAATATTTGTTAGTATTTATCTTTTATTATTAAAATAAACATTATCTTGTTTTATGTCTTTGTAGAAAAATGCAATAATATCTTGTTAAAAATAAGTTTTATGTTATTTTAATAGGTACAAGTACTGTTTTAACATTAAAATTAAAATTAAAGGAATTATAAAATTATCATTAAAATGAAACATTCTTAATCACATCACTCTTCTTAATTCTAGTCTTTTTGGGAACATAATCAAATTTAATTTTAATGGATTAAATCAGCTATTCATTATTAAAAAAAAAAAAA
>JBBPBO010000001.1:11506757-11600006 GCA_037974295.1 Cicer cuneatum
CGGCATTATAAAAATATTTAATTTTAATTAATTATGAATCAAAAAATATATATACAGAAAAATATTTTAATTTGAAGCTTATGTTACGATAATCTAAAAAAAAAAAAACGACTTTGTTTATTTTAATATTTCTTCATTATCGTATTACGTGTCTTAAAATCCATTTTAAATTGAAAATATTAATCAGTTTTTTTCATTAATTAATAGTATATCTTTAGTAATACTTAAGAAAATAAATTTATTTTTATGTCAAATAAACTAGTGATTAAAATCCACGTCTAAAAAAATTAAAAATTTCGAGTTCGAACTCGAATCATTATATATAATGTATTTGCAACAAATAACCAACTGAGTTATAAATTAAATTCATTTTGTCATAGAAATTAATAAGTTAATTTTTTATTCATTAAAAAGGATGTTTAATCTTAAAATACATTTAATTTAATATAAGAAGTAGTGAGTATTGCGATAGATCTTGGAAAGCGATGGAAAAATAGTAGATACTAAAAAGTACAACTATAGAGAAGAACCGTTCAGACACAAAAATATAAAAGGAAAAGAATTCAAAATTCCATTCACTATCCGACAAACTATCACTTATGAAACCGTCAATTATTCAACATGTCCAGGAAAGTTGGAAAAGAAAACAAAATGAAGGCGAGTTAAGAGTTTCTTTTTGTTAATATTAATAGGTTAGGTGGTGATTGACCTGTGACACTTTTATATGTCATCTATTATACACTGTTCACTTCAAGTAAAATAAAATAATAATTGAAAAGTAGACTTGATTTACCTTTATATCACTTTTCATCAATTACTTACTTATTATTTATTTATCTTTATAAAATTTGTTTATAAATATATAACTTTTTTTATAATGCATATTTATTATGAGGTGTAGAACTTTTCAATGTAACAGTTTTATTTTTATTTTTGTATTTGTGACGATTAAATGGCATATTTATTTTTAATGTAAAATATTTAATAAATATAAAATTAATTTAATAAATATATCAAATTTTATAAAAGTATCTTGAGTTTTTAAAAAAACTAAAAGTTTAAGACAAATATAATATCTTAAAACAATCGAAGATTAAAGGTAGAATTGAGTACTCTTTAAAATATAAGTTAATAATTATTTTAGTTTAGATCTTTAAGATAATTATTCAATTATGTATCATTTAAAATTCAATTAATCAAAATTCAACTAATAAGATCATTATCTTAAACATAAAAAGTAAAAAATTAATCATTGTGATATGTGTAAATTGCTTTCAGATATTAGTCATTGATAAAACCTATCAACATATCCACGGTTGAATTTTCCCTACTAGTAATATTAATTTTAAATAACAATAACGAGAGAGACTTATTTTTGTTCAACATTAAATATACGAAAGTCAATGAATATGTAGAGAAGAAGAAGGAAGATAGGCTAATCACTATTTTAGATTATAAAAGAGTATAAGATTTTGGTTTCTGATGCAACAAAAAATCTAAATTAGTTATTGAATCATCAAAATAATAACTGAAAGATATAATTTACTATTATAAAATTTTTAAAAAAATATAATTTATTATAAAAATAGTTTATAACTATTTTAACATAAAAAATGAAACTGACTAATATTTTGATGATTCAAATACTAATTTAAAATGATAGTATCTACACTTTTTGAGACTAAAATAATAATTAAAAAAAAATGAAAATGAAGTTGGGTTGAAATTTTTGTGTATGGTTATTTTTTTGTTTTTCATATGGGTACCAATCAAAGAAGACAAAGATTATTATTATTAGTTTTTAAAAGTCAATGACCAATAAAAAACAATATTGTGCAGGACTATAAACATACCCAATAGATTATATACCGAGGGTCAGATGTGACCATAGCCATTCCAAAATTGGTATTATTTTACATATATATAAATATATAATATATATATATATATATATTATGGCAATAAAAGTTGAATATGTAGTGGTTCAATAGTTATAAAAAAATGAACTTTATAAATTATTTTAAAAAATAGTTTTTAATTGAGTAAAAATGATAAAATAGTTAAATAAATAATAAAATTTAAAAGAAAAATAGCTACACAAAACTTGGAATCATCTTTTTTTATATATATATATATATGCACAATAGTAAATGTCACCAAAAACTTAAACTCTAACACTTGATAACAACTTGAAATCATGGTATTTATATACTTCAACTCCCATTAATTTACTCTCTTTGGCCTTATTTATATTCGATTAACAAATGTGATTATCTTATTCAAAATTGGAATTAGATAAGTTAATTATTGTTAAACCATTTTTATTTATATATAAAGTCAAATAAAGTAATTTAAAACAACAAAATATGAATCACTATTCACACACATTAATCACGCAATAGTCTTAATTACGTGAAGACGTATATTGTAGATACGGGGTTTCCATCCAACATTATTACCAATAAAGACATATGCTGAAGATACGTGGGCAACCATAATACTAAATAAAAAGGGCTAGTTTTAAGTTTTTTTCCTATCTATTTATATACAATATTACTCGTGTTCTTTTTATAAAAAACAATCAATTTCTTTTATTGATCTATCAATCTCTTATAAAAAGATACAAATGTAATTTTCAATATGCAACCAACACTAACCTGTTGCCATAAGAAGAGTGCATCTTCACAATGGTGTCTTTCTCCTCATTAGAAAAGTTCCCTCTTTTTATGTCAGCTCTCAAATAATTAATCCATCTTAGTCTGCAACTCTTCCCACACCTTAATAATCCTTCAATCCCCATATAAAATGCCATTAAGTCAATTAATATAACATAATTATTTCTTCAACAATATTTATTACGTTTGTCCATAAGTAACAAAATATAAGTAAATAAAAAATAAAAAAAGTTCAGCCTCAAGTTATAATAAAAGTATCAAACTACAAAAATAAAATTGTTTTCAAATAAATGACTCAATGATTTGAATAAAGACATCAAAATGCATGAGGTTTAAGTTGAAGTATCTCTTGTATTCATTTTAATTAAAAAAAATTGTCTTCTCAATAAACACCGCAATAATCATTTTTAAATAATATTAAAGCAAGCTACCTGCATTTTTAGGCAATGATCTCCAAGAACCTTCTCCATTGGCCTGAATATATTTTGACAAAATCTCATCTTCTTCCGCCGTCCATCTTCCCCTTTTCAACCCAACTTTCTCACAACAAGGAGCTCTTCCCATGGTGTACGACGTTTTTGTCCACTATGCTGCTCAATAAGGAAAATGTTACACAACAAAAGGAAATTAAAAAAAAAAAAAATTCTAACTTAACACATAAAACAAAATGGGTATAGATAGCTAGCTAGTAACGTTTGAGAATGAGACTACACTTACGGAGCTGGAGAAAAGATAATTCACGTTTTTATATTGTCGTATCTGCTGTATATTGCAAAAGTGACCGGCTGGTGATTTTAGCATTGTGAAAAGTGTTAAGAGCAGTTGAAGTGATTTATAGAGCTGAAAAAGGATGTAATATGTAGTGGGGCCCAGTGATTTAGACATATCTGTGGTGGTAGATTGTGCCACGTTGGCTGTGTCACAATGCTACGATCGTGGCTCATCCACCGTCTACACTCTCCTCACGGGGCTCTATGTCCCACGTTGATCATATGAACAGAAAAATGTTTTATTTTTTATTTTTTTTTATTTTATGAAACGGAAAAAAAAAATTCGTATATATTTACAAAATTCAAAACATGCTTAATTGTAAAATTTTAATTTTGAACTTAAATATAATATCTTAAGAAAATATTAAATTTTATATTGAAATATTAAAAAAAAATGATATAGAACAATATATAACTTTTATAAATTATAACTATTCATTTTTTTTCATGTACGGTAATTGATCAAATATCCAATCTTATAGATTCTTCTGTTTGTTGTGTGACTTCTTAGTAAAGAAAAAAATAAAGTACACTTCTCCGTCCATACAATTCAAATCATACGGTAAGTAAGCTTTATGGTTTTGTTATTAATTCATGACATTGACATGCACGCTAATCATCAATTGATTTACACCATTTAAAATGATATTTTTTAGGATTTAATTAGTATGTTATTTCAGTATATAAAATATACATTTTAATAAAAAAATCGACGTAGCTGTTTAATGAATCACATTATTTCTCGTGTAGATATTTATTAGAATTTTAAAATTAAATAATATCAAAATATAATTAGAATAGAAATAAAATAAGACGAATTATAGAGATTCATTTTATTTCTCACAAAAAATGAATAGTTCAATTATTAATATTTTACATATATAAATGTTCAATAATATAAAATAAATGTGACAATTTATAAAATATATGCACTTATACACTAAAATTTTTTATAGTAGAAGAAATGGAAATAATAAAAAAATTGAAAGGATCTTAACCCCTTTGTAAAAGCTTAAGCGTGTCTTTGGCATCACATTGTAATAAACTTGATATGCTTTTGAAAGTCGCATTTTGTGATAAACTAAAAAAAGTTGTGTTCATTTAATCGTGTGTTTATGCAATTTGGATTCAACAATTACTATCACATGATTAAGTATTCGCTGAAGCATGATTGACTAATTTAAATGTGTCTAGATATAAAAATGACGGTAAAAAGTAAAACTAAAGTTGGTTTTGAAAAATTATGAGTAAGATAGTCATATTATTAAAACTAGTCATACAAAATTCATTAACTATTAATAAGGGTATTATGGGCAAATCCAAAATATGTAAGGTTTATGTGAGAAAGGCTAAGAAGACTAGTGGAGAAATTTACTAGTTAGGTGTTTAAGTAATTAGTAGCATATCTAAGTCAAAAGAATATTTTATTAGTAATATATAATAAAGATATAATATGTCAAACCTAAGATATATAATAAAGATATAATATGTCAAACCTAAGATATATAATAAAATATAATATGTCAAACCTAAGACTCTAGAAAAAAATGATAAAATACACATGATTTTTAATTAATCGTAAGTAACTTGGTTACAATTTTGTAGCCTCCTGGGGTTTTTGGTTTTTTGTTGTCAACAAGCCTCCTGGAGTTTGAGTTTGCAGTTGGGGGGGTTTCACAAGTTTAATAAGAAAAGTCCAATTTGGGGCTCTGCTCTGCTGCCCCATTAGTTGTGTTTTTTTCTGGGCTTTCAGCCCCGTGAATCCAGCCAAAAACAATGTAAATTTTAGAAGGAAAAGAAAAAGTATTAAATATTTAAGACATTAATTTATTATTTCTTAGTTAACACGTTTCTCTTTCTCATGTTTTATATTGGAACAAATGCGAGAGATGTATCACTTTTTATAAAAAGTTGTTTGTAGAATTAAATATATTATTCTTCGCACACACAGTTGCAAACTCATAAAAAAAGAGACAACTTACGAAGAAATCTCAACATAAAAAAAATAAATGAGAAATGTTATTTGAATATATTTTTAAATATAAATAAAATATTTATTTTTTATATGTATTATAATAACATAAATATAAGTCATATTTCATCTCTTTTTTTCCATAAATATGAATCATACTGTATTTGTATATAAAAATATATTTAAATAATATTTCTCAAAATAAATACTTTTAAGACTTCAAGATTAACAAAACACCATACATGAGTGACGATGAAGAGAAAGTTAAATAAATACTTACTACAGAGTTTATGAAGCCGAAGCACAATGCACGGAGAAAAATGAAAAATAAAAGTCTTGGAACCACGGGTCACAACTTCACAAGCATAGATCTGCTGAGCTTTTCTTTACTGAGGAATCATTGTGTTATGTTAACACTATATATAAACTTGACAAACCATAAATTTTTTTACAAAATCATATTCCTTTGTCTTATTCTTATTCCCACGAGGTCCATGCTCAGTGTTTTTTTGTAAGAAACAATATTCTACGGGACCTGATTGTTGTCTGTTATAGTGCTGACGTAGTCCGTTGCGGCCAAAATACCGTTTTGTCACGTTCAATATGTGCTTGATTTTAATTCACACAACAATTGCACTTCAATGTCGTTTTGGTGCCATCCGCACCCCATGGCACCGCATCGGCAATATTGTTGGTGTTATAATAATATAAACTCAATAATAAAATTTAATAAAATAGCAATGTGTTATTTATATACAAAGTATATATTTGAAGTTATAACATAAAGAAAATAATAAGTCTAACAATTGACTAACAAATTCAACCAATTTAGTGATAAATTATCAATTGTAAACTATAAAAACATATAAAAATAAATAAACTACACAATGAAGTGAATAATAAGAAAAAACATAAAGTGAAAATTAAGTAACTTCATCGGCCCCCCTCAAGCTAAAAACGAAGATGTCAATGAGGTTGACACTTTGTTTATGACCCAGAACAATATCGAAGACTTTTAAATTTGATGAGGGAAGAAGATTGATAATATGCACAACACGCTTAATAGAGTAACACCAAAAAGACAAAGAAAAGTGTGACTGAAAAATTAGACTACGAGCAATGTTAAGAATATGTTCATGTTTGCGTTTAGCTACCCCATTTTATTGGGGTGTTACAACACATGAAATATGAGGTAAAATACCTTTTGAGTTGTAAAAAGAAACCATAGAAAACTCAGGACCATTATCAGATCGAATGATTTTAACAGGCATGTGAAATTGTGTTTCAACACGGGTAATAAAATTGATTAGATGATTCATGGGTTCAAGCTTAGCCGAGATTAATTTTACCCAAGTAAATCTAGATCGATTGATCAACAATAGTTAAAAAATACTTGAAACCATGCATAGAGGGTTGAGCAAAGGACCCCATATATCAACATGTCAATGTTCAAAATTAGAACTAGAAATGGTAGTACTTGTATTGAAAGATAATTTCTTTTGCTTTGAAAATTGACATACATCACAAAAAAGTAAACTAATATGCAAAATAGAAGAATGTTGCTTGTTTATATAAGAAAAACAAGCGGGGGAGGGGTGACTAAGTCTATAATGCCAAACATATTCTAAAGGAAAAACTGAAGATACAAAGTCAATAGTATGAATGGCAGAATCAGTATTGCTATTATGAGTGATAGAGGCAGGAAACACAATTTCATACAACCCATTGGAAAAGATAGCATTGTTGGAATCAAGTTGATTCTTGCAATTAAAGTTTTGATGTTAAAAATGTATTTTATGAAAATAATATATTTGATTTAGAAGAAGAATGAAAAATGTCACCAGAAGAATACATCAGAGGATGACGTTACCAGAAGCAAAAACCAGAGGATGACGTCACCAGAAGCAGAAATCAGAGGATGACGTCACTAGAGGATATCATCAGAGGAATCTGTCAGAGAAAAATGCTCAAAACAGAATTGGAGCAAAAGACTCGAGAAACAAAATCTGGCTAAAAATATGCTCAAAACAGAATATGAGAAAAATGCTCAAAACAGATTAATCGAAATACACTCCAGAAGTAAAGCAATAGTGAGCAAAAAACTCAAAACAGAATCTGAGCAAACTACTCAAGAATATTCTCAAAACAAATTAATCGAAATACACTCCAGAAGTAAAGCATCAGTGAAGTCATAAAGTTCAATTATAAATAGAGACTTAATGCTGAAGATTAGAGCATCGAAAACCACGAGAACTTAAGCTTAAATTCAACATTATCTGAGAGTTCAAAATAGAGAAACACAAATGTGCAAGAGTAATATTTTCTAAGTGTTTTCGAGAGATAAATTCAGTGCAATAATAAGCTTTCCAGAAGCAACAAAAGAGTGCAAGAATAAGTGCAACAATCAGCTTTCCAGAAGCAACAAAAGAGTGCAAGAATCAATGCAGCAAACAGCTTTCCAGAAGCAACATTGCAAAGTTCCAAACCTTTATTATATAACCCGATATTGGTGTAGATTCCTTCTTCAATCTGGGGTTGTCAGATTGGTAGGAGAAGACTTGACTTGTAGAGTCAATGTGTTGTTATCGTTCCTCAAAAGTCTGGGGTTGTCAGGCTGTTTGAGAAGACTTGGCTGGTTTAGTCAAGGTGTTGTTGTTCCTCAAAAGTCTGGGGTTGTCAGGCAGTTTGAGAAGACTTGGCTAGTATAGTCAAGGTGTTGTTGTTCCTCAAAAGTCTGGGGTTGTCAGGTTGTTTGGGAAGACTGGCTTGTAGGGTCAGTGGTGTTGTAATTCAAAGGAGTTTGAATTAGTGAAAAGGCCTTATGGAGGAAGGGACTGGACGTAGCCTAGTTAACAGTGAACCAGTATAAATTGCTGTGTTATTATGTTATTATTATCCGCTGCAGAATCTGATTAATTTTCTATCGAATAATTCACATTAACATTCAACAAAATAGCAAAAGTAATCAAGTTTTACAAACACAATTCAACCCCCTTCTCGTGTTTGCACCTTCAAGCATTACCAATCATCCTCGTAGTTTTCAACTCCTGAATAACACAAGAATTACGGGAAAACAATAAATTGCAGGAATTGAATTCTATAAGTTTACTGACAAAAAAAATGTTAAAAAAGGGAGCATAAAGAACATTGTGCAAAATAAGGGAATCAGTTAATGGAACTGAGCTACTACATATAGCATTAGTCAATTGTCCATTGGGGAGTTTCACAACAACAGGAAATAGATTGATATGAAGAATAAAAAATAACAGAAATAGTAAAATGATGTGTTGCCCCAGAGTCTAAAATCCAAACTTTAGAAAATGTATCTTGCACATTACCTGTATCCAAGGAATCAAAATGAATGTTATGGTTGTTTATTAGGGTTGAGACTTTAGATGGATTGGCAGAGGAACTTGGGGGAAGAAGAGCAAAAAAACTTTGTTCCTCTGTAAGAGTAGAAAAATTGGTGGATGCATCTTGAGGATTGATCTAAACATTGTGAACAACTTTCTTGGTTTGGTATCCAGGAGGAAAACCATTAAGAAAATAGCATTTATCAATTGTGTGATTGGTTTTCTTACCGCATAACCTAGAATTTGGGGGTTTTCCACCATTGGGTTTTGATTTGTTCTGAGAGGGTTAAATTGAGGAATTGCATCTAGAACATTTGGTTCAAGAAGAAGACCAATGTGAAGTTGTCGTTCTTGTTGAAGGGTCATAGAGTAAACCTTTGTGAGGGGAGGAAGAGGATCAAGAAGAAGAATCTGCGAACGAACGACGTTGTATGTTTCATTGAGTCCTTAAAGAAAATAGAGAATCAAATCATGGTCTCGATATTCCTTTACAATAGAGAAAGTATTGCAACAACCATTGGAAGAAGATTTGCATGAAGGGATAGGACGAAGATTGTAAAGTTCATCTGAGAGTTTTTTTAAGGTTGTGAAATATGTTGTTATTGAGGAATCTCCTTGTTTGAGGGAAGAAAGGTCATAAGTAAGTTGAGAAATACGAATGAAATCACCTTGCGAGAACCGATTGCGGAGCTCTTGCCAAACGGAGGAAGCATCATCGAACCAGAGGATACTAGAAATGATTTTTGGGGAAGTTGAATGATAGAACCACGAGATGATCAAGGTAATGCAACGTTTCCATGCAAAAAAATCGGGATCTTCAGAATCTGGTTTCTTGATGGACCTATCTATGAAACCAAATTTGTTTTTCATCTCTAGCGATATGTACATAGCGCTAGCCCACCTATGATAATTTGAACTGTCCAAGATTGGAGAGATGAGAATAAGAGAACCATTTTCGTTTGGATGTATATAATAGGGGTTGATAGGGTCACAATTTGGATGAAGAGTATGTGATGGTGGTGGTGGGAGTGGAGGATTAATAATGTCCACCATTGAAGAAGAAGATGAAAGGAACTAGGATTGAAGTTAGTTATGGTGTGAAGAAGAGAAAAAATTATGTTATGAAGAAGAAGAAATTGTGAAGGAAAATGATTATTTCATTCGATACCATGTTATAATGATATAAACTGAATAATGAAATTTAATAAAATAGCAATGTGCTATTTATATACAAATTATCTATTTGCAGTTATAACAGAAAGAAAATAATAAGCTTAAAAATGAGTAACAAACTCAACTAATTTAATGATAAACTATCAATTGCAAACTACAAAATTATGTAAGAAAATAAACTATATAGTAAAATGAATAATATAAGAAAACATAAAATGAGAACTAAATAACTTCATGATTTAACACATCAAATGATATTGCAAGTCCAAAAATTTAAATCCATAGTGATAATTGACAACACCTTTTGAAAATAGAAGCCGGTGATCGTCTTTGCCATTTAAGCTGAAATGATGATTGATCATTGATGGTTAAACAGAAACAAAAAAAATCAAATATTAGTTGAACTGTGAGGCATACATTTTAGACATCGATCAAATAAAAAATGTGTATTTTGAGAAAATAATTAATGAGTTCATTCATTTTGATATTCACAATTTCTTCATTTTATAAATATTATTCAATATTCACAATTTCTGCAGGAGTTCATTCATTTTCAGTGAGGATATGTTTAGAACAATATTCAAAAGTTACAACAATTAATGAGTTCATTCATTTTGATATTTTTTATTTTTTTCTTAGAATTAGATTACGAGGGGTTTCTTTCTTCAAAGCTATGTCAGGTAACATTTCTAAAATTGAATCTCTTTCTAAATCTTTGGGGAGGCGAGGAAGATTTCATAGGTTAAATGGTATAAGGTTTGTTGTAGTTGAGAGAAGGGAGGCTAGCGGTGCGGAGATTGAATTCCTTTAATTTAGCTTTGTTAGGTAAATGGTGTTGGAGGGTTAGAAGTGAGAAGGAACGCTTTTGGTTTTAAGTTTTGTGTCACAAATATGGGAGTGTCAACGAGAATGTTTGTGGAGGTTCTTCTAGGGACTCATCATGGTGGTGGGTTATTTTCTTGTTGTTAGAGGGGCGAGGAGGAGGAGTCGACCAAAGGTGGTTTGTGGATAATGTTTGCAAAGTGGTGGGGAATGGAGAGGAGATGTGTTGTCGGGCGGATCCTCGGTGGAGAGTGGTGTTTTGCGTGAAAGATTTAGAAGATTATATAATTTGACTTTTGATAAAAAAAATATCACAATGGTGAGGGTGTTGGGGGGGGTGGTTTTCAATTAGGGGTGGCATAGGGAGTTGTTTGAGTAGGAAAAAGAGATAGTGGAGGAGTGTGTCTTGTTGTTGTTGGGTGATGTGGTTTTGCAAGTGCAATCTTCTGATCAGTGGCATTTAAATTTTCGTCAAGATAGCACTTATGTTGTGATTTTGGGTTGTTCTTCTTCATTGTTTTTCTTTCTTTAACCATTCACCACGATTAGACATAATCCAGCTTTTATTATGAACAACAACATCAATCTTGATCCTTTGTAAAGTAACAGAAGTCCCTATTACATTCATCCAAGCGAAGGTCCTTCATCTGTCACTGTGACACCACTCCTCCACGGGAACAACTATCATACTTGGCTAAATACATGGGCCGAGCAATGTTGGGTAAAACTTAGCTTGAGTTTCTTGATGGTATTTTGCTAATGCCTGATTCTTTTGGCCCTGCACATAAGTTTTGGAAACGCTGCAACAGTCCTGCAGAAATTGTAATAATATTTTTTTCTTAGAATTAGATTACGAGGGGTTTCTTTCTTCAGAAAATGAATGAACTCATCAATTTATAAATATTATTATAATTTTTTATATTTTATTATACAAAATATTCAATATTCACTATTATGAATAATAAAAATTTATAAAAATTATTTTTTTATTTCGCTCACATTTTTGGTAAATAATATTAGTTATTATAATTTTTAAATGATAGAAAATAATTTTATTTTAAAATTCTTTTAACTATTGATTTAAAGACTAAATATAGACATACATGTTGAATTGGAGTACACGATTCAATAATTATCATTTTTATGTGGAATAAAAAAAGAAAAATTTGGAACTCCATAAATACAACTTAGTTGGTATCTGCAACGACATTGATATGTAGAAGCTCATATTCAAACTCGAGATTCCACATTTTTCAAATTAAAAGTATGTGAGTAACTATTTACTATTATTATTATTATTATTATTATTATTATTATTATTATTATTTAAGGAAGGTGTCTGCACGTGTTGTCACTGTTAAAATGCTTGGAATAAAGATCTCAATGTTGGAAAATAGAATACTTGTTTATTAATTAAAACTGGAGCTTTTAAATAGCCAAAAATACAAAGACAGAAGTACCAGACGAACCGGTATAGTACACCAGACGAAACGGACAAACAGACTAACCAGAAGCAGAAAACGCGGCCAGAAGCAGAATTCCGCGCCTGCTTACTCGGTCTCCTAACAATATAATTGAAATCTAATTATTCTAACATATTCTCTGCCACGTTTATTATCCAACTAAAAGATTAAATCAACAATTAAACTTATAATTAATATGACAATTACTTCCTAAAGTAGACACTCGAGCTGAATATTCGGCCAACAATTGCTCCCCTAAACTGAACATGTCAGAAGCATTCAGTTTACTTCTTCAGCTGACTTCATTCCAAGTGCTTTTCTGAGTTTCTCAAACACTTCCAGCTTCATTGGTTTAGTCATAATGTCAGCCAACTGCTCACTTGTACCACAATATTCCATGTCAATTATTTCATCCTTAGTGAGATTCCTCAGAAAATGAAACCTGACATCAATGTGCTTACTCCTACTATGGAAGACTGAATTCTTTGCAAGTTTTATTGTGGAAGAATTATCACATAGTATCTTGACACATCTACTCTGTGTGCCTCCAATCTGTTTAAGTATTTGTTGCAACCAAATGCACTGACATGCACAAGAAGCAGCAGCCACATATTATGCTTCTGTGGTTGAAAGTTTCACAACTGGCTGCTTCTTTGATGACCAAGCCACTGACCATACCCAGAGGTGCTTTTTCGATCATCCAGATCTCCTGCATAGTCACTGTCTGTGTAGGTAAGCAACTCATCTTTACATCCCCTTTTGTAGAATACATCAAACTCAGTAGTAGCACTGATGTATCTTAGAATTCTCTTAGCTGCCATCATGTGAGACTCCATCGAGTTGGCCATAAAACAACTTATTAGACAAACACTGTAGGCTAAATCAGGTCTTGTGACAGTCATGTACATAAGACTTCCCACCATTTGCTTGAATAAGGTTGCATCTATCTTCTTACCATCTTCTTGTTTTGTTAGTCTATTGCTTCCTGGAACCATGGGATTCTTGACTCCATTGCAACTTTCCAGACCAAACCTTTTTAGAACTTCTTCAGCATACTTCTTCTGACCAATGTGAATACCATTGAAGTTCTGCCGTATTTCAACTCCTAGAAAATACTTCATCTTGCCCAGATCAGTCATTTCAAACTTCTTTTTCATAGACTCTTTGAACTCATTTATCATAATTGGATCGTTGCTAGTAAAAATGAGATCATCAACATAGAGACTTACAATTAGGATCTTGTTCTTTTCTTCTCTTTTGATGAACAAAGTGTGCTCATTGCTACTTTTCTCAAACCCTTCCTTAATGAAGTAGCTTTCAATTTTGTTGAACCACACTCTTGGTGCCTGCTTTAGAGCATAGAGTGTTTTCTTCAATTTGTATACTTTCTTCTCTGCCCCACTGATCACATACCCTGGAGGTTGAGTAATGTAAACATTTTCATTCAGCTCACCATGAAGAAAAGCACTTTTGACATCAAGCTGAAAGATTGTCCAACCATTTCTTGCTGCCAGAGCTATCACTGTTCTAATAGTATCCCACCTAGCTACTAGAGCAAAAACTTCATTGTAGTCTACTCCTTTCTCCTGTGCATATCCCTTAGCCACAAGACGAGCTTTACACTTATCTACTTCACCCTTCTCATTTAATTTGGTTTTATAGATCTATTTTACACCAATTACTTTGGCCTCCTTTGGTGCATCAACAAGCTCCCAGGTTTCATTCTTTACAATAGCATTGAACTCCATATCCATTGCATCCCTCCATCTTTTCAATTTTACTGCTTCTTCATAATAAACAGGATCATCAGAGGATATAAACAGAGCTAGATTTTGTACCTCTTCATCTTCTTCTGATAGTCCTTCTCCACTTATATAGTCTTGAAGATAGTTTGGAGCTCGAGTGACTCTTCTTTCTGGAAGTGTAGGTGTGGTAGTATCACTGGAGATACTACTGTGACCAGAAGCAGTATCACTGGCAGTACTACTTTGACCAGATTCTTCTTCTTCTTCACTTTCTTCATCATTGGAGGCATATGTATCATCATCAGCTTCTCCCCAGTCAAGAATGTCATTCTTAGCTTCTCCTTCTGTCTTTCTCCAATCCCAGCTTTTCTCTTCTTCAAACACAACATCTCTGCTAATTATCACCTGCTTTGTAGTCGAGTTGACCATTTTGTATCCCTTAGACTCTTCACTGTACCTTATCAGCACACACTCTTGACTTCGAGCATCCAACTTTGACCTCTTTGCATCTGGTACATGTACATTTCCTACACATCCAAACACTCGGAAATGATCAACATTAGGTTTAACTCCACTCCAGCATTCTTCTGGTGTTTTATTCTTTACAGCAGAAGTTGGACTTCGATTGAGAATGTGGCATGTCGTTTTCACAGCTTCTGGCCAGAATGGAGTTGACATCTTCTTATCTTCTAGCAAGCATCGCACCATGTTAAGTATGGTACGATTTTTACGTTCTACAACTCCGTTTTGTTGAGGAGTATAGGCTGTAGTCAGTTGTCTCTTGATACCTTCAAGTCTGCAGAATTCTGTGAATTCTTTGGAGGTGAGCTCCCCTCCTCTGTCTGTTCTCAGTCCACAAATGGATAAACCAAACTCCTTCTCCACAATATTTTTGAAGCTTTTAAATGTTGTGAAAGCTTCACTCTTTTCATTTAGAAAGTAAACTTAGAGCTTGCGACTCAGGTCATCAATAAAGGTTAGTAGGTACCTTTTGTTACCATATGACTTTGGAGTGATAGGTCCACAAATGTATGAGTGTACAAGTTGTAGCTTATGAGTTGCTCTCCATTTGCTTTTCTTAGGAATGATCTTTTGATGTTGTTTCCCTTTCATATAGCTTGTACATACATAGGTTGACATCTGAAACTTGGGAAGTCATCTGACAAGTTCCTTCTGGTGTAGTAAATTCAGACTGGTAATACTCAAGTGACCATATCTCTTATGCCACAAGTCACCAGTATCATCACTTCTCACATTCAGACATGCAGAAGGTGTATCCATCTGAACATTGGCTCGAACAACAAACATTCTATTAGAGGTCATACGTGTGTGCATGATTAGTCCTATCCTAGAATGATAAAGTCTGCATTCTCCATTTTGTATCAGGATAGTTAACCTTTTCTCTTGTAGTTGACCCATACTTAACAGATTGTTTTTCAACTCAGGAACATAATATACTTCATAGATCACCTGAGTTGCACCTTCTACTTCAAGTCTGATGTTGCCCTTCCCTTTCACTGGCATTCTGAGATTGTTTCCCAGTTTCACTGAATGACTGAATTGTTCATCCAGCTCCACGAACCATTGCTTGTTTCCTGTCATATGATTGGAGCAGCCAGAATCAAGAAACCATACTGCCTATTTCTTTGATTTGTTGATCTCAACATAGGACATCAGCAGAAGTTCTTCCTCCTCATCCAATTCTGCATAATTGGCTCTTCTGTCCCATTCTGGGCACTCATTTTGAAAGTGTCCCAGTCTGTGACATTTGAAACATTCAACTGTAGCTTTGATGAAGGTTTGTCTGCCTCGTCCTCTACCTCGTCCTCCTCTATTCATGCCTCTACCTGATCTTTCATCATATGTTACTTTTAACACTTGTTCTTCTTCCTGTTGTCCCAGCATCCTTTGTTCATGAACTAGCAAACTTCCATGTAATTCATCAATGCTTGAGGTACTTAGATCATTTGACTCCTCTATTGAGCAAACAACATAGTTGAATTTGGAGGTCAATGATCTAAGTATCTTACTAACCACTGTACTTTGTTCCATCACCTCACCATTTGTTTTCATTTTGTTGACCACAGCTAGAGTCCGTCCCAAGAAGTTATCTACTTTCTCTCCTTCTTTCATGGCCAGTAACTCAAATTCCTTCCTCAAGGCTTGAAGTTGTGCTCTTCGTACCTTTGTGGACCCTTGATACTTCTATTTCATTGAGTCCCAAATTGCTTTTGATGTTTCCTTGTTAAGGATTGTCTCCAATATTTCTCTGTCAATAGCTTGGAACAGATAATTCTTCACCTTTAAATCTTTGAGTTTGGCTTCCTCCACACTCTTTCTCTGAGCCTCACTTGCTGGTGTATTTCCAACTGCTGGTGCTGGAATTCCTTTGTCCACCAGATTCCACATCTCCTTGCTCCTAAGGAAATTCTTCATTGTCATTGACCAGTAATCATAATGGCCATCAAATTTGGGAATGGGCGGCTGCACGAACCTTTATGAGGTTGACATGTTAATTTCTTTTGTGTTTTACTCACACACTCAAACTCTCGTGTTTGTTCTGGACTTCACTTGTCCTCACGCACTCTCACGTTTATCAGGCCTCTTTTGAAGCTCTGATACCAATTGATAAAATGCTTGGAATAAAGATCTCAATGTTGGAAAATGGAATAGTTGTTTATTAATTAAAACTGGAGCTTTTAAATAGCCAAAAATACAAAGACAGAAGTACCAGACGAACCGGTACAGTACACCAGACGAAACAGACAAACAGACTAACAGACTAACCAGAAGCAGAAAACGCGGCCAGAAGCAGAATTCCGCGCTGCTTACTCGGTCTCCTAACAACATAATTGAAATCTAATTATTCTAACCTATTCTCTGCCACGTTTATTATCCAACTAAAAGACTAAATCAACAATTAAACTTCTAATTAATCTGACAATTACTTCCTAAAGTAGACACCCGAGCTGAATATTCGGCCAACAGTCACTTGTCTCAATATATTTTAAAATTAATATTTGATAACGTATTTTATTTAATTTTAAAAAATTAAAATCCGATTAAAAAAAAATAAACAAACATAATAGATGAATGAACAAAATCTTATTTTAAACAACTTTTGGTCAAATCTTGATGAAAAATAAAGAAATTCAAATTGACAAGAAAATTGTTGCTTTCATCCCCCAATATATATTATTAAGCCCACACATCCACTATCTTCCTCATCGTTGCTTCTAAAAATATCCTAACATTACTTCAGACCTTTTTTTGCCACTTTGGCCTCCTCTTTATTATTGTTTTCTCCATCAACCATTTTTGTTTCAAGCACTACTTAATTAGTGGCATATTTAAATATTTATTAATTAATAATTTACTTATGCATATAAAGTATGTAATATTTAATTGTTTTGGCTAAAATAAAAATAAACAAACAAATAACTATACAATTTGGCTACCAACACCCCTCAATTTTTGTATAAAAACAAAATGTCTAAAATGTCCTTACTCATTTATAACATTTTTAACTCTTACGTAAATTCACGTCCGTTTACGTGAAGTGAGTTCACGTAGTAAATTGAATTCAGGTACGTGAATTGTAAATTGAATTTACGTAAAAAAAATTACTTAATAAAAAGGTCTAAAAAAAAATTTTATTTAATAAAAAATGTCTCATATTCTAATATTTTTAAAACTAAAACCCTATAAAATCTTATATATTCATCTATAAAAAAAATCTATATTAGCTCTTTTTATTCAATAAAAATTTGAGTTTTTATTTTTATTTTTGTAATTTTGAATAGTCTAATTCATATTTTCGAGTTGACATTTATATATTAGATTATTTATAATGTCCATTGATAATTGATAATAATGTCCATTGATGTAATATTTGTTGAGATAATGTTAAATTTATATAAGATTTTATAAATTTTAATTTTAAGAACATTAGAATGTGAGACCTTTTTTATTAAAAAAAAAATTAAAACCTATAAATTCTTTTGTGTAAATTCAAATTTACGTACACCTACTTGAATTCAATTCAGATTAGCTAACGTGAAGTCAATAAGAGGAGTTGCTAACAAAGTAGGATTTGAAGCCCACACTTCCACTATCTTCCTCATCGTTGCTTCTAAAAATATCCTAAGATTTCTTCGGTCTCTTTGAAGCCACTTTGGACTCCTCCTTATTATTGTTTTCGCTCAACCATTTTTTTTTCAAGCACTACTTAATTAGTGGCATATTTAAATATTTAATATTTAATAATTTACTTATGCATATATAGTATGTAATATTTAATTGTTTTGACTAAAATGAAAATAAAAAACAAATAAATATATCATTAATACCTCTCAAAATATAGAGTATTTTATTTATTTATTTACATAGTACTTATATCAATAAATTATATATGTTTTTGGTAGAATATAAATTAAATCTTTAAAAATATTAAATATACTCATGTTTATTTTCTTACATAAACTTACTATTATCAAAATATCATGATGGGTTTACTATTATTGCAATATATTTTTATCTAACAATCACACATTTTTAGTATAATTTCCAACTCTAAGTTGGAATTTCAAATTCTTAAGTACTTTCAAATTATAGTCCATCCTTTTAAAATGTTTACCATCAAGGAAGTGGTATGACATCCCAAATGAGTATTAGATTACATGTAATATTGTTGGGCTGCATTTGGCTATCTTGCTGCTTGTGAAAGAACACTCTGATGCTTTTTGGGTTGCTTTGTTCGTATTACAACAACACAATATGTTAAATTTACGGAAGTTATGGTTACTATTGAAACAACTTACAAGAATGAGTGAGATTTATATGAATTGAATGTGATGGTTTAATTCTCTTGAAATGATTAAAAAAATGAATTTTACTATATCACATATTTTTAAAGAATATAATCAATATGAGGACATAATTGTTAATATGAGGTTTCACATTGTTAGCAGTAATTGTGGGATATCGTTCCTATTAATATTTTTGATGTTTTCAATAGATGCAATATATGATTATTGCACTCTTTTTTCTTCATCATGATTTTATTCCTATGGATTTTTCTCGTAAAGTTTTTAACGAGGTTGTAGTTTGTATATATGACGATGGTTTTATTGGGTTTTGGTATAGTCTCTCAAACTTCTTGTATTTTCTTTTTAATTATATTTTTAATAATATTTTAGAATGCTGCAAATAATAGATAATTAATTTGAGATGCCAACATATTTGAGATATCAAATAAATCATGTTATGCATTTACACTCTATTTTGCTTAAAAAAATATCATAATAAATGATTTGAAGTTGAATATATTACAATGATAGAAAGAACAGATGCTTTAAGTTTTAGTTCAACTAACAAATTATGATATTATTATATTGAACCGGTATTTATATCATCTAAATGCATGTTTTGTTACGCAAATCAAATACATGATTAATAACTTATTTTTTAGTTTTCAAATAAATTTTTTAATCCTAAATATTCTCAAATTTTAATAATATCTTAAATAACTTAATAACTATATCCCCAATTTTTGTTTAAAAATATTAATAAGATAAATTAACGTGGCTATTTTTTGGGTCAAAATATTAAGTTGGTTTTGTGATGTGAAAATACCGCACGATACGTTTTGAATCTCCCATATACACTCTACAACATACACGACTTGAATAAACTCTTCTTTGTTAACAAAATGATATAGAAAGGAACAACAATATTTATTTTATGTATCAAAGTTTTGTCATGCAATCAATAATTCTCAACACAAATTTTGTATAAAAACGCATGACAAGCTTCCTTGGCGATTTATCACATCCATAAGGTTTCAATGCAATTCTTTTTTATTTACATTTCTTCACTATCTTGTAATAACGCATTTGCATATATTTTTTTCGTATTCACTTTTTTCCTCAATCTTTTTTTCCTATGAACAATATGGGTTATTGTGATTATTTAATGCGTTACTCTAATTAATTAATTGCAAATTTGGTTACGAAGCATTAAAACATACGCGAAAACTAAAATTTGTTGAATTTAATCACATATATTTATTAGTGTCCAAGACAGAAATTTATATTTTTGAAATTTTGTATTTGGCTTGTTACAAGCAATATATGATTATGATTATGATTATGATTTCAGATTTCAGCGATATTTATATAAGTGAGGATGGATTTGAAAACAAAAAGGAGAAGTGAGATAGAGAATGGTGATGAGGGAGAGGACTTAGTTCTAGCAACTTTGGTTGCCAATGGAGATGACATTAGTCCTCTTGTAAGACATGCCTTTGAAATGGGTCGCCCGGAAGGGCTCCTTCGGCAGCTCAACTTTGTAGTGAAGAAAAAAGAAGCTGAAATTGAAGACATGTGCAAGACTCACTATGAAGAATTCATTCTTGCAGTTGATGAACTCCGCGGCGTGTTGGTCGATGCCGAAGAACTCAAGAGTGAACTTCAAAGTGATAATTTCAAGCTGCAGCAAGTTGGTACCACACTTCTTGTTAAGCTTGAGGAGCTTCTTGAATCCTATTCTGTTAAGAAGAATGTCACTGAAGCTATCAAGATGTCAATGAATTGTATACAGGTATTAGGAATCTTGATAGAAAGCATGGAAAATAAATAGTATTAAAATGAACATAAATTTTATACTGATAGAATGAGGAAAAGATACAAAATTAAAATATGATATGTTCATTAGTCGAAAGTTAACTAACTAACCAACAAGAAATTAACTATAACTAACATTTATATCTAATAACAGGTGTTGGAGCTTTGTGTCAAGTGTAATAATCACATTTCTGAAGCTCAATTTTATCCTGCATTGAAAACTGTTGATTTGCTTGAGAAGAGTTACATGCAAAATATTCCTGCTAGAGCTCTCAAATTGGTGATAGAGAAGAGAGTCCCTTCCATAAAATTGCATATTGAGAAGAAAGTATGTAGTCAAGTTAATGAATGGATGGTCCTTATTCGTAGTTCTTGTAAAAAAATCGGGCAAACAGCGATCGGTCGGACTGCATCAGTTCGTCAGAGGGACGAGGAAATTCTAGAAAGGCAAAGGAAGGTTGACGATTCAAATGTTTCAGGCATCGATGATCGAGCGTTTAATTTGGATGGTGAAGAAGGTGATGATGACTCTGCTATGCAATTCGATCTCACACCGCTCTACCGTGCTTGTCATATTCATAGTTGTATGGGGATCCTAGAGCAATTTCATCAATACTATTATAAGAATAGATTGTTACAGTTGAATTCAGATTTGGAGATATCTTCATCACAACCTTTTGTTGAATCATATCAAACTCTTTTAGCTCAAATTGTAGGGTATTTCATTGTGGAGGATAAGGTTTTAAGGACAGCAGAGGGACTTCTTGTTGAGGATCAGGTTGAAACTATGTGGGAAACTGCTTTGTCTAAAATGACATCAATGTTGGATAGGCAATTCTCACATATGAACTCTGCTACTCATCTTCTCTTGATTAAGGACTATGTTACACTTGTTGGTTCAACTCTTAGAAAATATGGATATGACATAAGTCCTTTATTTGATGTTCTTGATAGTTGTCGTGACAAATTCCACTTGCTTCTTTTGGAAGATTGTAAGAAAAAAATTGTTGATGTTATTCAAAATGATTCATATGAGCAAATGGTTATAAAAAAGGATATTGATTATGAGAATCATGTTCTATCATTTAGTCTTCAAACTTCAGATATGATGCCTGCTTTTCCTTATGTCGCGGCGTTCTCTTCGATGGTCCCCGATGCTTGTCGAATTGTGACGTCTTTCATTAAAGGCTCTGTTGATTATTTGTGTCACGGTGTAAGAACCAATTTCTTTGATATTGTGAGGAAGTATTTGGACAAGTTTTTGATTGAAGTGTTGAATGAAACATTACTAGACACAATAAACGGTGGAAATATTACTGTTTCTCAAGCTATGCAGATTGCTGCAAATATTTCGGTTCTTGAAAGAGCTTGTGATTTTTTCCTTAGACATGCAGCTCAATTATGTGGCTGCGGCGCTGTCTCGGTTCGATCGGTCGATAAGCCAACAGCTGCATTAACTGCTAAAGTTTTATTAAAGACATCAAGGGATGCAGCTTATATTACACTATTGGGTTTAGTCAATACAAAATTAGATGAATATATGAAACTAACAGAAAGTGTTCTTTGGACTTCAGAGGAAGCAAAACCAAATGGAAATGAGTACCTAAATGAAGTTGTTTTTTACCTTGATTCTCTTATGTCAACAGCACAACAAATTTTACCTTTGGATGCTATGTACAAAGTTGGAACAAGTGCACTTGATCATATTTCTAACATATTTGTGGCTGCTTTTCTTAGTGATAGTGTTAAAAGGTTTAATGCAAATGCTGTTATGAATATCAACAATGATCTTATGATGTTGGAGAGTTTTGCTGATGAGAGGTTTTATGCTTCTGGATTGGGTGAGATCTATAAGGATAGCTTTAAGAGTTGTTTGATAGAAGCAAGACAATTGATTAATCTTTTGTCAAGTAGTCAACCTGAGAATTTCATGAATCCTGTCATAAGGGAGAAAAATTACTATGCATTAGATTATAAGAAAATTTCTACAATTTGTGACAAATTCAAGGATTCTCCTGATGGTATATTTGGAAGCCTTTCAAATAAAAATACCAAGCAAAGCGCTAAGAAGAAATCAATGGACATGCTCAAAAAGAGACTAAAGGATTTCAATTGATGAGGATTGTGGAAAAGTATTGTTTCATTTTATTATTAAGAGTATATATAGTTTTATTACTTGTTTCTTCTATTATAGATGTTGATCTTCAGAATAAACCGTGTTTCTATATTGCAATGACTTATTTTTCTATAATAAAGACTTGTTTATTCTTATCTTTTTTAATTATTTTTTTTTTGTTTCGTTTCAATGAATGTATAATAAAGACTTGTTAGGTTTATTATATGCATTTGATTTCACTTGTCTTTCACTTGCCACTTCTAGTATATATTAATAGATCCTTATACATGTTGATAATATGGATCTGTCGATATTTAATTATATGTGTGTGCGAGATAGGATCAATTGACCCCAATGTGGTGAAAGTTTAATTTGACACCAAATAATTACCGTCCATTCGATTTTATCCAAAGGCCAACATAGATTCACTTAAACATCACGTGACATTCTCATTTTCTGCTAACACTTTGATGTCAATTGATTTTATATATATGTCAATTGATTTTATATACCAACATGAAATAAAATTTCCTTCAAATGTGAAATACTTGACAACCAACAAAGTGAGAACATGATAGGAACCTAAGAATTGGATCCTAAAGAAATAACATTTTTATTAACTAAGAGAAATCTCTCCTCCAAAGGTTCCCCTTCACAATAGAGACTATACTCTATTCAACAATTGATTACAATATTAAAAAATATCCAAAACTAACTACATAACTCCCTATTTATACACAATAGTCCTAACTGCCTTGTAACCAACAAACTAATTTCTATTAACTAACTCTACTAATCTAAGCCCCTGACAGAACATATCAGTAACAATCTAAAAAAATGCAGCATTGGCTTTGGCGCAGGTCAACTATCTTAACCATTCATTCACCCTTCTGCTGATTCATCCGGCTCAACAACCTTCCTCAGTTTCTCATCATCTAATTCAAAAAGTTTTTTTGCTTGTTTCAGCTCTTCATTCACAGACAGCAGTTCTGTACAACGGTTGAGTTTTAGCATATCCTGCAGTACACAAGAAATTTTATGAGTCTTAGTCAAACAATCAAGATTATCATGAATGTGGCAGACAATTATGATGAGAGTGAAGTCTAGTTATTTTTAACTACTACCACCTGAATTTGGTGCTCTAAAATGTTGTGGAATAACCAGCTCTCTGTACAACCCACTAAAAGAGAGGATAAGTTATTTGTTCTTTTTTTAACAAAAGTTTATATGAGCAAAGCTTCAATATTTTCTAATAATATCAAGGTGCATCTGCACAACTCAATGAAAAATAATGTTCATTTTAGTGCATCATGTGTATCTGGAAAGTTATATCACAGAATTCCAGGCCAAATGTAGGAAAGGCTTAAGTTATATCTCGGAATTCCAGGTCAAATGTAGGAAAGGCTTAAGTTATATCTCAGAATTCCTGGCCAAATGTAGGAAAGGTTTAAGTCAGAAAAGTGCTTGAGCCTTTGAGGAATCAGAAAACTACCCTCTGCAATGAGTATTCTATAATCCGTAAGGCAAAGCTCACTCAACCCAAAGTTTGATCAATTATGAGAGATCTAATGCTAATGAAGTAATAATAAATTGTCCTAGTGCTTAAAAACCTATGGAAGAGGGGAGGAGAGAAGTCTCAACAAAAATGTGGAATTAGAACTAGAGGTATATGTACAGCATAATTATTTATGCATTATGCATGAGAGGTCCAAAGGACAACACCATGGTCAATTAAGTTTAAGATGAGGAAGTTGACAGTATATAGTCAACAACAGAAACGTGTCCACCTATTAGAGTGCTAACAGTGCCCAGATTCATTGTTATCATATTTATGTACCATAAAATTACCCTGTTGATGCAAAGAGTGAAGTGATTTAAGGTAAGATTATAATTCCTAACCTCAGATTTGACAGATACAATAAATAATCAAATATTGAACCAATATGGGTTATTCAGGATCAGGAAAACCCTTGTGTGTTTACTGGTTTGAGGTTTAAGGACAATTAATACCGATTTTGGCTTATTGAAGTTAATGAAAATCCTACTTGAGAAAGAGTTTCTCGGACCTTTAAAGACCTGTATAAAAATTGAATTAGATAAATATTGACTGATGCCAGTAACAACTAACAACTTCCCAACAATCAACTTTAAACCATCATTGAAGGCCACAATCATAAAATGCCTATATTAAGCAATTTGAAGGCCATATATTTATAAAGGGTGACCAGAAGAGAAGTTTCTAGCTAATAGAAGTGTTAGGCTTATGAATAAATAAGTACTTACACAAAGAGATCTCAGTGTATAGAAGTGTTCATTAAAAAAATTCTGTTAGCTTTTCAGGGGATTTCTTTTTAACTCACTTATTACAGTATCTTTTGTCCATTGTCGGCAGTATTTGAAGAGAATTATAGATAAATGTTCCCCAAGATCGCTATTCACAATCTTTATTAACAAAATAGTACCTTGCGAATCAGATAGAGAAAATCCTCAACTGATAGCTTCCCCCTCTGCGATCCAATATCTTGTGCTTTATGTACCTTGACAGAAAATCTTTGCATAAGGACAAAAGCCAACGACTCCATGGTACTCGGACTGTGTTAAACAAATAAATACCTTTGGGAGATTCTTACCAGTTCTGTGACATATTCTACAATGATGTCCTCAATAAGAGCCACACTTTCAGGAAGTGGCTAATTGCAGTGGCAAACAAGAATAAAAGTTTAATTAATATTTACAATTCACGTGAAAAGAATTTGATTCCTAGCTATATAATTTCATAACCTAAAGAACAGAAATTGGGCATACACAGTATGAAAATTGAAAAGGATAGAATGACAATTACATTGGCATCATCTCCAAATCCATACATCATGTGCTTCACTATAGCAAACCAAGAAGATTAGGTAAGAGAGATAGAAATAACAAGACTAAAATTTTAAAATTAGGAACAAAGATTCTTACATTCTTTTTGGAAAACTCCTCTTTTGCGCTTCAATGAAGTTTCTGATGGTTGGGAGGAAGCTGCTCTTGGTTTTGATGAGGTTCCGGCAGAGGAATTGCTCATTGTTATGGGTTAATGCTTTTGCTGTCATTTCAGTGAGTAACTATAGTTAGAGGAAAGGGGAAATTGAAAGTGAAATTGATCAAGGATGAAGCCTAGCCAATTCCAAATGAAAAGAAAGAGTAGGGAGAGGAGCATACTGGTTGATAAGCTTCTGGAGGTATTGTGTTCTCAGTTATCTTTCAAATGATAAAAACAGTAAAAGGGAAAGAAATAATAACTGGGGGATGGGATGAGACCTAGGTAGAGCTCAATATGGGCCGTCACACCGTAGACCACACGGGCTAGCACCAAAAGACCATAAATTCAAAAAGCCAGAGTCAAAATGCCCACTTGACATGCGGGTTAAGGCCAGCCCAGCCCACTATTTTAAAATGTGTGTGACGGAACACAACTAAGTTATTTTGAAAATAATTTTCAAAAAATTTAAACAAAAACATTTGTGAGCCATATGCAAATGGAAAACAAGTTAAATTTACTTGTTAGTACTTCAAACACCAAAATCACAGAGGCAAAGAAGTGAACCACATAAATGAACCATCATGTTCTTTCTCATAGATCAGGATAAACAAGATTAAGATGAGAAATATATTACATGGAGCAAAAGATCACCAAGTTAACATAGAGAAAAAAGATTAAAATAGTAAAGCACTTCAAAAACTACTTTCAAGATTGATTCCCTTGCTTTTCACAAACCGTGAGAAAATGCAAATGGCAAGATTCTAATGTTTTCAAGAAACATTTTACCCCTATGATTTAAGAGAGGATTATAACCATGAATCTATAAGTGTTGTACTATCATTGTACGACGGTGCTCGTCATAGCAAATATGAGTTCAACTAGCATCAAGAGAATAAAACTACCGGACTTTGTGCTAGAAGGTAGAAGCCAAGGTCAAAACAATATTCTAGAAATAAATGATCCAACGCTTCAAATGGACAAGACTAGAAGCATACACCAACATACACAATGTGAAAGGTTATTCTTCTTTTCAAATGCCTTGTGACTCTTGCATTCGACTAAGTATTCTTATTTCCATCCAATGGCTCTTGGTTCATCAAAATTACCAACTCCAATGAATTGATTCCACTCGTCTTCTTTTTGTCTTGTGCACCCCTTTTGATGTTGCTGTTGTTCGCTCTGGTCTTATGGGACTAGAGTGCTTGAAGGTTTCTCCTTCTGAATGTGTTGCTTCCTTGAAAGCAGTAGGTGATATTTTGCAGCCAGCACCAACAACATCAAAAGGGTGCACAAGAAAGGCAAGAAGATGAATGTGGTAATGGGCATTGGAGTTGGTAGTTTTGACAAACAAAGAGAGAGCAATTGGAAGCAAAGAAGAATACTTAATCAGAATGCAAGAGTCCAGAGACACGGGCATATTCTTCTTTCTGGTTTACTGACAGATTCAAAAAAATAACCAAACTCAATCCACAAATAAGAAGCGAGATGGTAGTAGCTTTGAAAAGTCAAGCTTAGGGATTTTGACATTGGAGAAAATAAAAATGAAGCCATTATTGGGAAACTTGAGAGAGAACACAAACGAAATTGAAGATATCGAAATCAGTCAGAGAATGAAAACTTACTTGAATGAGGATGAGAAAGCAAGAAAGATGTGAGAAAAGAGTGGGAAGAGATAAATAATGGTATTTTTAAAAAAATCTTGGTATTTGTAAATAAAATGAATACAACTATACTTATAGTGTATCATTTATCAATTTAAAATTTAAGATCAAATTTCGAATCCAGGTATTAACCTTGTTGTGGCATTTTTACAAACACCTTGTGAACGAGCCTGTTTAAAGCATGGAAACTAAAGGGGTTGTTTTCCTGCACCCCGTTAGCCTAACCAAATGATTTTTACATCAACAATGACAACATCAAAATTTTCATGTTTCCATTAACGGCATTGAGGGGAATCGAAAAAAATAAGAAGAAAAAAAAAATCACGCAAGGGGTGTGGGTTTGATCCTCTTACCTGAAAAGAAACGTGACGAGTTCTGAAGAATTCACCGCTGAAACGGAAGTTAATTCTCCTTTCTACCGGTTGTGTTGTGGTGTGATTCACTTGGATGTGATGGTGTGGTTACTAGTCTAAAAATACCATCTTCTCTATTCATGCTAATTTACAATTTCATGGTGGGTTTATTTTGGGAAAATATATTTATTTTTTTACGATTTTATTCAATATAAAATCAATGTAAAAAATATTTTTTCCACTGTCAATAAATTTTAAGGGTTAAATTATTATAGGTATATAACTATTTCTAAAATCAAGTCTACAATGATTAAGATGGATATATAATATAAAAGAAAGGTTAAATAGTACCGTGGTCCGTTAACTTAATTTCAGTTAACGTTTTAGTCCTTTATCTTTTTTTATTTGATCTTTTATGTTTTAAAATGTCAACAATATTATCCTTTTTTTTACAAAAATTCAAAAAACTCATCAAAATTTTCAACCAAAACCCATAAAATTAATTATATTCTTTAATATAATACAAATTTTATCAAATTCGTAACTCAAATTTTCAAGTAAACCATACAATTTCATTCTTTATTTGATATTATTAGAAATGGAAATATGAGTTTATTTAAATATTTGAGTTTCGAATTTGATGAAATTTGTATTATATTGAAAAATACAAATAATTTTATGGGTTTTGGTTGAAAATTTTCATGAATTTTTTGAATTTTTGTAAAAAAAAAGATAACATTGTTGACATTTTAAAACATAAAGGATCAAATTGTTACTTAAAATTAAAATAAAGGACCAAATCAGAAAAAAAAAAGATAAATAACTAAAACGTCCACTGAAATTAAGTTAAGGGACCACGGATGCTATTTATCATAACAAAAATTATATTAATAATGTATAACCGTTGATTTTCTTTTTTTCAATTAAATTTTTTTTCTTTTTTTCGTGTTAGTAAGAAGTACAAGTCTTCTTTTGAAGTGAATAATTTATTTATATTTCTATAAATAATGACAATATTTAAAATAATTTTTATTATTTTTTTGAAAATATACTTTTATTAATTATTATTTTATATTTTTTTTGCGATAATAGCTCATTTTAAGAGTCTTTTCTGACGAGGTAAAATAAACACAAATTTTATAAAATAAAATACAAAATATTTTCAGTTTCCATTTAAAAGTTTGAAAACGTACGTCTTATGATTATAAAGTTTCACAAAAATCCTACTATTGAATGTTAGACGAAATTATGTTAAGATGAATAATAAGATGATAAATTATATAATCGTGTGATAAAATATACGTGGATTAAATTTTATTATTTTATTTTCTATAGCATTAATGTATTGTTTTAAATATAATCCAAAAAAAAAAGTATTGCTTTAAACATGAAACGTAAAATTAAAAAATGTAAAACCTTATAAATAAACATATTTCCTAAAATGCATTGTCACATTAGTCATTTGTCGACCAATTAAAAAATATCGGCAAAAATAAACCCAAAAATCAATAATGAAAAAAAAGTTGAAATTAATATTTGTAAAATTAAAATATGTGGTGACTTTGACCACTATAAAATTGTGAGGTGTAAGTACAGAGTGTACTTAAGAGTTGGTGAATTAGGTGTTTAAAAACTTTTTTGATTTTTAGAATTTTGTGAATTATTTTTCTGTCTTTTTATTTAGAAAACTTTTTCCATATTTTCTGATAGAAATCTTCTATTCCGTAAAACTTAAAAAAAGTTTTTCAGTAACTATCGAAATTTTAGGTACCAAAAATCTTGTTTTTTTTTATAAAAATCTTTAGAAAGTAAAAAAAAAAATTAATTTAATAAAATAATAAATAAAAAATAAAAAATAAAAAATAATTTTAACATTTTAAAAAATTTGCAGAAAATATAAATATAATTGTGGGGTATGATTTGGACTTCCTAGGCCACGGCCCAGGTCAACTTGAAAACAAAACCCCAGTGAAAGCCTTTATAAAGATCACGCATGTACGATCTTTTTCACCGTCTTATGTTCCGTTTGGTGTTTTTAATGTTTCTTCTTGGTAATGGTTTCTTTATTTAGTTTCACTGACGAATTCTCTTACTTTTTCTTTTAATGGATTTAACACGTTTTGTGGAATTTTTGATCTCTAGAAAGCCTTTATCTTCTTCTCTTGATTTTCAATTCAATTTCTTGAAAATCTTTAGTTTCTTTTTCTGCAACTATGCTATTTTCCAAACGTGTATTGTCTCAAGAGTGTGTTTGGCCCAATGATTTGAGACAGTTTCTTCGATTTCTTCACTCGTGGAAATTTCTTTTACCTACGGTTCTTGGAAAATTCATTGCAAAAGATTTGTGCGCATGGCTTTTATTTGATGCTTGATTGTTGGATTACACATTTTTTTATAAAAACCCTAAATGTTTTACGATGACTTTGTATTACCACTGTGAAATTAAATTTCTTTTCATAATTTGAAAAGGGGGTGTTAATTTTGAGCCTAATAACCCCACATAATACTCCAAGATTCATACTTTGTTTCATGATGCCTGTAAGGAATGTCTTGATGATCCTAAAGGAAACGAACTTTGTAGTGTCTGTATTCATATTGTAAAAGTTGGTTGTCACACTCTCATGCAATTTTATTATGAATTTCTATTCATAATGTCCCACGACGGTATCTTTTGTTCTTGGATGACCCAAAATTCAATCTTGAAATTGAAACGTATGCCAGCTTCTTGAAAGCTTTTGTCTATAATGACAATTCTTTCCCCACCATAATTTGGTATTCATGGTGGAAATTCGGATCTAGATGCAATTTCAAAATGAACACATGAGATAGTTAAATTTTGCCTCGATGACCCTTAAGTTCCATAGCTATTTGTTATGTGAATTTTGAGAGGGACTCTTTGAGTTCTTGATGAACTTGGAACTAGATGCTGTTGGAATGTGGTTTTTTTGTTCATAATGCAAATTGGGATGGTTATTTGCTATTGACTGTGTTCATTTTGTAATGGCTAAATGTAGTCTCGGTGACCCTCTAATTCAATTGCTATTGATTATGCAAATTGTGGGATGATATATTTAAGCCATTGATGCCCCTAGACCTAGATGCAATTGTAATGTGTGAATACAATATATAACTGAGACAGTTAAATGTCGCCTTGATGTCTCTTGAGTTCAATTGCTACTCATAATGTGAATTTTGAGATGGTATGTTTGAACCCTTGATGGCTATGGAACTAGATGCTATTGCAATGTGAATTATGTTTTCACAATTCAAATTAGGATGGTTAAATGCTATTGCGATGTACATTCTTTGTTTATAATGCAAATTAGGATGGTTAAATGCATCTTTGGTAACCCTCAAGTTCAATATTTATTGACTATGCAAATTATGGGATGGGAAGATACGTTTGAAACATTGATGGTTCTGGATTTAGATGCTCTTGTAGTGTGATTTAATTATTCAGACTGCATAATTTGGATGGTTAAATGCAGCTTCAGCGACCCTTAAATGTAATTTTTGTGATGCTAATTACAAGCCATCATTGACCGTGACCCTACACATAGATGCTATTGTAGTATTCATAATGCATTATTGGGATGGATGATATGTTTGAGTAATTGAATGAAGGGGATGCAGAGATTCCTTTGATTCTTTGGGGGTGCACTGATGCATTAATTTGTAAATTACAGTGTTGTTTGTGCAATAATGTCGGCTTATTTGGCGTCCCTTAATTATGCTTTTTTTTTTTTACAATATCATATAATTTTGCACGTTCCTTTTCCTTTCTGTGTGGAAACTGGAAAGTACGTGAAGTCATTTCCTTTGACTCAAATTGTTTTGATTTTTCTGTTCTATAAACAGCTTAAGCAGTGCATCATGGGAAAGTGCAAAGAGAGTAGAACATGATATTGTGAAAGCAAAAAGACACGATTCTCTGTAAGGTAAAATGGTACATCACCAAAGCCAATAAAACAATCTTTTTAGGATAAGCCGTAGAATTTAAATTTTTGATCTCTAGAAAGATTTGAAGTTAAAGAAAGTACAATGCAGCTACAAAGTGGGGGATTGTGATGATAAATCATGTGATTTCATCTCCTTTGGTGGATATAATTCCAAAAATAGTCACCATTCATTTGAGTGGCAACTAGTATTAAACTACAAAGTATAGCAGAAATAGTAAGAGAATCAGACTTTAAAATTGGTAGCTGCAAGTGACTTGAAAATATTTGGCGAGGGAGGTTGGGCATAATGATATACCATTTCAGAATTTTTGCATAATGGAATACTTGGGGCTACTAATGTTCAACTGCACATTCATGCCCTGAGCTCTAGAAATCGCGTAGAGATTTGGCACAGTCGTCTACCTCTTTGGCAAAAACACATGACACAACATTCTGTTTTGTTGTTGTTGTAGTCACAAAGAACTGTCATTGCATAAAAGGAAAGGGTTATTATTCACTGCTTAGAGTTGCTTGTTTTATTGTAAATATATGGGTTTGAGGGCACACATCAATTTTTTTTATTCCTAACACATAACGTGAATGGTTAAATGTAGCTTTGATGACCCTAGCTTCATCTGTTGTGCATCATGTAAGTTATGGGATGATATATTTGAGCCATTGATGCTATATAAATGTGAATTCTTGATTCACAAAGTATAAATGTGATGGTAAAGTGTAGCATTAATGACTATTCAAAATGTAATTCTTTGGATGACGCATACCTTGATGAAATGCAATTCATAATGCACAATTGAGACATGTTTGTGCTTATTGATCGGCAATATAAATTCTTTATTTATAACATAATTTCAGCATGATGAATTTTTTCCCATATTGCAATATGATTTAATATTCATAATCTAAAATTTAGATGGTATGGTTTAAAAGCCTTGAGGATCCTAAATAGCAAATGAATGATAGAACCAGGAGTTAATTAAGATGATGTTAAATAGGAAACACTAGCAACTTTGCTTCTAAGGTTTGAGCCATGATGATTTTAAGGTGACCTTGTATTAAGAACTATAGGGGTGCTAAAACCTTTATGATAAAAATTAATTGTCTGCTTAGCTCAATTTAATCCAAGAGTTATTTATTCAATGTAAAGATTTCTTGCAATAGAACATATCATAATCTCTGAAGGGACATTTGTTAATACTTTAGATAAATTTTATAATAGTGTTGTGTGGCGATGAAGGCAATTGTCTAAAATACTGTTTTAATAGTGATTTACAAGTTCATAGTATTGATGAGGTGGTCCTATTGATCATATGATCAAAATACAGGAGTGGTAAACCCTGGTTTTCAACGAGATTTGGACTATTTTGTGGGCACATGATGAAATTGTCTTTTAACCAACTGGAGAAGATCTTTCCTGACATTAAGGAGATGCTAAAATGAGGTTTACTTTACATTCATTTAGTTTTCATCTACATTTCACATGCCAAATTTTAAATATTTTAGATTTTAAATTGTCATGATTAAGGTATGTATTAGCTCTATTTCTTTTTAATTTCTTTAAGAGTTTAGCGGTGAAATTCGTACACACTGTAGAGAAAAAGAAAATATTACATCTTAACCTGTACTCCGACATATAAAATGTCCATACAACTAACATATGAGTTGTATTTACATGGTATATGTGTTAGCTCGTTTAGGAGTAATTGAGTAATTGATTTTAGATTGAATATGTTTAGATATTCAATATTGTCAGTAAGCACCCACTACAAATAGAATGAGCTGAGAGTCTACATCTTGTGGTTTGCATTGATTTGCTAATCTACATGTGGACCTTGTCTGCATTATTTGATAGCTTGCAGTGTTCTTGTTCACAACAGTGGACACTACTACAGGGATGCTAACTTAGACTTGGCCATTCTTGCAAATTAAGTATAAAAATACCACTTTTTATTATTAAACATTAAAATACCACTTTTTTCTTCTTCTTCTTTTTGATGAAGATTAGAAGTCGTCTTTGTGCCTCCAAACGATGATAACACGTGAATATAGATAGTGTAATGTTTGAAATTCACCACAATCACATCATTGTTTGTCGAGGTCTACCTTGAATGTTCCTACAGGAAGATCACTTGATGGACGAACCAACTCCTTAATTGAAAAGATGGTAATTGGTTGTAATCATCTTTTGTATTTATGTTTTTAATCATCATTTCATATGTCAAATATTAATTTTATTTAAAATGTAGAACTTGATTGAGTGTCACCACCACTTCAGAATGGAGGAACTAAATGAAATGATAGTTCCTTACTTAGAGGAAGTTGAGTTTTTTTACCGTTGCAACATTAGTATCTTGTAACGTGGACCCATCATTGGTGACCGCAATGGTAGAATGTTGGAGAACATAAATACACATGTTTCATCTTCAAATAGAAGAGTGTACAATAACTCTTCAAGATGTTGCGTTACAATTGGGTCTACCTGTAAGTTTTTGAATTTTCTAAACTCTAATTTATGCAATTTTAGTGTTTTTTGTGTGTTGAATGTTTAGTCTATTAGCTCAATTTTTATTTTATGAATTAAGTACTAAAAATATATTTTGTTAGAGTTAGTGATATGTTTAATATATATATATATATATATATATATATATTTGAGATCCCATTAAAATTATTTATTAGAGTATAATTTAATTAAGTTACAAAAAAATTTATCACCGAATAGATTTTTTAAAATGTCACATGTTGCTGATAAATTTGTCTGTCAATTGAGTTGCGACGAGAGTAGATATTTTTATTAAATTAAATTAAGAAATGAGTGATGTCATGTGTGAAAGAGTGAGTAGATGTTGTAATGGTTATTTAACTAAAAACTTAAATATTTAATTATAATATTTTTTTAAAGCTAAAAAAAAAAGAAAAAAACCTTTTTTTTTAACCCTTCCAATTTTTTTTTCATTCTCTCATAGAACAAAAACAAAAAAATAAAAACAAAAAAACATAAGTGTTGGTGAGTGAAATTTTGAGAGACAAATCTTCATCTTGAGACAAATCTAAGAGGAATTAGGAGAAAGTTCTTGAATCAAAGTTGTTCATCTTAGTGTTGCAGTGCTTGTGGTGGCTTTGGATTGTAAGTTTCTTTCTCTCTCTCTTTTTCCCTCTTAGGTCATATGCTTGTGTTTGGTTGTGGGGGGAAGGTTTTTTATTTATTTATTTATTTTTAATTTTTATACTCAAGAAGCTAGTTTAAAAGGAAGGATCAAAGAAATTTAGAGGAATTAATTTACTAATGTTATTATATGTTTCAAGCTTTAGAAATGATAATAGTTTTTTAAGTGTTTTGTTGCAAATTTTTTGTCCATAAATAAGTGATTTTTCTTCTTGTGTTATTAATTCTTCTTCATGTTTGTGTTGTTGTTGTTATTGGTGTTTTGAAAAAAGATTAATCCTTGTGGTTGAGTGATATATAACTTGAAAGTTAAAAAGATTTGAATTGTCGAGTATGTGTATGTGTGGATTGAAAAATATTCGATTTTATTTAGTTTTAAATAAATAATGTATCACTTGGTTTTAAAAGTTTTATGTGTGAAAAAGATTTAATTTTGGAATTATGATGTAGTTGGATAAATTTTTGTGGTGGACAATTTTTTTTTTATAAATGTTTATGTTTATGAAGTTAGCTCCTTAAGTCTCGAAAATGAATCGAGACCGTTGACATTGAGTTAGCGGTGGGGAGAACCAACTTGGTTCCAACAATCTCCCCCTTTTTGATGATGAAAAAACCTTAACTTATTTTGTTAGCTTATAACTTATTTAAAAAGACTTTGAAAAACTGGAAAAAAAAAATTCGAAGTACTTGAAATACTCCCCCTCAGACCAATCTCTTCCCCTAAGTCTAATAATGACTTTTTCCTTTTCTTTTCAACTCATTTTTTATTCTCTCTTCACGTTGCCTCTCCTTTTCAACTCCTTCTCTTTTCAACTCTTTATTTTTCTCTCTCCCTGTTTTCTCTCCTTTTCAACTCATTCTCTTTTCATCTCTTTCTTTTTCACTCCTCATTTCTTTTTATCTCTTCTTTTCTACTTATTTCTCCTTTCTCTCTCTCTCTCTCTCTTTCTCTCTCTCTCTCTCTCTCCCCTTTTTGTCATCAGCCAAAAAGAGGTTATACTATTTTTGTATTTTTGTTTTTCTCTTTACAAAGTACAGAAAACAAGAAAATAAAATACATAAAGTAAAATTACAAGAAAATTAAAAACTCCTAAGATGACTACTTGAGTTAGTTAGATATGGAGATAATGTTGAGATGCTTCTTGATGAACTTGAACCTATCTTCAGGTAGTGCTTTGGTGAAGATATCAGCCCATTGATGATTAGTGTCCACAAACTGGATGCTTAAAGTCCCTTTTTGAACATGGCCCCTAATGAAATGGTGTTTTATTTCAATGTGTTTGGCTCTAGAGTGTAAGATAGAGTTCTTGGTTAGGTTTATGGCCGAAGTGTTATCACAGAACAAAGGGATATTGGTTTCAAAGCTGTTGTAATATTCAAGTTGATGTTTCATCTAGATTAACTGTGAGCTGCATCCTGCTGCTGATATATACTCAGGTTCAGCTATTGACATGGCAATGGTGCTTTCTCTTTTGCTTGACCAAGAGATCAAATTATCACCTAAGAATGTGCAGTTGCCACTTGTACTTTTCCTTTCCAACTTGTCTTCATCATAGTTAGAATCACAAAAACCTATTAGTTTGTAGGTAGGGGTTTTCTTGTATAACAAGGTAAGGTTGGTGGTTCCCTAGGGTCAGCTTAAAAACGGGCACAGACACAAACACTAAACAAAATGTCAGGTCTAGAAGCAGTTAGGAAAAAAAGGGATCCAATCATACCTCTGTATGTTTTCTGGTCTACCTTTTGGCTGGATTCATCTTTCTCAAGTGAGCAGGTTGGGTGCATGGGGGTGGCCATAGGCTTACAGTCACTTATCTTGAACTTTTTGAGAAGTTCTTTAGTGTATTTAGATTGGTGAATGAGTATACCTGATTTACCTTGGTGAATCTAAATTCCCAGGAAGAACTTAAGTTCTCCCATCATGCTCATTTGGAACTCTTTCTGCATTAGGTCAGAAAACTCCTTGCACAAAGTGCCATTAGTGGATCCAAAGATGATATCATCAACATAAACTTGAATAATCAAAATATCATTTTTAATGGATTTCCTAAATGGAGTATTATCAATCTGGCCTCTATCAAATTCATTCTTAAGCTGGAAGTTACTAAGTCTCTCATAGCATGCCCTTGGTGCTTGTTTTAAACAATATAAAGATTTTTTAAGTTTAAAAACATGGTTTGGAAAATCAGAATTTTCAAATCCAATGGGCTATTTGACATAGACTTCCTCACTTAGATAGCCATTTAAGAATGCACTTTTAACATCCATTTGATACAGAATTATATCATGATTATCAGCAAATGATAAAAGAATTCTAATTGCTTCTAACCTGGCCACTGGAGCAAAAGTCTCAGTGTAATCAATACCTTCCTGTTGATTGTATCCTTGAGCTACAAGTTTGGCTTTTTTCCTTACCACTTCACATTTTTCATTGAGTTTATTTCTGAACACTCACTTGGTTCTAATAATGTTTTTGTTTGGTCTGGATACTAGATCCCAAACATCATTCCTTTGAAATTCATTCAGCTCTTCTTGCATTGCAAGTATCCAACCTTCCTCTGCCAAAGCTTCATCAACATTGCTTGGTTTAATTGTTGAGAGTAAACCATACAGACTGGTTTCTCTACTTAATGATCTGGTCTTCAATGGTTCTGCTGCACTGCCAATAATGAGAGTTTCTGGATGTGAAGACTTGTACTTCCATCCATTCTTTCCCTCTAACTTGTCTTCAAAGTCAGCATTTTCTTCTTTCTTGCTTTCATCTTTATCTTTCTCAGGTTCTGCTGCTGGTCCAGCTTCTGGTTCCTGTGCCTCTGGTTCACCTACAATTTCCTCATCTTGCTTTGACTTTTCAGAGTCAAGCTGTTTATCATCAAACTTAATGTGGATTTATTCTTCCAATAGTTCGTGGAGGAACGGATGAATCACTCAGTGTGGGAGAAAGACTAACCTTTGTTGGAGAGGTGAAGAACTGGGGCATGGTGCAGGAGAGTTGAGTAGGTTGAGTGGGACTAATAGGAGGATAAGGAAACAAGAATGTGTCCTGCAGGTTCTAAGAGGTTTCCATAGCCTTTGTAGCTTGAGGTGCTTTTGAAGGAGAAAATTGATGGGAAGTAAGGTTTAAGTCATAGTATAATTCCTCACCATCTTTCATGAGGATGATTTTTAGTGACTTATGGAGAGATGTGATGAGTTGGAGAGGGGTGTACGTCAAGATCAATCGATGGAGGAGGTGAAGTAGTGATGGGGTTTGTAGGAGTAGTTGGTTCTTGAATGGGGATAATGAAGGTATCCTCAAATAGAGGAATTTTTGATTTAGGTGGCTCGGGAGTTGAGTGTTTAGTGGTTTTTGGGGCTTTTTTCTTAGATGTAGTCTGGGCAACAGATGAACGTTTCTTTGTTGGAATGGGTGAAGAGGTAATTTTATTGGAAGCCTCTTTGTGAGAAGGCTTGTCATTGTGATTAAAATGCATTTGGTTGAGATTTCTTGAAGAGATAACATTGTTAAAATAGACATATTGTTCGTCCTCAATAGGACTTTGAAAATTTGAATTTTTTTGTTAAGATTATTCCATAGGGAGCTGACCTTCCAAGCCTAGCAGCATTCATCATGAAACAAAAGATGATATTTCCCAGATGTAAGGGAGTTCATGAGATGAGATGATGTTTAATCAGGAGGTCAAGCTTAGTGACCTTTTCAAAACTCCTAGCTCTAGGGACAACATAGTGAACACAAATGTTGTGGAGAATTCTGCACATTGGGAGGAGGTTGGAGGCGACCTGAGGTTTGAATTGGAAAATTTTAAAAGACAACTTTCCAATTCAAACTCACTTCCTTGTAAAACAACATTTCTACTTCAAATATGTCCTCTTGGGAATCCATTTTCTTTAAGGAAAGAACTTAACCTCTTATACCAAGCTCGAGGAGCTTGCTTTAATCCATAAAGAGCTTTCGAGAGTTTGAACACGTGGTTAGGCTTCTTCTTGCTTACAAAGCTAGGTGGTTGGTGAACATATACCTCCTCATTTAAGAACCCATTCAAGAAGGCACTTTTGACATCCATTTGGAATAGTTTAATACCTTAATGAGTGGCATAAGCGAGGAGTACTCTGATATCCTTAAGCCTAGCAACAGGTGCAAATGTTTCATCATAGTCGATTCCTTCATGTTGATTGTATCCTTAAGCCACTAGTCTTGCTTTATTTTTGATGATTTCTCCATACTCATTTAATTTGTTTCTAAAAATCCATCTAGTTCCAATGGTGGTTTTGTCTGGAGGATTAGGCACAAGATCCCAAACTTTGTTTCTTTCAAATTGTGACAACTCTTCTAGCATAATGTTTACCCAAGATTTGTCAACAATTTCTTGATCAATCATTTTTGGTTCAACTTGAGATATCATAACCAAGATGTTCAAGTTTTCTTTTAATTATTGTCTGGTTCGGACCTCATCTGACGTGTTTCCAATGATCTGGCTTGGAGGATGATGAGTCACTAGTTTCCATCCTCTTGGAGGTTGCTGAGAGGTTGTATCAGAATTGTCCTCTTCATATGAGCATTGACTGTTAGAGGATAAACATTCATCTTCTTCATATTTATCCATATTTTCTAAACACAAGTCATCAAACTCATAAAAAATAACATGCATGGATTCCTCTACATTTTGAGTCTTAAGGTTATATATAAATTCTATATCCTTTTGACGATATGGAATATCCTAAAAAATTGCCTTTATCAGATTTTAGATCAAACTTTCCCAAGTTTTCTTTATTGTTTAAGATGTAACAGTAATAACCAAATATATGAAAGTAAGAAGTATTGGGTTTTTTCCCTTTCCACAACTTGTATAGAATTTTGTTCAAAAAATTTCTAATGGATACTCGGTTTGACACATAACTAGTTGTGTTGATTGCTTCAGCCCAAAAATATTTTTCAATGTTTGATTCACTCAAGGTTGTTCTAGCCATTTCTTGAAGGGTTCTATTTTTCCTTTCAACAACTTCATTTTGTTGAGGAGTTCTTGGACAAGAAAAATTAAGTGATATCCCATTTTCATCAAAAAAGATTTTGAAAGATTCATTTTCAAATTCTCCTTTGTGATCACTTTTCATTGCAATAACTTTCAAAAATAGAACCCAAGTAAATCATGAGAAATTATCAACAATTATAAATCCATATCTTTTTCCACTAAGACTATGAGTTTTGATAGGACCAAAGAGGTTTATATGAAGAAGTTCAAGAGGTTGATTTGTTGAGACATTATTTTTTGAGTGAAAACTACTTTTAACTTGTTTTCCTTTGGCACAAGCTTCACAAATTTTGTCCTTTTCAAAATTAATTTTTGGAAGACCTTTAACTAGTTCTAATTTTGATAATTTAGAAATAGTGTTTAAACTTGTATGACTAGCTCATTTGTGCCAAATCCATTTATCCTTTTCAATAGAAATAAAACAAGATTCAGTAGGCAAGTTGTCCATATATAATTCATATAAATTCTTTTTTTCTAATTCTATAGAAAAAAACTTTACTTGAGAGTGAGTGTTTAACCTCACATATAGTTGGTTTAAATATTACTTCAAACCCACGATCACAGAGTTGGCTGTGAAGTAGCTAGAATATCACTAGCAGGGGGGTTGAATAGAGATATTTGTTGTTTTAAATTTTCATTTAAGTTTTAAAACTTTATCCTCTTCGAGAGGATGAAAATCAGAGGTTGGAAATTTAAAACTATGAGTATGAACTGATTACTAAAAGATAGAGAGAGGATAAAGAAAGACACTCACAACTTTATATTGGTTCACCCAAAGAGGGCTATGTCCAGTCCTCACACACTTGTGAGATTTCACTAAGAATCAAAACGATCAACCTCACCAAGCTTACAATCTCTTTTCACAGAGTTCAACTATTTCTAAGTGTAACTCACTTGGAAATTACAATATTGTAGAAAGTATAAAGAGAGGATGGGAATGCTCTTGATAGCTCTTAGACTTTCTCTTGATTTCTACAACCTTGGTTCTCAGATTTAAACACTCGATATCACTTGGAGTCAATTGCATACCCCAAAAATATTGCCTTATCTGATTTTGCATCAAACTTTCCAAGGACATCTTTGTTGTTCAAAATGTAACAATAACATCCAAAAATGTGAAAATAAGAAATGTTTGGTTTTCTATTTCTCCAGATTTCATAAGGAGTTTTGTTAATGATTTTTCTAATAGATACACGATTTAAAATATAGCAAAAAGTATTAATGGCTTCTGCCTAAAAATATCTTTTAACATTTGATTTTTCTAAGATTGTTCTTGCCATTTCTTGAAGTGCTCTATTTTTTTCGTTCAACAACTCCATTCTGTTGTGGGGTTCTTGCACAAGATAGATTGTGAGAAATGACAAGTTCATCAAAGAAGTTTTTAAAAGAGGCATCTATGAACTCTCCACCATGATCACTTCTTACAGAAATAATGCTAGATTCTTTTTCATTCTATACCTTTTTGAAAAATGTTTTAAATTCATCAAATGCATCATCCTTTTGTTTTAAAAATAGTACCCAAAGTGTATCTAGAAAAATCATCAACAATAACAAAACCATAATTCATTCCTCCTAGACTTGTTGTTTTGATTGACCCAAAAAGATCAATGTGAAGTAATTCAAGAGTTCTGTTTGTAGTGATAAAATCTTTTGAGTGAAAACTACTCTTGACTTGCTTTCCCTTTTCACAAGCTTCACAAATTCTATTTTTATCAAAATTCAGTTTGGGCAATCCTCTAACAAGATCCAGTTTTGAGATTTTTGAAATTGTTTTCATACTTATATGTCCAGCCGTTTTATGTCATATCCATTTATCTTTATCGATTGATATAAAACATGATTCATCTGGTAATTCATCAAGATATAGGACATATAAATTTTTCTTTCTATTTCCAGAAAATAACACCTCTCCATAATCTATTTTTCTAACTTCACATACTATTGGTTTGAAGATAACTTCAAAACCATTGTCACATAACTGACTTATACTTAGAAGATTATGTTTCAAACCTTCAACGTATTGAACATCAGTTATTTTAGCAGTTTTTATCACGTGTCATGTGTCTTGAACCAAGGCTTTCTCTTGGCACTTTGAAATCCAGCCTGCATAAGAGTTTACATATGCTTTAGGTACCCACTTTGTCTTGGGTCCTTGAGAGTTAGTCTTAATAATTTCTTTCTTTTTGAAATAACATGTTGACTCTTGATGACCAAATTTGAGACAGTATGAGCATTTAACTATTGGTCTTGGTATTGATTTTGAAATTTGAGTTTTAAAAGGTTTTAATCTTGATTTTGTAAAGGTTCTAGATTGTTCTCCTTTTTTCAAACTTTCTAGAGAAAGTTCAGTTTTCATTCCATAACTTTCTCTGTTGTGAGAACAATCTGGAGAACGTTCTCCCTTTTGCAGTTTTTTCAAAATTGGTTCTCTATTTGCAGAACTTTCTTTCCTTTTAAACATACTTCTGCTCTTAATCTTTTCATCTCGTTATTTAAAGTAGCAAGCAAATTCCAAAAGTCCAAGTTTTTTACAATATGAAGATTTGATTTTACATTTTTCTATCTTGCTTTTCGGAATAAAAAAGTTTTCATACATTTTGGATTTTTGAGTTTGATTGAAACCAAGACCAGCTTTATTAAATATTCCTATTTGTGATCCCATGATTTTTTTGAAATGTTTCAGTGGCTTTAATAAAATTTAGCAAATCAGTTTTCACAATTTCATTTTCAGATTTAAGGAGAACGTTCTCCGTTTTAGCTGCAGAACGTTCTTGACCTTTCTGATTTTCACAACTTTGCTGTTTTGATTCTCTCAGTTCTTGAATGGTATTCTTGAGAATATCAATCATATCCTGAGCCTTTTCTTTTTCTTCTGTTTCTTTAAAGACTTGTTCTTTTAAAGAACTACATTTTTGAATGAGAAAGTTTGAATCATTTAGCAAGTTGTCGAATTCTTTTCCCATTACTTCACACAAATAGCAAGAGTCAGAATTTGTTACCTCATTTTCTTCTGTATCTGCCATCAAGCATATGTTGGTTTCTTCTCCTTCTTTTGTATCTGCCATCAAGCATCAAGCATATGAGAGTTTGTCTTAACAGTTGTAAGATGGTCTATCCAAGTTTTAAGAAGCTTCACGACCATTGGGGACTTAATCAAAAATCCAAGGCTAGTAATCTTAATTACCGAAATGCCATCCATCTATCTTTTGTCTTGTTTGAGCACAGGAGGATGAGAATTCAGTCCATCCTCGTATAGGAGGTTCAAACCTCCTTGAAGTTTGGGCCTTAGTTGTCTTTTTGCTTTTTTGCTCTCCAAGACATGTCAGATTCTATTTCGGTCTTGTTTAATACATCTTTTATGTACTTTTTGAGGATGAAGAGGGCTGGAGTTCCATCCTCTTGCAGTTCATCCTTCTTTGTTTATCCTCTGTCTTTGTTCTCTTTAGTTGACTTTATTTTTCTTTGAAACTCTAACACTGATTTAACTTCTCTTTTAAGTTTTCGTATAATTTTTGTTTTTGAGAGCTTTTAAAACCAATACTACTTTGTCAAAGATTCAATTTGAGATCCCACAATCATTTGAAAAGCCTAAGTGGATTTAACAAAATTGGTAATGTCTGTTTTAAGTTCTTCAACTTTTATTTTTAACCTCATATTTTCTGTTTCCTCTTCTGGAGGATGAATTTTGACATTCCTTTTGTTAAGAATTTTTTGCTGCTCAGACATTTTTCTATGAGATTTCTGCAAGTCTAAAATGATTTTTTCATATTTATTATTCTTAGCTTGAAGTTCCTCATTGAGTTTCTTTATCTCATAAAGTTGATTTTTATGAAAACCACATTTATGAGATAGAGTGTTTGAATCATTAAGTAAATTATCAAATTCTATTTCTAGTTTTTCACATGAAGGACAAAGTTTTGTTATGTTTACCTCTTAAGTATATGAATTTTCCATGAGGCAGAGGTTTGCTTCTTCTTCCTTTTCCTGTTTAGAGGATGATCCGTCACTGTCATCCCATGTGACCATCATTGATTTATTTTTGTAGGGAAATCTTCTTAGGTTCATTTTGCTTAGAGGACACTCAGTTTTGCTTTTAGGGAAACAAGGCATGTTATTTGACTCGTATCAATTTTTTCTTTTTGATGAGGTCTTTTATCTTATCCTCTAAGATTCATTATCCTCTGAATTCTTTTAGATATCAACGCGAGTTCATCCTCTTCCTTGGATAGAGAATATGCGAAGTTTTCTCCTTTTGTGACTTCTTCAGCTCGTTTAGAGGATGGACTTTCTGTTTGATTTGTTTTGAGAGCTACCATTTTTCCCTTTTTATTTGGTTTATCTGAAAGCAGCAATGGTTCATGTGTCCTTAGAGTTCCAACCAGATCTTCTAATTCCATGGTAGCTAGGTTTCTTGCTTCTGTGATGGCAGTCACTATTGGTCTCCATTCTCTTGGTAGACTCCTCAGCATTTTTCTTATCCTCTCTTGGACAGATTATTCTTTTCCAAGAGATCGTAAGTTGTTTAGTATGATAGTGAGCCTTAAGAACATTTCATCAATTGTTTCTTCCTCCTTCATTTCGAACAATTTGAATTCTCGTACTCCCATGTCAATCCTTGCTTCTTTTACGTGACTTGATCCTTCATGATGGATCTTCAAGGTGTCCCATAGTTCCTTGGCGCTTTTGCATTCTTCAATTCAGTCATATTCTTCCCTGCTCAAAGCACACATTAGAAACAAATTAGCTTTAGAATTTAGAAGTACCTTAGCATTTTCATCAGCAGTCAATTATGCATGAGGTTTTTTATCCAAGGTTGATCAGCATTATTTGTTCTAATGACGTGGTTACCATTTTCAACTACAGACCACATGTTGTTGTCTTGTAATATGAGAAACAACCTCATTTTTCCTTACCAATGATAGTAATATGTGGCATTGAAGTAAGGAGGTCTGCCATAGGATCCTCATTCGGGTACATACTTAGTTTTTGACATTTTATGATCTTTTTCTCTTACATGGTTAAATGTAGTTTTCTAGAGAACCTTACTCTGATACCAATTGAAGTAGCTAACATATCACTAGAAGGGGGTTGCATAGAGATATTGTAGTTTTAAAGATTTCTTTATAAGTTGTTTTAAAGTTGTATCCTCTAAGAGAGGACGAACCACAAAATTTATGATGATGAACATAAGTGACTAAAATAATAAAACAGGTAAAATGACACACACCAAATTATACTGGTTCACCCAAAATCCAGTTCTTCACAAACTTGTGAGTTTCATTATTGTTCAAAATGACTTGTCCTCTTATGGGACTCTTTTTCACTGTGTTTGTTCTTTAGCCTCACCAGGCCTACACTTTCTTTCTTCTTGAGTTACACCTATTACCGAGTTTATAAGAACATGGAATATAGAGTATGAGTGGATTGTGATAAGAATATTATTTTCTCTTTACAAAACTTTCTAAGAGGATAATATCAAAGATATAGTTAAAAACAGTAGAAAGTTCTAAGAGATGATGAGATTGCTTTTCTAAGCTTTGAGTGTTTCTTTTTTGTATGAGTAGTTGTTGTGTTGAATGATGAATGGTTCTCTTTCTTTTATAGAGGTGATAAAGCTTCATTCACAAGGAAAAGTACCAAGTGACAGTTGGAAACTTGCTTAATTATCCATAGTCCTTAATTTGATTTACAAAAGTGCCATTCAACTGCCCTTGTACTATATAAGCTTAGGAGGATGAGTTTTACAGCCTGTCCTCGGATATAAGGATGATCTTTCCATTAATTGGGACATGACTTGTACTTTTGACTTTTTTCTTTTCAAAGAAGTGTAGAGTCTTGCTTTTTGTAAGACCCTTAATTTTAAATATTAATTTTGAAATTATTGTCAAGGGCATTTTGGGAATTTTTGTAAATATTTAATATATGTATGATTGAAGTGAATATATATATATATATATAAATATTTATTTGGAAGATGAATTGAAAATTATTGGGTGAAAAATTAAATTAATTTAATTTCAAGTAATTAAATTAATTGGACCATTTAGTAAGGATTAAGTGACTAATTGCAAGATAATTAGAAAGCTGGAAAATCAAACAAGTGGCAAGTGAGGTGGCACTTTGAGAGCCTATAAATAGGAGTGAGAAGGATGGCAATTTCAAAACACCATTCCTTCCTCCATACTGCCCATATTGCATGTACCAACTCCATCACCTCTCCCATTTCTGTCTCTGTTTTTCTGCCATTCCCGAACTGAAACTTTAGAGAGGGAAATTCTTCCCAACACCATTAACTGAGAATCCAAGCCTCAAACCAGAAAACCCCCAGTAGTAAAAGAAATCCCCACCTCAATACGAACAGAAAGAACCCAGTTTTGCAGCAGCAAACTCAGGGAACAACTTCACCGTTTTTGGACGCAGAAAAGGGAACGCAGCAGGAACCAGAGGAAATAGCAAAGCACGCTACAAGGGTAAGGGCACCTTCCATCTTTAAGCTGCATTAGGGCCATAAAGTGTGCTGTTTCAGTTCTGTTTTTAAAAGAAAAACTGTTTTCAAAAAATGACATTTTGAAAGAAAATGCATTTTTGTTGATATGTGATTATCCTGATGGTTGTTGCTGGCTATTTTTCTGATAAAACATTGCTGTTTTACTTATGGGTGAAAGCTGGAGAATGTGTGCATGTTATTTTAATGATGATTAAAATGCATGTCTTAAAACTGTTTTGAAATTAGCATTAAAATGCAAAATGCATTTTGTTGGTGTTTGGTGTTCTGTGATGTTTGTTTGTCATTCTGTTGTGTTTTGAGAAAACTAAAAAAAACATGCATGTTTGCTCTGGTGTTTTTGGGAAAACTACATGCTTGCATGTTTGCTCTGGTGTTTGAGAACTATGAGATGTTGCATGTTTGTTTCTGTTGAGTGTGAACACTGAAATGCTGCATGTTGTTCTGATGAGTGAGAAAACTGAAGTGTTACATGATGTGTTGATGGTTTAAAAAGCTGGACAATTCTGATTCTGTTTTGTTCTGGATAATTCTGATGATATGAATGATTCTGCTTCTGGATGTCTTGTGCGCCTCTGATGATAATGATGATTCTGCTTCTGGTTGTTCTGAGTGATCTTGATGATATTGTTGATTCTGATTCTGATTGTTTTGTGTGATACTGGTGGTGTTGATGGTTTTTAAAGAAAAAGGGATTTTAAATGAGGAAAGGTTTTCTTGAACAAGTGCAGAATCTGTTTGTTGGTTGGCTGTTGTTTTAAAAGAATCAGTTTTGAAAAGGGTTGAATTTTCACTGGTTTTCGAAGGTGTATTCGACTACAACATGTGTGTATTCGAATACAACCTTCCAGGTCTCTGTTTTATTTAAAGTTTTCAACCTGTATTCAAATACGAGCCCCTGTATTCGAATACAGAGGAAAGAGTTTTGCTTCTGTATTCGCATCTGTATTCGACTACGACCATGTCGTATTCGAATACAGAAGTGAAATTTTAACATTGTGTTCGCATCTGTAGTCGACTACAGACATGCTGTAGTCGAATACAGATTCGAGTTTTCCAGAAACTCAATTTTTAGCTTCTGTATTCGAATACAAGGAAGCTGTATTCGAATACAGATTCGTGTTTTCCAGAAGAACAAGTTTTAATCACTGTCATGAGGGTTTTGAAGTGTTGAGAAGCTCTGAGATGGTTTAAATGATTTGAAAAGAAGTCTATGAAATGGTTTTAAAGAGGAGAGAAGGATGTTCGAAAATCTTTAAGTGACAATGGGATAAAAGGCTGAATTTTTCAAAGGTTGAACTCCTGTATTCGACTACAGTCATGCTGTATTCAAATACAAGGGGGTCTGTATTCGAATACAGATTCGAGTTTTCAGAAAATTTCCAGTTTTAAGAGTGTTTTGAGAACCCTGAGTGTCTGCGGAATACTGGGAATGTTGTGGTGAGTTAAAATGGAACTTTTGATGAGATTTTGAAGTAGTGGTGATGAAGTTTTAAAAACTTTACTGATGAAATGAAAGGGGTTGATTTATGCACTGAAATCTGCCTCTGTATTCGAATACCAGAGGGCTGTATTCGAATACAGAGTGTGAATCTGCACTGTTTTTGGCTTCTGTATTCGAATACAGAAGAGCTGTATTCAAATACAGATTCGTAAATCTCAGAAAAATCCCAGTTTTAATTCTGTGTCTGAATTTTTGAGAGGTTGGGAAAACATTTCAAAGTGTGAATGATTAATTCATTGTTAATTCATGATTGTGATATTGTTATTTATGACTGTGCTGAAATATTTAAATATGATTGAGAGGCATGAATTTCTGTTTTGCATTCTGTTTCTAGAGAAATGAAACACTGCATATTCATGCATTGCATAGTCAAGTGGTACCTGCGATGGGCCACAGAGTAATGCGCAACCACGTGCTGATCTGTTGAGCGATTGCACGAGTGCTGGACTGTTGAGCGTCTGCACTAAGTATTGATCTGTTGAGCGATTGTACTTTGGTATATAAGTGCTGGACTGTTGAGCGTCTGCACTGGTACTGGACTGTTGAGCGTCTGTACCCTGAAATGCGCAACCACGTGCTGATCTGTTGAGCGATTGCACGAGTGCTGAACTGTTGAGCGTCTGCACTGGGTATTGATCTGTTGAGCGATTGTACCTTGGTATATGTCAAACGTGCTGGTCTGTTGAGCGACTGCACGATGTGCTGGACTGTTGAGCGTCTGCACAGGTGCTGATCTGTTGAGCGATTGCACCCTGGTCATGAGGGCCATTGAGATGTGCTGGTCTGTCGAGCGACTGCACCTTGGTGATTCCAAGAAAATTATGCATGAGCATATATGCATTACATTGTGGGATTTGACCGTTGTGTCATGATTGTTTATATGATGAATGTGGAAATTAATGTGTGTGAGTGCTGTCCAAAATCTGAAATTTCTGAATTTATGATTGTGTTATGTTGATGTGTTGGCTGTACTTACCACATATTCATCATCATTAACTGCTGTTTTGAAAAGGCATGAAAGTCATAAATTTCCACATGAACATTATGATTTTTCTCATGAATTATGCCATGATTAGATGTTGTTGTGCAATACATGCTATGTGAATATTTGTTATTTTCGGTTTGTGAGCCCCTTGCTATTATATTGTGGACTTTGGGCTTTGCCCTCAGATGCCTCCCAAACCCGCGCCGCCCGCGGGCACCCGAACGACGGAAACGTCGTTGAATTTCCTTGACCGCTGCTCGCGCACTGCTTGGGCTTTCGACCCCCTCTCAAGCAGAGCGACATATATGGGGTGGTTGGAGCGGATAAGTAGGACCGACGGCGTGGAAGACTTCGTGGAGCGCACTCACGCGAGCATAGATTTCCCCGTGCCTTCTCGCCTAGTGTTAGAGGCGCACGGAGTGTTTGACGATGCTGAGGAGTCTATAGAGAGGGTTGAGACGGAGGCCACGGTAGGAGTGGTGATTCCCAACCCTGTGGTCGGAAGGGAGATACATGAGTCTGATACGGCAGAACAACGTGATGAGCTGAGACCAGTAGCGACCGAGATTCCAGGTCCATCTAGGATTTCCGACGACTGCTACGAGATTCCGGCACCGCCAAAGCGGCCACGAGTGTGTATTGACTTGACTTCGGAGGAGACCGATCCCTCTATGTACGAGGATGAGGAGGAGGTTACGTCGAAGAGAGCTGCAGAGTCAGAGGAGACTTGTGTGGGATGCGGAGGGAATCCGTGCTACTGCAGCTTCAGCGCATGATCAGTTAGACTTGATGTATTAGGTTTTGGGTTGTAATTGTAATTTGCATTATTTGGAAACACTGTACTATTTTCCGCTGAACCATGTACTCTGATATTTTCTGTTGATGACAATGATATTTTGGGATGTATTTAATGATTAAAAACTAGTTTCCAAGATAAGTACATAGTGTTAATCCTGATGAAGTACTTGATTTACGTTCATCGATTAATCTATAACGTATTATTTTACGAAGAATTTTATTTTTAATTCTTTTGAAATAATTTTTAGGAAAACTCATTTCAATTATAACAAAAAAAAAATGCACCCGCGCTGTGTTTTAAACTCGGGGTGTTACACTTTTCATGTCAAGGACAACAATTTTTCGTAATATGGTACTTTTGGTCATTTCCTATGTAAGAGGATGAATGGAACCAGAAGTTTATTTGTTTATCCTCTAGCGTTGATCCTCTTCTCATGATTTGTTTGTCTTTTTGCCTTTAGTACTGTTTGTCTTTGGGTACAGATTTATCTTCCTTGAAGTATATGGTGTGGTTTAGACACAACTCCATTATATGCCTATTAGCTCCTCAATTACTGCAGGACCCATGATGTAGTTTTGTAGAAGAGCCGACCTCGCCCACCAATTCCCACTGTTACTATTGAAAATGAAGCGCCAAAACCACATCGTTATTCATTTTCTTTCACCCAAAAGCAACAACAATTTGAACCACCAAGACAATAATTTCAATTCATGTTAACTCAACAATATGATCGCCGACAATCTCTACATTCAAGTGACCAAGATTTTGTGAATAATTTATTTGGTGTAGACCTAGGTACACTTGAGTCGGTTGCTCGTTATATTAATAATTGTATTCATTTGGTGTTCCATCGTTCCTCAATCAAGTAGATCGTAGTTCTTTGATGCATGTTGACCTACTAAGTGAGAATGTGCAGGAGACACATGCCCATATTGACGAAGAAAGCCCACCTTCACATCGTCCACGTCGTATTTATCGACCATGGGACTAGACACCATATAGGAGATTAATGTAAGAAAAGCATTGTAATAAAATTTGTGTTTATTTTATTTTCACTCATTTTATATTTGTATTTTTATTTCTAATGTTTCATTAAATTTTGTTATTTGTATGGACTCTATTTTATTTAAATTTTTAATAATTACTTTTAAAAATAAAATTTAATTAGATAATTATTATAAATATAATTAACATCATATTTAATTATTTAATTAAAATAATAATTAGTTAAATTAATAATTAATAAAACTTAAAATAATTATTTAATTAAAATAATAATTATTGAATAATAAAATGTATACTTGTTATTATGAAAAAGATGTTGACGAAAAATGATTTCCAACATAATCTTACATTTCTAAATTATAACTACCCATCTCTCATATGTGGTCATATCATTGCTAATTGGTCATATCTCCTATATTTATGTCTATTAAATTACATTACTAATATAAAGATTATCCAAATAATAAAACAAACTTTATAAATTAAAAAAAAAAATTGTGACATTGGAAGTCGGTAGGGGAGGGGAAAGCCGATTTCCCTTCTTTATTTGAAAAAAAAAATTATTCCTTGTTGAGAAATCGGTGGCATGAAGACCAATTAATATTCATAAAAAAAAACAGTGGTATTTTGATACTTAATTTCTTTTCTAGTGGTAAAACTAAAAAAAGCCGACAGTTGCTGCAAGACTTTAATAATAAAGTTGTTGATGAAAATTGTACGTAGTAAATTCCATAGAGTACTGTTACATTAACCTTTAAGTCTGATTAATCCTCACCAATCATGCAAATAAGATGAACAACAATTTGAAAATTTTGATATGATTTGCTCTAACACACCGAAAGTATATTTCAATAATATGTTACAAAATAATATTTCCTATACTTCACTCATGCATTAGAGAATGATAAGATGAATTAAAATATAAAAATGGACGAGACAAAGTGGATACTAATGACAAAATTTTTTATTTCATTTTATTTAAAATGACATAATTTATACAAAATAATGTCACTTGAGAAAGAGACACAACTCTTAGTTCTCCCATTCAATTTGCAAAAATATATATACTAATATTGTTCATATTTTAATTAAATAATTACAATAGTATGGTGGTTGAACAATAGTGTAGAAACTGAGTTTGAATCTTAGAGGTCGTGTTTTGTTCAATGTAAATATTTTTTTGCAATAGAATGGATTGTAATATCTAAATGGACATTTTGTTAATATACTTGGGTTAAATTTCATAACTGTTGTGTGGTGATTAAGGCAATTGTCTAAATTTTGCTGGTTTTTTTTTTTTTTAATCTCTATGAGCAGTCTATAGTTGCATAGTATTGATGAGGTGATTGATCATGAGTTCAATCTTCCAGTTAGTCTCTATTTATTACATGATCAAAAGATACGAGTGGTAAACATTGGTTTTCAACGATTATGACTTTTTGATGGACACGTAATAAAATTGTCTTTAAATCAAGTAGAAAAAAAGAGCTTGCAGAAATTATAGAGATGCTCAAATTAAATTCTATACACTAACCTAGAATAAAATAATAATAATAATAATAATAATATGTGATTTAAAAGTAAAGTATAATTTGTAAATAAAAAATAATAATAAGATCTTTCTTTAGAAAGAAAATAATGTACTTCATTTAATTGAAATGGTAAAATGCCTCATGATTTTAGATAAAATCGAAGGAGTTTATTTTTTCATGATCTTCATCAATGAAACGAGAAACCATTATTTTGTTTAGAGAATTGAAAGATAACAATCTCAACCCCTTGTATTTGTGCCTGACAGAAATCCAACATATGTGTGTGCAGTGACGTGTATGTCAACTAAACTATTAGCTCTGTTAAGTGATACATACTAACAGATCAATGGTTGTGTAATATCAATGACCATTTGAAAAATATCTATAAAGTTGAGGGTTGAACTAATGCATATGTCAAAAGTAAGGGATCATTTGTATAAGTATTTATATAAAAATACTAAGTATTCATAATGAAAATCTCAACCACCAAAGTGTTGTATTCAACTTAAAACCCATTATTTGCCAAGTTAAAAATAACAAAATTTAATTAAACATTAGAAATAAAAATCTAATTGCTAAAGCATTCTTCAAGTGGAAGTTGAAAGAAGAGCACAAGTGAAGGCACCACTCACAAGTTGATTAACTGCATCCCTAAACTTGTAATAATCATCAACTTTATTATACACTTGATGAGAAATTCGAGCATATCCAGTTACACCCCCAATTTCTCCATCTCTTGACCCTCGAAAATAAATAGGAACTTCAACCCCAAAAAAGTCCCTCAAATGTGTCCTAAGATTAGCAGCATCACAATCATTCGTAATTCCCAAACAAGGAGGCAAACCAACCATAACCATACTTGCACTCATATGATGAGGTGTCCCAAGATGTGTCCCCCAAGCTTCCACCAACATTTCACCCATCTCAACAACACTATCGTGATTCCTCTTTTTAATTCCTTCAATACCACCTTCAAACCTATCCACAAATTCCATAACTTTAGGAACCACTAATTGAGCACTATAATCTCTATTACCAACCCATGAACTTTCAACCGCTAATCCATTCCCGTATTCATGCGACACAACAAGGTGGTGTAAATCAACTGAATTAATCGATTTACGCGCGTAGAGAAACGCGACCGAAGGTGGACAAAAAAACCACTTGTGCAAATTACTCGTGTAGAAATCAGCTCCAATTTCTTGCATATCAACGCGCGTGGTGCAACCAATCGCATGAGCCGCGTCTACGAAAACCTGATCAACCCCTTCCTCTCTACAAATCTTAACTAACTCTTTCACCGGAATCACCACGCTCGGCATGGAAGTCACGTGATCAATAATCGCTAATCTAACTTTATTATTATTACTGCCATTTTCGCTCTTTCCTTTTTCCAGCGCGTGACGAAACTCACTTATAATTTCGTCTTCGGAGGTGACGGGGAAGGGAAGCGGAACTTCGATGACTCTTCCACCGGCGCGTGAGACGTAGGCTTCGATTGCTTTCTTGACGGAACCGTAAGCGTAGTGAAGCATGACGACGGAGTCTCCTTTATTGAACTTTCCTTCTTGGAAAGCCCACGTGGCTTGTTGAAGAACAATTGCAGTGGCGGTGGAGGCGTTATCGACGATGGAGATTTCATCGACGTGTTGTGCGTTGACTAGTTGTTTGATGATGGTTCGGGAATGGAGGATTCCGTTTTTGAGGTGGTTGAAGTAGAAGTGATCGGGTTGACGGAGGAAGTTGAGGTGAAATTGACGCTGAGCTGTGAGGACAGAGGATGGACAGCAACCAAAGGCTCCGTTGTTGAGGCGTGCTATGTTGGGATCGTGGTGAGAGAATTCTGATTGAATTTCGGCGTCGGTGATTGGAGAGGGATTCAGTTTGGGTTTCTTTGAAACGTCGCCGTTTTTGTGATTTTGATCGTCGGAGGCCATCTCAGAATGATAATCAAAATTTGAGTTATCAGTTTAGGGGAATTTGGGAGGAAAAATAAAAAATGGTGACGGAAGAACCAATCAAAAAACCTATAGTGGCCATTTTTGTTTTTTTAGTAGTATATTATTTTATGTTAAGGATGTTTGTTTTCTTATTCGTTTCTGTCTGCATCTATCTCGTTGTCACCTATTTGGAATGTTTTATTTTATGTCGTGTGCCACTAACTTTTGCTAACTCTAATTTAGTGGTTTCCTTCTAAATATATTAATTCAACTCACACTTATAATTTAAAAAATCATTTTACTCTATTTTTTTTAAACAGAATATGACTCATATTTGAGACAAAATAATCGAAGAGAACCCAATATATAAATGATAGACGACCAACCTAGAAATTTAAATAAAACAAGATAATTTAAGTGTCTTTTATAAATTAGGTGATGCTGCCAATGAGATCAATTGAGTCCACCATATATTCACTCTTATAAATTAGGTGATGCTGCAATGTTTTATTTTATGTGGTGTCTGTCGTGTGCCAGTAACTTTTGCTAACTCTAATTTAGTGGTTTCCTTCCAATTACTGCTGAGGTTCTGGTTTCCCCTATTGCCGGTGCATATATTACTTCAAATTGATATCTAAAGTTATAAATATTGGTCATATTTGTTATTCAATTTTATGATTTTTCTTACCATATCAATTAAAGTACTTTATGTATTTATAAATTTTTGTCGTTAGATATTTTGATGTGACATTATATCTGAATATATAGTTTAAAGTTAATCTTACATCAATGTCATTTTTTTAGAGACAAATTTACTGATAAAATTTAATTATCTAATGAATAATTTTGTGAGTAATTGTAATTATGCATTGACTAATTATAGATAAATTAGTCCATCAAATATTTAAATTTCATAGAAAAATTAGTTCAAATAATAATGACATTGATATGAGATCGATATAGAGAAGTAAAATTTCAATATAAATTATTATTTTATAATTTTAGAGATATATTTATTAATTTATAAAATGCAAAGACTAATTTGACTCACACTTAAAATTTAAAAGACCATTTTACCTATTCACTCTAGTTTTTTTAACATAATATGACTCATAGTTGAGATAAAATAATCAAAAAGAACCAAAAATATAAATCATGAAATAGAGAGAGACAACCGACCTAAAAATTAAAATAAAACAAGATAATTTAAGTCTCTTTTATAAATTAAGTGATGCTACCAATGGAATTAGTTGAGTCCACCATATATTTACTCTTAGAATGAAATATAAGTAAAAGTGATAGTTAAAAAATTGATGTATTTTAATTAAATTCTCAATCGGATACATCAATTTTTCAACCATCACCTGACACATATCCTTAGAGACTTGTGTTTGAGTTTGAAATTGCGTAATAAATAAGTTATACATAAATTCAATTATAAATCTTCAATAAAATTGGTGTATCTTGTTGACCTTGCACAAAGACTTGTTTCTCCTCGTCTAATTTTTTTCAAAAAAAAATTAGACCACTTTATCTTGTTGAATAATTGCTATTAAAAGGAGGGTATGTAAATAGAATAAGTCATACATAAATTTGATATCAAATCTTTGATAAAATTGGTGGTCATTGCCGACCTAGCATGTGAGTGTGCTTCCCTAATCTAATTTTTGTTTCTTATAAAATAATCGAACCACTTTAGATGAGGTTGGAAGAACTGCTTTTAGAAAAAGGTGTGGAAGTAGATAATATCAATGTATTTCAAATTAGAGTTGGATAAAAAAATTTATGTTCGTGGCTCCATTTTCCACTCTTTCAAATATTACACATTTTTATCTTGAATATTAATACTTCTGCCTGCTTGGATGATGGTTGAATAAACAAGGAAAAACTATTCTCCTGAAATTTTTGTTGTTGTTATCATTCAAAGTTGTATACAAACCTATGTGCGATGGTGTAATTCAAAGTCCGATCCATAAAATCATCGTGGTTAGACAAATTTAAAAGTATAAAAACATACTATTGCATAGTGCAAATGACGAAAGTAACGAGTTTAATTTCCCCTCGTGGTGCCATAAAAGGTTATTTATACTCAAAAAAAACTTACGGATGCAAGATATTTGTAACTTGACTCATCATGTAGATTACAGAGTTAGAAGAGTTAACACGATTTCATTCTCGCAACACCTCCAAATGTACAATAAGGAATAAACTAAACATGTAAATAATTGAAATGAAACTTTAATTAATTTTATAAAACATATCATCTGACGTTAACTTTCATTAATATCAAAGCTATACATATCTTGAAAAATAAAATCTCAAACACCCCTTTTAGATTGTAAAGAGTGGTATGCCAAAATGACATCATAAATCAACAAACGTATTAATACTAATTAATTAGTGACTAACTTATAAGAACTCTTTATAAGAACTCATCATCAAGATCACCATTTAAGCAACATCTTTTTGTGCTTAAGATGATCAGGAATATCAGAAAAGTAAGGAATTTCAGTTGCCTCAATCCAATCACTACCATGGAAGAACATGGACGGTGCAAACCAATGTGCATCTTTTGAATTGAGGTTCCAAATACCAGCTCAATTTACATGCTTTGTTTTGTCTGAACCAGGGCCAAAGTTATGGTACTCAGCATAGAAGCAAGTGTCCATGCTGGAAGGCCCCTCTATTGTTTGCTATGGCAAATAACCATCAGTATGAATCAAATCGTCGATGAAAGTGTCCATGATGATAGTCCTAGAAAAGTTCTTCCATGGACGGACGAGGTAGGCCTTGTTATCAAACCTCACTGGGTAGAACGAAGGATCAGCCACAATGGAACCTCATTGAATGATTATTGCTAATGGTTGGAATCTTTCCTTCCTTCCTTGTGCGGTCACAATGCATTGTTGGTTTGACAGTGGCTTTTTTACCACAAATTTGTAGTTTTGAAAAACGGCTAATGCATTACCAAAGACAAAATCAATGGTACCTGAAATGATACAATCACGGTAGAATTGATGCATGGTGTGTACATAAAGTGTGTCTTGATATCCATCCATTGAGCAATTGAAGAAGATTGTCTTATCACCTTGAACCCTTAGTCCCACTGCTTGATGTTTATATGGGCCAGCTAAGTTCTCAAAGCCCATATTAATGGCCACAAAATGATCTTCTTGAATAGCTGCAACCATATGCATAAAGTATTAATTAATTTATAATTCATATATCAAAATCTCTATAAAATACTCATTTTTTATTATAGGAACTAACTAACTTAAGATTATCAACATTAAAAATTGGAAGGAAATTAAAAGACAAGAAAGTTAGCAAGCATATGCATGAAAATAGACATACCGCCAGTGGCGGTTTTGTAGGTGTTAACACCGTTAATAAAGTTTTTATTGCCAGTGATTATTGTCTTCTTGCCACCATCACCAACAAACACAATGTGAGTCATATGTTTGGTAACTTCAACATATTCTGGGTAAACACCTTCCTTAATGTAGATCACAAATGGTTTTTTGCTCTTCTAAGGAACCCGCGTCAGTGCCTCATTGATACTTTTAAAATCGCCACTACCATCTAAGGCGACAATAACATTAGGCTTTTGTTGAATGTATTTGTCTTAGCATTGAGGAGTTTGCGATGATCAACCCAAAAAGGAGTCTCATAATCATGAAGAAGGCGACGACCAACAATTTTTGTGGCATTCCAACCATACACAGTGTTAGCAAAATCTGAAATAATGGCAAGAGCATTACTACTCATGTGCATGCTTGATGTTAATAATTCATTCATCTTTGTACCAGCTTCGCTAGTAGTGTTCTCAAACTCATCCAAACATGTATCCAAGTATGTAACAGCACCATTAAGCCAAACCTTCAAATTCATAAGAATTTTGTCAATACTAAAGGTGCAAACACGAGAAGGGGGTTGAATTGTGTTCAGCAGAAAATAACAGCATAAGAACACAGTAATTTATCCTAGTTCACCATTAACTTGGCTACATCCAGTCTCTTCATCCTGAAGGCTTTAATCCACTAATTCAAAACCTTTAAATTACAGCACCTGACCCTCAAATCCAGTCTTCTCAAACAGCCTGACAACCCCAGACTTTTGAGGAACGAAAACAACACCTTAAGTCAAGTCTTCTCCTACCAATCTGACAACCCCAGATTGAAGAAGGAATCTACACCACTATCGGGTTTGATTACAAGGGTTGGAACTCTGCAAATTTGCTTCTGGAAAGCTGTTTGTTGCACTGATTCTTGCACACTTTTGTTGCTTCTGGAAAGCTGATTGTTGCACTGAATTTCTCTCTCGAAAACACTAAGAAAATATTGCTTTTGCACTCAAGTGATTCTCTCTTTTGAACTCTTGGATTGTGTTGAATATGAAGCTTGAGTTCTTGTGTTTTTTGATGCTTGATGCTGCTGCCTGAAGCCTCCTTTTATAGTTGTAGATAGGGCTTTGTCCAAGCTTAAATTCGAAATAGATCTTGCTCAGATTTCCTTTGAAAATACTGTTGGCCAATCCTGTTTCACTTAAATAAAAATCGTATCTTTTTAGCTTCAAATTGCATTTGAAAATTCTGTTGACCAATCTTGTTTCTTTTAATTTCAAACCATATCTTTTTAAGCTTCAGATTGCATTTGAATTTCTTCAAGTCTTCAGTGATTTTTTGAATCAAATCCCCTTAATACTTTGATCAAATTTCTATCAAAATTTAATCAAGTCTTCTTCGAATTTTAACCAAGTCTTCATTGATTTGCATCATGATTTAAATTCAGGACCGTATGATCTTCTGATCTCGACCAACTCTAGACCATATAATCTGATCTATACCAATTATGTGATCCTCTGATCTCGACCAACTCTGGACCATGTGATCTGATCTGTACCATTATGTGATCCTCTAATCTCGGCCAATTCTGGACCATGTAATCTGATTTGTGCCATTCTGTGATCTTCTTATCTGAACCATTTATCTTCTAATTTGGACCATTAATCTTTTAATCTCTACCATTGATCTTTTAATCTGGACATTTGATATTTTAATCTGGACCATTGATCTTTTAATCTAGACATTTAAATTCTGATCTGGACTAAGTCTGGATTAAATCTTATGTTCTGGACAATTATATCTTCTGATTTGGACCAAGTATGGATCAAGTTTTATGTTGTGGACCAAGCTATCTTCTGGTCTGGACCAAGTCTGGATTAAGTCTAGACTGAGTCTTATATTCACGACCATGCTATCTTCTGGTCAAGATTAAGTCTGGACCAAGTTTGACTTATATTTCCTTCTGGTCTAGACCAAGTCTCCCTCTGACAAGCTTCCTTCTGGTCTGGACCAGGTCTCTTTCTGGACTCTGCTTCCTTCTGATCTGGGCCAAGAAAGATATCCTCTGATGATGTTATTTTTCCTTCCCTTTGATGATATCCTCTGGAGGTGTATCCTCTGGTGACATCCTCTTGAGGTGTATCCTCTGGTACCCTCTGGATGTTTCCTCTGGCCGAAACTTCTGGTGACATTTTTATCCTCTGGTTGCTTCCTCTGGACGTATCATCTGGTGGTGTCATCCTCTGATTTTGCATAGCCTCTGATTTGTTCTTCTAAGTCAAAATACAATTTACATAAAATACTTTTGTTAACATCAAAACTTTGATTAAAAGAACCAACTTGGTTCCAACAAATACCTTAAAGATCAAACTCACCAATTCCATCAAGTGACCTTGTGAATTCTCGGATTGAAAGATCCATAAGTTGTTTGCATGTATCAAGTGCATCCTTGGATCTAGGATCTTTCTCAACCTCATGCAAGAGATCAGTTTCCTTAATTTTATCACCAATTCTCTTGATAACAACATTAAATGCTATTTTAATAAGTTCTTTTGGATCAGTGACATTGTCGGTCTCGGCCTCTGCTATAAGGTTTTCCTCACATTCCTTTTTGTAATCAGTGAGATGACAAATTGTTTGAACTGCTTTCATAGTGGAAGCAACATGGTTCTTTTTGTTGTCTTCTATATCATCGTCATAACCATTTTGATCGCAATATGTGCCAATAGTGATAGCAACAACCATAGCTACCAGTAACAAGGTAGATACACCAATTATGACAATTCTTCTTCCTCTATTTGTATCTTTTTCAGCCATAATATCGAGTCAATTAAGGTATTTTTTTTTATGCAAGTATATTATAAAATTAGTGAACAACAATTAATATTGAAGTAAAGAAGGGAAACGAGGTCGTAGAAACAATTGATAAATATAATATTACTAATATCTGTTGTTTCAAATTCTTATTTATATAGTTTGTACGAAAATTATTGAAACAATATTAACAATACTCTTCAATGCATATTTTTTAATATACTGTTTTTTAATTAGTTAAAATTTATATCGGTTCCATAAAAGTAAAAAATATTTAATTAACTTTTTTAAAATAAAAAATTAATCAACGATTGTTCAACATATATTTGAGAGATTGAGTAGTTGAACTCAACATATCATTTGAGCTAACCGTCGAGGAAGTTGAAAAACTAAAATTTTGGCAACCCCAAATTCTAAACAGAACAAGTGCTTGGAATAATGATCTCAATGTTGGAAATGAAATACTTGTTTATTAATTAAAACTGGAGCTTTTAAACAGCTAAAAATACAGAAAACAGAAGTACCAGACGAACCGGTACAGTACACCAGACGAAACGGACAACACACTAACCAGAAGCAGAAAACGCGGCCAGAAGCATAATTTTGCGCTTGCTTACTCGGTCTCATAACAACCAAATTGAAATCTAATTAAACTAACCTATTCTCTGCCACGTTTATTATCAAACTAAAAGATTAAATCAACAATTAAACTTCTAATTAAACTGACAATTACTCCCTAAAGTAGACACCCGAGCTGAATATGCGGCTAACAATCGCTCCCCTAAACTGAACATGTCAGAAGCATTTCAGTTTATTTCTTCAGCTGACTTCATTCCAAGTGCTTTTCTGAGCTTCTCAAACACTTCCAGCTTCATTGGTTTAGTCATAATGTCAGCCAACTGCTCACTTGTACCACAATATTCCATGTCAATTATTTCATCCTTAGTGAGATTCCTCAGAAAATGAAACCTGACATCAATGTGCTTACTCCTACCATGGAAGACTGGATTCTTTGCAAGTTTTATAGTGGAAGAATTATCACATAGTATCTTGACACATCTACTCTGTGTGCCTCCAATCTATTTAAGTATTTGTTGCAACCAAATGCATTGACATGTACAAGAAGCAGCAGCCACATATTCTGCTTCTGTGGTTGAAAGTGTCACAACTGGCTGCTTCTTTGATGACCAAGCTACTGCTCCTCCACTTAGCATGAAAACATACCCAGATGTGCTTTTTCGATCATCCAGATCTCCTGCATAGTCACTGTCCGTGTAGGCAAGCAACTCATCTTTACATCCCCTTTTGTAGAATACACCAAACTCAGTAGTAGCACTGATGTATCTTAGAATTCTCTTAGCTGCCATCATGTGAGATTCCATCGGGTTGGCCATAAAAAGACTTATTAGACAAACACTGTAGGCTAAATCAGGTCTTGTGACAGTCATGTACATCAGACTTCCCACCATTTGCTTGAATAGGGTTGCATCTACCTTCTTACCATCTTCTTGTTTTGTCAGTCTGTTGCTTCCTGGAACCATGGGATTCTTGACTCCATTGCAATTTTCCAGAACAAACCTTTTTAGAACTTCTTCATCATACTTCTTCTGACCAATGTGAATACCATTGAAGTTATGCCATATTTCAACTCCTAGAAAATATTTCATCTTGCCCAGATCAGTCATTTCAAACTTCCTTTTCATAGATTCTTTGAACTCATTTATCATAACAGAATCATTGCTAGTAAAAATGAGATCATCAACATAGAGACTTACAATTAGGATCTTGTTCTTTTCTTCTCTTTTGATGAACAAGGTGTGCTCATAGCTGCTTTTCTCAAACCCTTCCTTAATGAAGTAGCTTTCAATTTTGCTGAACCACGCTCTTGGTGCCTGCTTTAGACCATAGAGTGCTTTCTTCAATTTGTATACTTTCTTCTCTGCCCCACTGATCACATACCTTGGAGGTTGAGTAATGTAAACATTTTCATTCAGCTCACCATGAAGAAAAGCACTTTTGACATCAAGCTGAAAGATTGTCCAACCATTTCTTGCTGCTAGAGCTATCATTGTTCTAATAGTATCCCATCTAGCTATTAGAGCAAAAACTTCATTGTAGCCTACTCCTTTCTCCTGTGCATATCCCTTAGCCACAAGATGAGCTTTACACTTATCTACTTCACCCTTCTCATTTAATTTGGTTTTGTAGATCCATTTTACACAAATTACTTTGGCCCCCTTTGGTGCATCAACAAGCTCCCAGGTTTCATTCTTTACAATAGCATTGAACTCCATATCCATTGCATCCCTCCATCTTTTCAATTTTACTGCTTCTTCATAATAAACAGGATCATCAGAGGATATAAACAGAGCTAGATTTTGTACCTCTTCATCTTCTTCTGATAGTCCTTCTCCACTTATGTAGTCTTGAAGATAGTTTGGAGTTCGAGTGACTCTTCTTTCTGGAAGTGTAGGTGTGGTAGTATCACTGAGATATTACTGTGACCAGAAGCAGTATCACTGGCAGTACTACTTTGACTAGATTCTTCTTCTTCTTCACTTTCTTCATCACTGGAGGCATATGTATCATCATCAGCTTCTCCCCAGTCAAGAATGTCATTCTTGGCTTCTCATTCTGTCTTTCTCCAATCCCAACTTTTTCCTTCTTCAAACACAACATCTCTGCTAATTATCACCTTCTTTGTAGTCGAGTTGACCATTTTGTATCCCTTAGACTCTTCACTGTACCCTATCAGCACACACTCTTGACTTCGAGCATCCAACTTTGACCTTTTTGCATCTGGTACATGTACATTTCCTACACATCCAAACACTCGGAAATGATCAACATTAGGTTTAACTCCACTCCAGCATTCTTCTGGTGTTTTGTTCTTTACAGCAGAGGTTGGACTTTGGTTGAGAATGTGACATGTCGTTCTCACAGCTTCTGGCCAGAATGGAGTTGGCATCTTCTTATCTTCTAGCAAGCATCGCACCATGTTAAGTATGGTACGATTTTTACGTTCTGCAACTCCGTTTTGTTGAGGAGTATAGGCTGTAGTCAGTTGTCTCATAATACCTTCAAGTTTGCAGAATTCTGTGAATTCTTTGGAGGTGAACGCCCCTCCTCTGTCTGTTCTCAGTCCACAAATGGATAGGCCAGACTCCTTCTCCACAATATTTTTGAAGCTTTTAAATGTTATGAAGGCTTCACTCTTTTCATTCAGAAAATAAACCCAGAGCTTGCGACTCAGGTCATCAATAAAAGTTAGTAGGTACCTTTTGTTACCATATGACTTTGGAGTGATAGGTCCACAAATGTCTGAGTGTGCAAGTTGTAACTTCTGAGTTGCTCTCCATTTGCTTTTCTTAGGAATGATCTTCCGATGTTGTTTTCCTTTCATACAGCTTGTACATACATAGGTTGATATCTGAAACTTGGGAAGTCCTCTGACAAGTTCCTTCTGGTGTAGTAAATTCAGACTGGTAATACTCAAGTGACCATATCTCTTATGCCACAAGTCACCAGTATCATCACTTCTCACATTCAGACATGCAGAAGGTGTATCCATCAGAACATTGGCTCGAACAACAAACATTCTATTAGAGGTCATACGTGTGTGCATGATTAATCCTCTTCTAGAATGATAAAGTCTGCATTCTCCATTTTGTATTAGGATAGTTAACCCTTTCTCTTGTAGTTGACCCATACTCAACAGATTGTTTTTCAACTCAGGAACATAATAAACTTCAGAGATCACCTGAGTTGCACCTTCTACTTCAAGTCTGATGTTGCCATTCCCTTTCACTGGCATTCTGAGATTGTTTCCCAGTTTCAATGAATGACTGAATTGTTCATCCAGCTCCACGAACCATTGCTTGTTTCCTGTCATATGATTGGAGCAGCCAGAATCAAGAAACCATACTGCCTCTTTCTTTGATTCGTTGATCTCAACATATGACATCAGAAGAAGTTCTTCTTCCTCATCCAATTCTGCATAATTGGCTCTTCTGTCCCATTCTGGGCACTCATTTTGAAAGTGTCCCAGTCTGTGACATTTGAAACATTCAACTGTAGCTTTGTTGAAGGTTTGTCTGCCTCGTCCTCTACCTCGTCCTCCTCTATTCATGCCTCTGCCTCTGCCTGATCTTTCATCATATGTTACTTTTAACACTTGTTCTTCTTCCTGTTGTCCCAGCATCCTCTGTTCATGAACTAGCAAACTTCCATGTAATTCATCAATGCTTAAGGTACTCAGATCATTTGACTCCTCTATTGAGCAAACAACATAGTTGAAATTGGAGGTCAATGATCTGAGTATCTTACTAACCACTGTACTTTGTTCCATCATCTCCCCATTTGTTTTCATTTTGTTGACCACGGCTAGAGTCCTTCCCAAGAAGTTATCTACTTTCTCTCCTTCTTTCATGGCCAGTAACTCAAATTCCTTCCTCAAGGCTTGAAGTTGTGCTCTTCGTACCTTTGTGGACCCTTGATACTTCTGTTTCATTGAGTCCCAGATTGCTTTTGATGTATCCTTGTTAAGGATTGTCTCCAATATTTCTCTGTCAATAGCTTGGAATAGATAATTCTTTACTTTTAAGTCTTTGAGTTTGGCTTCCTCCACACTCTTTCTCTAAGCCTCACTTGCTGGTGTATTTCCAACTGCTGGTGCTGGAATTCCTTCGTCCACCAGATTCCACATCTCCTTGCTCCTGAGGAAATTCTCCATTGTCATTGACCAGTAATCATAATGGCCATCAAATTTGGGAATGGACGGCTGCACGAACCTTTCTGAGGTTGACATGTTAAATTTTGTGTGTTTCACTCACACACTCAAACTCTCGTGTTTGTTCTGGACTTCACTTGTCCTCACGCACTCTCACGTTTATCATGCCTCTTTCGAAGCTCTGATACCAATTGTTATAATGCTTGGAATAATGATCTCAATGTTGGAAATGGAATACTTGTTTATTAATTAAAACTGGAGCCTTTAAACAGCCAAAAATACAGAAAACAGAAGTACCAGACGAACCGGTACAGTACACTAGACGAAACGGACGACACACTAACGAGAAGCAGAAAACGCGGCCAGAAGCAGAATTCCGCGCCTGCTTACTTGGTCTCCTAACAACCAAATTGAAATCTAATTAAACTAACATATTCTCTGCCACGTTTATTATCAAACTAAAAGATTAAATCAACAATTATACTTCTAATTAAACTGACAATTACTCCCTAAAGTAGACACCCGAGCTGAATATGCGGCCAACACATTTTCTATATAAAAAATTGTCATAAACACTTACCCTGTTGCTACAACTTAAACACCGCTTGTGTACAGAAGATGACGATAACAATGTGGTTGTACAAAGAAAATTATTAGATATTAATCATAGAGCATTATACGTAGGCTGTGTGGTTGTCTTAGTCTTGATATTTTGTGATACCGTAAATTGTTATATTAAAGTTAAAGATTTTTTTAAGTGTTACAACCTATTTATAATGTACTTTCTAATTCAACAAAACGTAGTAAAATTCTAAAAAATAATGTGAAAGATTAACCGTCAAATCATTGTCACAAATATGTTGGAAGAGTCATGTGAATAGTGTATATGCAATGAAAGCTCAAGCTTCATATATAAGATAAGCATTACTTCAACTAGCTAAACAAGATAATGATCTAAAAATTAAGAGTGAAGTTGAATCTTTAGCAACTCACGGAATTATAAATTTTGAGTTTTTAGTAGCAATGATTATTTGATTTGAGTAATGAAATTAGCAAAAGTTATGCAAAAATAAAAAAAGGACATGCATGCATATTGATGTGGCTATACAACTAGTAAAATGTTTTGATTAAGTCCTAAAAAATATGGAGAATCTCGATTTGAAATTGCTATTGTTAGTGCTGAAAAAATTGCAAATGAAATGGAGATGAAATATGTGTTTACTCAAAAATGTCAAATTTGTAGAAAAATCATTTGAACAGACACAACCGAACTTTCAGTTTGATGAGGAATCTTTTCGAATTTATTATTTTTTATATGTTATAAATCAAACAATTGACTCATTTAATAAAATATTTGAGCAGTATAGCATATATGAAAAAATTTGGATTTTTATTTAGTATTGAAATGCTTAGATCATTATCTAGTATTGACTTGAAAACATAGTGTAAACATCTTGAAACTTGTCTAAAATATGTTAATTCTCTTGATTTTGATGATAAAATTTTATTTAAAAAATTAAAAGTCATTAGAGAAGTTTTAAAAGTTGAATCAAAATCAAGCTATATGATATTGGGTTCTTTAATGACTTTAATTGTTTTCTTAATGCATGCATAGGCTTATAAAATAATATTAACTACTCCTACTATTAAAGTTGCATATGCCGAAAGAAGTTTTTCCAAATTAAAATTGTTAAAACCTTATTTGCAATCTACTATGTTACAAGATAGATTAAATAATTTTGCTTTGATTTCAATTAAAAATGTTTTTTTTAAAGAACATTGATTATCAATGAATTATTAATGATTTTGCAACAAAATTTGCAAAGAGAAGGATATTTAAATAATTATAAAAGCTTTGATTTTTGTTTTGTTTGGGCACCATTTTCTTCGTTCGTCTAGAAAACAAATTCTAAGGATCAGCCCTGATGTCATCACAACATGAACTAGTTTTCCTATGAAATTTAAATCTTTTATTAACTAATTTGTAAAAAATTAATTCATGCACAATTACAATTACTCACAAATGTATTTGAAATGACAAAATTTCAATGACAAATTTATCTCCAGAGAGATAATATTGATATGTGATCAACATTTGACAAGCCACATATTTAGTTACAGTGTCACATCAAAATATTTAAAGACAAAAATTTATTGAAAAACTATTTTGATTGATATTTTACAATTTTAAAGATTTATTTGTCAATTTAAAAAATTCAGGAACTAAATTGACCGCCACTTACAATTTTATAGACTAATATGTATATTCACTAATTTATCAATAGAATAAGTCAATACATAAAGTTAATTATAAATCTTCAATAAGATTGATGCTTCTTGCTAGACCTAGCATGTCTCTGCGCTTCCCTAATCTAATCTTTTTTATCATAAAAAAATTGGACCACTTTAGATGAGGTTGAATAACTGCTTTTAAAAGAAGATATGGAAGTAGATAATACCAATGTATTTCATATTACTGTCGGATTAAAAAAATTATGTTCGCGGTTTCATTTTCCACTCATTCATATATTACACATCTTTTTGTTGAATATTAATACTTCTGCATGGTTCGATGATGGCCGAGTAAACAAGGAAAAACTATTATCCTAAAATGTTTGTTGCTGATTGCATTCAGAACTGCATACGAAACCTATGTGCGATGTTGTAATTCAAAGTCTGATCCATAAAATCATGGTGGCCAGACAAATTTGAAAGTAACAATTTCACCTCGTGATACTATCAAAGGTTATTTATACCAAAAAACTTTCGGATACAAGATATTTGTAATCTGCCTCATTACGTAGATTATAAAGTTACAAGAGTAACACGATTTCATTCTCGCCACACCTCCAAATTTAACATTTCCCTAATTCTGTATGTGGGGGAAAGGGGGGAGTTACTGCCAGTGCTACTTTTTATTGTCATAAGCAGCTATATTTTGGGGTTCACATTCAGGACTAAACAAACGAACCAGCAAAGCTGTGCTTGAACTTACAGTTACAGCTCCACATGCTGCCCAACGAAGACTCCTAGGAATTGTAATTCGAGGACCTGCATCACCAACAAAGCAAAAGTTTGATGCACTGTAATGAAAGACCGATCGATTGTGAAAAATTAGCTTGAAAGTTGAAAACAATGTTAAGTGGTGATATTTGGTTTGAAATTTGAAAAATAAAAAAAAGGACCAGAAATAAGCAAGGGCTCAAAAGTTGTAACCACGTACTAAAAAGAAATTAACAAAAGAAAACATGCAAAACATTAGTAGAATACACATTGGCACTTGGCAGAGGCATCAGAGAGCAGAGATTAAGAACTTAAGTTGGGTCCTTATTAATTAAAATAACCCCATTGGAGATGCTCTAAGGCATGTATATATTAGAATTGAACTTTCAAAACTGTAGCCTGTAGGTGACTTACAGACATGCATGTAGAACAGAAAAGAAGCAAGGGCAAAAAGTAGAACAAACCATAGTGCATTCGGCAAAGAACCCAAAATCCTAAAGCTCCACCAACACTAAAGATTCCAGCTGTGTGTCTCATTAGTCTAGAACAAGGTTTTGCATCAGATCTCATGACCTCACCATCAGAATAGCCTAAGAAACGCCTCAATGACATTGTATCAGTTACCTGCAGCGAAAAAGTAAAAGTAAGAAACAAATGGAAAAACAGAAGTTGAACAAGGCATAAAAAACCTTTTGGCACAAAAATAAACAAAGTCATTCATACAGAGATGATGATTATAGTCACCAAACTATATGATCATCTTTGTAGATGATGAAATGTGCGACAAATAAAAAAGAAATTTTTTTATGGGATCATTGGAGGATGTACAGTCACAAAAGCTAAATCACTTGAATGATAACATGTTTCAAGTCAGGAACCGAAAAAAAAAATAAACCAAAAATAACACTCAGATTCAACTCATAAAAAAGCCTTGCTGCCTTGGCTTGTTAAAATTAAAAAGAACAAGCAACAAATTAAACCACCACCATTATTTCAGCAAATACAATAGAAGCTACAAATCCAATTAGCTAATATACAAAATTCCCAATTAAAACATCACAACCTACCACCAGTTAACATGCTTACGACAAGAAATTGAGCGGTGACATTATATAGTCAGTACTTAAATGGAGCAAAACATAACCAGAATAGGCATCCAATCAAAACTAAAACCTTAATAGCCTTTGTACACAGAACACTTAATAACTTCTCTGCCAAATAAAACCTATGTAATGGCATTGAATTTTGAGTACAAATAGCACTACTATCTCCCACGTCCAATTCCAAACAAACCAACAGTAGTCAGTAAATCTTTTAACAGTAAAAAGTCTTATAAACCATGACCCACCTAAGCCAATCCTATCTTGATTCTCGACCGACCAAGTAGCTCCAAAAAAAATCCCACAATTCAAACTCTAACAAAATGGGAGTTAACAAGGCAAAATTTTAAGATATATTGCTACTCTGACAGAAAGTTAAAGCCAAGTCAAATATAATAAAATGGGTGGTGTAAAACAAAAGTTTAAGATAAAATTTCCAATCTAAGAATGAACCTCACTGAGGCATTTTCACAAACACCTTGTGAGTGCACCTATTAAACAAGAATACAAACATACGGTACTGTTTTCCTGCATCCCGTAAGCCTCTCCAAATGAAATCAGAGAAGCACAGAATTATTATAACAATCAAATACTCAATAATCCATCATTGAAAAAATGAAAGCATTCAGCTAAGGGGTTTGTAGTTTAAAGTCCCTTACCGTTTACTGCTGCTGAAGCCTTCAATAATGAAACGGAAGTAACTTCTTCTCCTTTGTACCTAATTGTGGTGTGGTTCACGTGGATTTGGTCTGAGATGAAAATGACTATAACAACCTTTTTAGAGACTGAAGTTGTAAAATGGTGGCGAGAGAGTGAAATATGCAAAATGTCCTTGCTGTTTTAAAAAATAAATAAATTATTTTTTTTGACAGAAAATATTATTTTTAAAAAATAGAAAAAGGGTGTAATTATTTTACAATTGGTCTAGCCATTATTTTATTCATTTCTCTTAAAGTGATAATATTAAATTCTTTTCACTCTTAAAGTAATTATTTTATACTTCATAAACAGATAATCAATTAATATAGGAACACTTGAATCTCGTGACAACTAATTATTTTTTATATTCCTTAATACGTGGCATATTTTACATTTCACTACATATTTTTTATTTTTATATTCTTTATTGGTCTTTTAACATATGTAGGGATGAGAATAAATTAAATTATTTAGATCGTGCAATACCCGAGTTTAGCGAGTAAAAAAATTCAAGATTTAAGTCTAATTTACTATTGCTATAGGCTTATTTTTACTCTTGAGTTTGATATTAATGAAAGTCTGGTATAATATGTTAATATACTTAAAAATTTATTTCATTTTAATATTTTTAAATAAATAATCTACATATATTTAAATAGATTAATGAACTAATAAGTCAACTAAAATAAATATGATTTTAAAGAATATGATTTTGTATGACAATCTACTTTAATTTTATTTCAAATATGCTAAATTTTAACGCAATATGTTCAAATATTTCAAATTTTAATATATGCTAAATTTTGAGATGTTGTATGTTTAAATATATCAATTTTTATGTATGATGAGATGCTTAAATGACTAAAAGAACGACAAATTTATAATGCAATTCAAAATGTAATATATCATAAAAAACATATACACATGACTACAAAATTATGCGTTTAAATTTGAAACATGATCTTTAATCTAATAATATCAATATTTTGTCAATTGAGCTAAAAACTAATGATATATTACGTTCAATTTCTAATAATAAATAAAATGTAAAATGTGCTTCCTAACTTTTACAACCACAAATATTTATAATTTTAAGTTTCGTTATAGATTATTATTAATCATAAATTACATTATCATTAATCACTTTTAATAGTGTGTTAATCACTAACGTTAATTTGATTAACCAATTGTAATTTCTGAACTTAACAATTATTTTTATAAGTGTTTAACGTAGAATCAACTCATTGACCATTAAATAAAATGAAGACTTAATTTTACTATTTCTTTTTATTAAAATACTTAATTTTACTATTGGTCATCTATTATATCATAGTCACAAAAATAGTTTTTTTTCTTTTATAAACAAATGTTGCAATAGTTAATATATATATGTTAAAGGGAGAGAGAAATGTTAGTTGCGAAGGATTTAATTTTACACATGATACATGTAACTCATTTGATGTCACTGGCCAAACCACTAGGTCATTCCTTTAGAGACCAAAAATAGTTTTCTATTCTAAAATTGAATTATTTGATTCCTTAATTATCACATTTGTTGCAATTTTAATCCCATCTAATTTTTTGACACTCACAATGGAGATTGATTGCCTTAATGTAAATTTGAAAAGGAAAAATTACCATTTATAAGCTAAAATTCACAATTTTTAAGGTAAAGATTATGGATTGAAACCAAAATTATAATAAATATGATAATTAAGTAAAAAAAAAAGATTGATTTTTAAGATAAGAGATTATTTTTATGGATTTGATAAAATAGATGGAGGAAAAAATGTAATTAAGTCTAAAATAAATTAACCAAGTATATGCAAGTTACTAATCATGCATTTTTTAGTAGCTGTAAAAAATGCAGGAATAAAAATAGTGTTTAATGCACATGCTCAATTAGTGTAAATTATTTTACATCGACAACGATATAATATGTTGATTGAGTAATTATTTTAGGACGATCCTTACAATCATGTGATGAAACGATAAATTTAAATGTGATTATTAACTTTCAATGTAAAACTATTTTACATAGTCTATTTTCTTGTTTAAATAATACAGAGGTGCTAACAATAGACTCTTTATCACATACTTTTTAACACTTTTTTTAATTGATTAAAATTTACATATGTCCCACAAAAACATGTGTATCTCATATAAATTTAATAAATCCATATATATTTTAACCAATTAAAGAAAATATATTAGAAAATATGTCTTTAAAAAGTATATTGCTAGCATTATTCAAATAACATAATAACCATATAACATACTCAATTAACTAAATATTTATTAGTTATTAACCACAGATTTTTTATTGATAGTAAAAATTATAAAGTAATTTAAAAAAAATGCTACCACAAAATACGTGTCATAAATCGTATAATTTTTATTGACTGTCGAAAAATAAATTATTTAAAAAAAATAGAGCATGAAAAACATATTAATCACATAATGGATCGGTTTGTTACAAATTCTAAAAAAAAGTTTTTGATATTAAAAAATTGAGTTTAATTACTATATCTTGATAATGTAAAATTTTTTATATTGGGAGCACATCTCACCTATTTTTTTATGTAATTATTATAAAAATTGATTGATTGTGTACAAAAAAATTATATCAACAGTGTGTACAAATTAAATCTAAAATAAAAATATTTTTAAGAAAAATATAATCTGTTTGTGTTTATTTGTCCTAATAAAAATTACTTCTTTTAAAAAAATAAATGATAAAAATTATTTTTTAGAGAAAATATTAAAATAATTTTTAGATTCTTATTTTTTTAAAAAATAAACTATAAGAAATGAGCTAATATCATGTATAAGTCATTTGATTCATGTAAAAATATTAATAGTGAATAAAGAAAAGAAGGAAATTTAGCTGTTGTCAGAAGTCTCTGATTGCATATACTGCACTCAAACACATTCAAATTGTCCAATTAAAATGAAACCGTCTAAATTTCAAAATTTAATTTAAAAATTATTAAAATCCAACTATAAAATCTAATCCGTTTAATTTTAATCGATATACTAGATGCCCTGGCATGGGGCATTATCAAATCCAAATTCAGAAAAGAACAATATAGGGCACGGGGCTTGTAAGAAGGGAAAAGAAAATACGGCATCGTTTTTGTCATCGCAGATATTTTCACAGATATTTTTCTTTTCATTTATTTATTTATTTTATAAAAAAAATAGAGAGTCCAGTGTAAGTAAGTATATCCATTGTATGAACCGGAAAGAGTCCACTGTTTGTGGACGACCTTCCTAGTTTTGTGTGTTTGTGTTACTTTTATTTCTCTCTCTCTCTCTCTCTCTCTCTACCCCACTTCATCTCAGCTACCACCACCACGCTCCTAACGCCAACTCCATCCGTACTACCTTCAGGTTTTCATTTCTTTCCAATTTTTAATCTTCAAAATAAATGAACTAGTATAAGTATATAGCTTTAATCATACGATATAATATGTTATCTGATTTCTTTTTATTTCTACTAGATTTTGACCTCCACTATTTTTGCTCAGGTTTTATTTTCTCTATTCTTTTTAAGTGTTTTTAAGATTTTGACCTCCACTATTTTTAAGTGATTTCTTTCCAATTTTATGATGATTGATTGTTATGTTTGGTTCAGTTAAACTCCGCTAATTAGTTCTCTCCAATTATATCATTTTTCTAATTTTTCATGTTTGTCGTGTTGTGCAAGCATTAATCATGCTTTATCTTTGTTTTTCTTTTGACGATAACATTGTTTGGTGTCTTAACTGTCTGATATTGATCAACATAGCTTGTCTGACAGATTTTCCCTATGGGGAACAAGCATTTGTTGCTTGCTTGCTGTTTGTGGGCTCTAACATGCTCACTTCTTCCTTCACTCTCCCGTGGACTTATGAGAATTGATTTGAAGAAGAGAACTCTAGATCTTGATAGTATTAAAGCTGCTAGAACGGTAAGACAAAAGCTAAGGTCAGGCAGAGCCGCATACGATCAGTATACCGGTAACCTAAACGACGATGCCATAGTACCTTTGAAGAATTATTTGGATGCACAATATTATGGAGAGATTGGAATTGGCACACCCCCACAGACCTTTAATGTCATATTTGATACTGGTAGTTCCAACCTCTGGGTTCCATCGTCAAAGTGCTATTTTTCTGTGAGTTTATCTTAACTCCGGTGTCTTCACTCTTCACATATACATATATATATATATATATATATATATATATATATATATATTTGTGTGTCCTATTGACTAATGTTCTCTTACAGCTTGCCTGCTACACCCATCATTGGTACAAGTCAAAGAAATCCAAAACATATGCCAAAAATGGTAATGCCATTGTCTTAGTATTCATATTGATTTATTGTGGCAGATGAAATCATGCAACGTGTAAACTTCATGCTGCTGTACACCGTTTAATACGTTCAAATGTCCTTTTTTTACTTGTCAATCAGGAACATCATGTAAAATAACATATGGGTCTGGGTCAATATCTGGTTTTTTCAGTCAAGATAATGTTAAACTTGGTGATGTTGTTGTCAAGAATCAGGTGGGTGCTTCTTAATCTACGAGCTTGTGTATCAAGATATATGATACAGTTATTAGAAAATCTTAGAGACTTCACCATTATATTATCCTTGAAACTGTAGGATTTCATTGAGGCTACCCGTGAAGGAAGTCTTTCTTTTGTGCTGGCGAAGTTTGATGGATTACTTGGGCTTGGGTTTCAGGAGATCTCTGTTGAAAATTCTGTGCCAGTATGGTATATGTTTCAACCTATCCTTTGTTATTTCATTTGCATCTGATTCCATGTCAGAACTAAATATGGTGAGTCTGTTATGTCGTTTAATTTAGCGATCCATTATAAATCACAGGTACAATTTGGTGCAGCAAAATCTTGTAAGTGAGCAGGTGTTCTCTTTCTGGCTCAGTGGGGATCCAAAAGCGAAAAAGGGTGGTGAGCTAGTTTTCGGGGGTGTTGATCCAAATCACTTTAAAGGAGAACATACATATGTTCCAGTCACTCAAAAAGGTTATTGGCAGGTTAGAAAAATAAAATTTAGTTTTATCAGGAATTGTTTTCAAATTTGTATTGTTTAAGGCAGAAAAGCTTAACGTGAATATATATACCTTTTTCAGATTGAAATGGGAGATTTTTTCATTGGAGGTCTCTCAACAGGTGACTTCATTGTTCTTCAACAATAAGATGGTTTTGTTTTTGGGAATCACTGAAAATTAAGGGAGTGATTTAGTGGTTGAAAAGTTTCAAGATTATAAGAAGTAAACTTTGAATTCTATTGTTTCACCCTGTCATACTGTAGTGTTTTTTTTTTTTTTTTGAAGAAATGTAATCTATGTACAAGGTGTATATTTACATCTTTTTTTTTTTGTAAGTGTAAATTGGATTAAAAAGTGCATCTGATTGTGGAACATGTCAATGTTATTTATAGGTGTTTGCGAAGGTGGCTGCGCTGCTATTGTGGATTCAGGAACATCTTTGCTTGCTGGTCCAACTGTATGTTCTTGCATCTTTTCAAATATTATTCGCTCGTAGCTTTTCATTTAGATTTTTTGTTGACTATGTTAATTTCAGACTGTTGTGACTGAAATCAACCATGCTATTGGAGCTGAAGGAGTTCTGAGTGTAGAATGTAAGGAAATTGTTTCTGACTATGGAGAATTGATATGGGATCTATTGGTAGCAGGGGTATATTATCTGACTCACACCCTTTAATGTTTTTCTTTTTGCCTTGCGCTGTAGTCTTTGCTCTTTCCCATTATGCAATTTCAACCCTTGGACCTAAACGAGTTTAATCTTGATTTTCAGGTAAAACCTGGTGATGTATGTTCACAAGTTGGTTTATGTTTGTCCAAGAGGGATCAATCAAAAAGGTTTAGATAGTTCTATTTTTTGTTGTTGTTAAAATTAAAACGAGCTATCATTGTGTCGAACACATTTCATTCATTGTATTACTCTTGATTGGTTTCGATAACTAGTTTGTTAACTTTTTTGCCACTGGGACCAGGTTTAAGTCCTATTCTAACAATACAACATTACCAGATTTTCGCTTAAACAGATTCTAATTTTTCTTCAAATCCTATGCAGCATGGGGATTGAGATGGTGACTGAAAAGGAAGAGGGAGAGTTGTCTGCTAAAGATACTGCTTTGTGCTCTTCTTGTCAGATGCTTGTGATTTGGATCCAGAATCAACTAAAAAGGAAGTCAACCAAGGATAGAATATTCAACTACGTAAATCAAGTAAGCCTTTTGAATGATCTTATCCAGAAACCTGAGTTGTTACTTAGATTTATCTCAACTCATTCACATGATGTATTAAATTGTTTTTGGTTGATTATTGGTAGCTGTGCGAGAGCTTGCCGAGTCCAAATGGAGAGTCCATAGTAGACTGTAACAGCATCTATCAATTGCCAAACATTTCGTTTACTATCGGAGATAAATCTTTCGTCCTCAGTCCCGAGCAGGTTAGCTTTTGAAATTTTGATATATTACATTACAATGCAGCTTTGAGAGGGTTATACTCCCATGAATTTATTGTTATCATGTAAATAAATATCAGGTCATGATGTTTCAAACTTTTTAAATTTGTGAATAATTCGGCTTTCAAGTAGAAACATTGAACTACAGATAAGCTAATAGCAATAACTTTCCTTAAAATTCTAAAACCTTATTGCAATAATAACTTTCCAACAGATAATGATGTTACTGTTATCTATATCCCAAGGCTAATTGTTGGTTCTGAAAATGGTCTGTAATTTCAGTATATTTTGAAAACTGGAGAAGGCATTGCAGAAATCTGTCTTAGCGGGTTTATCGCGTTTGACATTCCTCCTCCACGGGATCCTCTCTGGTACGTTGCTCTTACAACATTAATTTAATTATATCCATAGTACACAATAACAATGCTTGAAATAGACCATGTTCTAAACTTTGTCCTTTTTGTTTTCTAACATTACTTTCATTATCTCCCTGAAGGATTCTTGGTGATATTTTCATGAGGGTATATCACACTGTCTTTGACTATGGAAATCTCCGACTTGGTTTTGCTGAAGCTGCTTAGTGAGACTTCTGGTAGGTTATGATGTAGGAATAATATCTTGTATTTTATGAGCTTGTTAATGTGTGTTGTAAATAAGCTCTTATGTAATGTAACTACTATGGCGTAGGTTAACTTTTATGGATTCTTATATGTATTCATTCATATACGTGAAACTATCTCTGTTAAAGTATCATGCAGTACTTGTATAATGTATTAAGTTGCTTACTTTGGCCTGAAAATGAATGAAAATTAGAAGGCATCGCCGGCAGAATATGTTTACAATCTTTCATTTGATTTTATGTAAAATATTACTCGGAAATAATTAAATAAGGTGTTTTTGTTGGAACAAAATTTAAATGGGTCAATAATAATTGGTTGTAAAATATTCACAGTATTTATGTACATTTTGTATGTACTCCTCAAACAGCATCGCTTGATTATATGATGATTCGGTAAATGAGTTTTGAGGAAAGGATCTTCAACATGTGTCTTGAACCATCTTATCTATTATAAGATTTATGTGAACACTAAGGTAAAATGACATAAATAAATAAAAAAGTGAATATTCTGATTTGTAAAATGGTGAAGATCATAAGATTTGAATATATGAGTTTATGCATACTATTCAAACCCCTCACCATTAACTTCATTTTATTGATGTAATTATGAATAAATCCTGCAAGATCTCTTAAATTTTTTCCGACCAACACAAAGCCAAACAACAATAAAAACAAAAATAGTATAAATACATTATTTTAAAAATGAGATTAGTTTGAGTTAATCCGGTTGGCACTTGATTTAGCTTTTAAAAAGCCACGATCAATTAATTAGGCCCTTATTTACATCCTTTTTACTTTTCATTATAATATAAATATATATCTTCTTTGAAAAAGCTAGTACTTACCAATCATTGTTTTTTGTTGTTTTTTTAGTACTTACAAATCGTTAAAATCAAATATACGATCTATAACATGATTATTATATAAGATATTAAGATACGAACACTTGAAGGTTAACTAGATCCGTACAAGTTTGATATTGGATATGTATCGGATAGGGAATTATAAAAGGAAGACAATAAATTATAGTATTTATAAATTATTACAATATTTAAGAGCCTTTATCCACACCTTTATCTCCTTTACATGCTGGTAATCTTGAAGCCGTAAAATGTGGATTAAAAATTTAAAAGTAATAAACATTATACAATTGAGTGTCCTTTTCCACCTTGCTTTGGTGGATATTTTATACATCTATTTCTCATTCAGAACACCCTTTCACTACAACTATTGTTGTTGTAACAATAAAAAATAAAAAAAAACTGTTGCGAATTCTCGTTTAAAAATGATAAATTGGATATATCATCATATATGATTGATTATTTAGAGTGTAAATAACCAAGTTCACATTCATTTTTCCTTTTTATTTCCTTGCATATTGGGGCAGCCACTGGTGCGAAAATAATTAGAAATGTAGAATTTAATTTTTTTTTCTCACATCTAATTACATCTATTTCAATCGTTCGATTAAGATTAAACAATTTAAAATTAGATAAATTTTAATTTTTTAAAATAAAATTTTAATCATGAAATATAGACGGTCGAAATAGTGGACGAGTTGTGACGTAGGTAGTACACAATCCGAATCCTTATTTTCTTAACCAAATAATTGTTATTGAATAGTATAATGTAACCATCGAATCCTCTGTCAATATTGTTTTATAGAAGCAACTTAATTATAATTAATGGACAATACTTTTCTTAATTAAATGCATATTCCACCCAACTCTATTTTAGTGAAACTTGTTTTTACAAACTATTGATGTCTCGTGTCCATTCAGGGGGAGTATTTGATATTATTGTTCTAGAATTATGCAAAGTGTGTGATTTAAGTATTTAACACAAAAATCTTAATTATTCTATCCAACTTGATTTTTAAAGCTTGAATGTGATTACAGCAGGGAAGCATAATCACAATGACTTAAAATAGCAATTATAATGCAAAGAAGTAATATAATAAAGGTCCGTGTCTGAGAGTGCAAGTTGGGTATACCAAACTATGGCCCTTAAACATATTTAAATTTTGGTTTTTCTAGATTCCAAAACTTAAAAGTATTCCTAAAAAAATAACATAAAAGTAAAACTTTATTTCCTTCATTTTCTTACAGTTGCTTGCATCTAGCAAATCCTTGTTTCTGCTTATTTATTTGGGTTTATGCGCATGTTATAATCTAATGGTGGTTTATTAAGTACTATAGCTTGTCTTCCAGCTGTTCACCTCTGATTTGTAGCCATCTAGGAAAAACATTTTATTTATTTTTTAAATTTAAGTAATTTTTAAAATATTTTTAACAATCAATTAAAGGTGAAATTTAAAATATATAAAATATAGACTTAACTCTTCAAAAATTCATATAAACTCAACTCTTAAATATACTCTAAGAACTAAATAAGCACCCCCATTAATTGTGCTGTAAAAAATTAGATGCTTATTTTAGAAGGTTAAAATTTCTCTCTCTCAATTTTTTGCCACCTAGCTTAGTATTAAAATTAACAAGTGTTGTTAAAATACAATGATAATGGTATAGAACTATTGAGTCCATTTGATATCATTTTTTGAGGTGTTGAGTGAGGGATAGACTCAAAAAAATTTAACGGTAAAAATAATATATATATATGTAAATTCATCGGTTGAGGTAATATAAACCTTTTTCTTTTTGTATAGTGTTTATTTTATATATAATGTAATTTATTATTTAAAAGAAATATCTCAAATCAAGCGAGGAATGTTGCCTTCACTAGTAAAATGAGATCGTCCAGATCTTTTGAGAAATTAAGTATTAATATTAAAAAAATCATAAATAAGTGATATTTTCTTGTAGACCCTCAAATATGAGATTTTTTGAAAAAACTTTATATGGGAAGAGAATAACTTGGAAGAAAAGGAGAACCAACATTTATTCTTTTTAAATAAAATAAAATTAAAGTACCCTTAACCTTACTCTCGTGTACTTAAAAAACACCTACCAAGCTAGCTCCTATGATGTGCATGAACCATATCAATAAAGCTATCTTTTGACTGCCTTTCTTCATTCTTAACTTAGTTAAAAACCCATCAATATTATTCTTTAAACTATATTAATTTATTTTGTTCTTCCATGTTATATTAATATAAACAAGCGACTTAAAGAAATGTCTTTCACTGTTCATTGTACCCTGTCACTTCCATTTTGAACAGGTATACTATGCTGTTTGAAATTTGAATAACATAATCAGGTTCTTGTGTTATATTGTTTTTCCCTTTAACAATCATACAATATATGCTTTTATATCTAGGTGTGAGATGTTCTTTTGATGTGATGATAAAATTCAAATGGAATTTATGGCATACAACTTAAGTGTTTATGTACACATATAAAAATGGTCGGAAATTGAAGTTATAGTTACAGGACGAACAACTAAATACTTTTAAGTGGTAGGTCTCAAGGTAAGATTCTTGAATGTGATATTGGTTAAATTGTAGTTTAATTTATGCATGATTATAAAAGTTAATTTCATAAAAATAGAGAAGTTACAATTGTGGACAAGTAGATTAATACATCTTGAGAATAGTAACTGCAATGCCTCTCGGATAATAAAATATTTGTGTAACGTGCACAATTTTTTTAACTATGTACCTTATACTTCAAATTTCAAAAGATTTTTAATGTTCACTCAAATTTCAAAAGATTGATCTGATATTTTCAGATATTTTAGTTCTACAATTTGTAACTTAGGTAAAGTTAGAAAGTCCATAGTTCTAGCGTATGGGATTATTAATATATAGTAGAAAAAGTAACAGCTTCAAATACTTAATTAGTAAAGAAAGAAGAAGAATTTCATTGCCTCGACTCAATTAGTTAAAAATAAAATCTGCTAGGCATATGTCTAGTTTAAAATACACACAAATTCATTTCAATAGAAAAATGTTCCTTATTAAAATCACAAAAAGAAAACAGTAATACGTGAACATAAAACTCAGAAGCGAAAAGAAAAACAACCAAAACCAATCACATGGCTGACTAATCATGTCAAGCAAGAAACCATTGGACCATAGAAAATATGCCTGGTTCAAAAGTTGAATCATAATTTACTGTTCCATGTGAGCTTGTTAGAACCATAGTTCTATGAATATTAGACTCACCCCAGTGGTTTGAATCAGATTCCTTTTGTCTTAATTTAACAAAAGGGTGTTTAGTACTGTATTGTTAGAACACCAACTTGGTCCAAAAGAAAATAAATACTAAAAATGCAAATAAAGAACACAAATATTTTACTACGGAATTCGGCCAACTGTACCCGATGGGCAATGAGTTTTTTTTTGTTTTTTTTTATGCTTGTTGTATTTTGGAAAATAAAATTATATATGATATATTTTATACAGAAATGTCTTTTTTTTTTTTTTTTTGAAATTTCATATCATAAACTTTTATTCATTGCTATAGGGCTAAATTGTATATATAACATTTCATATCTCAAAAATAAAATAAAAAAATTATAAACACATTCTAAATTAAAATATAAATTATATTTTTTAATGATATTTTATTATAAATATATTATTTTCAACTAAGAGCACATACGTGCGGTGAATTAATTGTTCGCTACCTATGTGAATTAATTGGTGGCAGTGACTAAATACTAACATTCAATTTACACAATTACCCTTGAGTCCTTCTCAACATATATAAATTAAGACCCCCTAACTTGCAAATTGCAGCACAACACAGTTTCTTCCTTCAATTACCTCACTCTCAACTCACTACTAAGAAAAAAAAATGGGAGGAAACAATCAAAGGAAGTCAAAGTCATCATTCAAGTCTGTTTTCAACATTTTCAAATCCAGCAACAAACATAGAGGTGCTTATTATGACGATGATGGGGCCAAGCAATGGAACAAAGTGTGGCCTAGTGATGAAGACAGAGGCAGTTGGGGTGTAGCTGATCCTATCATTGACATGAGAGCTACTGCTTTCATTGCTCAATACAAGAAACGAATTACTGAATCTGAAATTCACTGGCAAGCTCAACCTGACCAGTAGTAGGAATTAGCTAGCTTCTACTATTGTCCATTTTTAATTTGTTTGTACCTCTCTGTTGTAAATGTAGTTAGTTATTGATTATCATTTGTGAACCATGATAATAAGTATTTTTAAATATAAATAACTCTTTCATTTTCATCTTTTCTATTTCCAAGTTTGTGTTTGGCTTTGTTGTTGAGGTGGAACATATTGTTCAGTCTATTCTCTATTGCCTGTAGAGAACATATTTGCAGAGTTTTCAGATAAAATGTTTCTTTGGTAAGTTACTTATTTTGGCTAAAGAACTTTAATAAGAAGAATCAATGGGTTAAGGGGCTTAACCGTTTCAATCACTATGCATAACATAACAGCTGAGTTTGATTTGCCAAAAACACATATTATGGTTGTGGTGTGGTCACGTCTGAAGTGTTGTGACTGTCAACATTGTGTTCAAAAGTTCGGAAGTATACCGTCAACCGACATAATAAATCTCGTGATTACATCGTCAGAAAAACTTTTGGTACAAAGCAAAGATTTTATAACTTAAGATCTACTCCCGCTCTTCCACCAAAGTCAGATCAGACTTCGACAATTCATCCTTAAGTGTGAGTTTCACACATCATATACTTATCTTGTCAACCAACAGAACACGCTTCATAACTACAATTCTAGAAAGAATTTCTATACAAATATCATATACATTAAGATCCACCATTGCTCTCCGACCAAACCAAATTAGGCTCTGATGCTACTTGTTGGGGAATTCAAAAGTTTGAAATTAACAATATATCAAATGCTTTAAGACCACATGAGACTTTGACACCACTCAAAATCTTAAAATATTAAACATATAAATCACCTCTTTTATATACTCATCATTTAATTCATTTATAGTCAATGCGTAACTGACCACTCATACTTAAATCTAATAGATACTTGTAATGTGTATTACAATCATTGTATTGTGAATTATTTCATATTTGCCTCAAATATTAATTTTCATGGCTTGTTATAAAAATACTATTTTCTTGTTCTCCTCCCAAATCTCAAGTCTCCCTTTTAAATATTCTTAACACTTTAAAATTTAAATGATTTATACGAAGATATTGAAGCCTTGCAACGTGGATTTTTAAACAATAAAATATTGTGTTTTAGAACTTGAAATTTAGCCAGAGATCAACTACAACTCTCAAACAATAATTCCTTTTTGTTTCAAACAATTAGGTGAACGAAGTAATTCTATTGTGAGTTTCTTAACTATTTTAAGAAAACATTAAGTCAAACGGTGAAAATTGTTTAAGAACTATAAACTAAAATAAGCATAACTTAAAATAAAGATGTTGGAAATGAGAAACAAAAGAGCTAGTTTGTAAATTGAAAAATAGAAGTTCCACATAGGAGGGATTACACATTCTAGTAGTGTATATAAGGTGGAGGTATGACACTTAAATTTTGTGAAGGAGTGAGAATGCATGTAAAATAAATCACTACACACATGACGCCGCTGTTCAGCTGGGCCGGCCTGGGTAAGTTCTGCTCGATACAGAGTAACTGGACTGTTTTATCCTGAGGACGGCGTGGTTGATAGTCTAGTAATATTTTCGGTGGCATAAATTGTTTTAAAACTATTTTCAAAACTCGAAACAACAAAAGATAAATTGCAAGTAAAAATAAATTTTGATTTATGTGTGTCTAAAACGAAAACTACAATAAGTATTTATAGACTAATAACAAAGTCTAAATCTTATTAGCCATAATTCAGACCAACTAAATATCGTGTCTTAAGTGTCGTATTCGGCTAAACTCGAATGATCGTGTTTGAGATTGTGGGTTGCATAGTACTGCACGTTTTGTGACCTTTTGTTTCTCACATGCACTTTTGCCTCATTCCTCGTTGTGGTTCCTAATAAATAGTCGTATCATACTTATTTGTTTTGTTTGTTTTTGGCTCGATTCAATAAAAAATAAAAACTATTTATATTGTTCATGATTGAGCAAGACTCGACTCCATCATATATTTTCGGTTAGATCTCAATTCATCATTGATGGTCTCGACTACTCAAATTTCACATTACCTTAAACTCATTCTTATGTTAAATTACTTGTTTACTAAAGAACTTGGTGTGGGGGAGTTCGAGGGTGCGCAAGGAACAAGAGACTTTGATATCATATATCAACCAAAAACTTTAATATATTAAGTATAAAGGTCACCTATTTTATATATTCAATATTTAATTAATTCATAAGGAGAAAGTAGGTTGGGTGGACTAAGGTGCTTCATTGATTTCATGACTATCTTTATTTAACCTGTTTTGAAGCAAGGTTCTAGCTTTTGAAACTTTCTCATTCTCAAAGTAACACCAATGATTTGATTCTTCAAATAATTTCCTTTGCTATATCAATATATGTTGACGCGACAGCTGGTTACATCTCCTGCACTTGAGTGACTTAAAATTCCTGATGAATTGTAAGGCAGCAACAAATTAATTAACAATTACTACTAATTTATATATACTATTCCAACTGAATGACAGTTCTTGGAATCCTGCCGAGTACTGACATCCATGAAGTGTGGGCTTGTGGTTTCTTTTAGGCACAATACATATGTTTTGCATGTTTTCTTGTTAACCTGTTTTTATTGAGTTTCAATACTATATTTTTACATATTTCTTACTCTCTATTTGAAAAAATTACATTACAGAAATATATGGTTAGTTAAGAAACTGAAAAATAAATAAAGGTTTTGTGATAAAATAAATAATCATGTGTCCTAGAATTTGAATCGGACACTACGTAATTTCTGCAAAATCGATTTATAGAGTGAGAATTATCCACCACTTATAAACACTCACGTATAGTAGTGAACATCTGAACGTGATATGGATAATCAATAACAGTAATATAAATGATCGATAGCGGTGATTTGATAATAGGTGACTCAACAGATTTATATTTTTTAGTTCTTATAAAATTATTCTACGTGTTGAAACGAAATATATTTAACATTTAAAAAATGAAATAGATATTTCATCAAATAAAAGTTAAAAAAAAAAAAAATGGGACCATCCAGTTGCTTTTTGCTTGAAGAAGCTCCCTAAGAAAAAGGGGATTTGTACTATATAAATTGAGATCCCCCAACCTTGAAGTTATAGCACACCACACTTCCTTTCTTTCAATTACATTGTAGTCACTAAGGCTATTAATATTCTCACTCTCTACTCAATACTTGTGTTTTTCAATAACCAATAGATCAGAAATGGGAGGAAACACTCAAAGGAAGTCAAAGTCATCATCATTCAAGTCTGTTTTCAACATTTTCAAATCTAGCAACAAGCAAAGAGGTGCTTATTATGATGATGATGGGGCAAATCAATGGAACAAAGTGTGGCCTAGTGATGAAGACAGAGGCAGTTGGGGTGTAGCTGATCCTATCATTGACATGAGAGCTACTGCTTTCATTGCTCAATACAAGAAACGAATTTCAGAATCTGAAATTCATTGGCAAGCTCAACCTGATCAGTAGTAGGAATTAGCTAGCTTCTATGATTGTCCATTTTTAATTTGTTTGTACCTCTGTTGTAAATGTAATTAGTTATTGATTATCATTTGTGAACCATGATAATAAGTATTGTTAAATATAAATAAATAACTCTTTCATGTTTCATCTTCTCTAGTTCCAAGTTTGTGTTTCTCTTTGTTGTTGAGGTGAAACATATTGTCTAGTCTAGTGCATATAGTCATTCAATGTAGATAACAGTGCAAACTACTCAGCTAAAATGTTTCTTCAGTAAGTTACTATTGCGATAAAAATAGATTTAACTTTTTTGATTGATATGTGTCTAAAACCATATATACAATAAATATATAATATGAAAGCTATGTATCAATCTTATCATATATAAAATAAATATAAGATTGTGTCTTAACTTTCATATTATGCTAAACTCGCGTGATCGTGTTTGAGATTATGGCTTGCCTAGTACTCTACATTTTGCAACTTTATGTTTTCTGTGTGTGCTTTTGTCTCTTTTCTCATTGTAGTTCCTAAAAAGTAGTCGGTTTATTTTTATCTTTTTGTTTCTCATTCGTTTAATTCAAAATTATAGTAATAGATATTCACATAAGTCAAATTAGTAGTCAAAATTATAGTAATAGATATTCACATAAGTCAAATTAGTAGTTCACACCGTTTCTGACTTATATTTGATTTGAAAACAAAAAATTAAATATGACCTTATATGACTTAGGAATACTCTATTTCATCATCCTTAACTAGATTCCTAATTCATCATCGATGGTTTCGATTGTCTATAAATTGACTTACCTTAAACTCGAGTATTTGTGGTTTTCAACTAACAATTTACAATATTTTTAAGCATAAATACAATGCAGTTGCAGTGTGATGTAGTTGCAAATACTGTGTTGTTACGTTGTTTTTGCAACACATGATGCACTACACTATTTTAAACTAACAATGTTGTTATGATATTTACTTGAAAGCGTGACTTTTACTTTTGGTGGAAATAATAGTAACAAGTAATAAATAACATGTATAGAGAAAATATATTTGTCAGAAATACCGGTATATAGTAAAACTCGAGGTAATATTTAAATTATGAGATTCTCGCACTTAATAGATTAGTATTTTAGAATGGTTTTGCTCATGTGCTTAATTAAGTTTTAATTCTTAATAATTAGTGTTTTCGTTAAAAGTTGGAATACGAAAAAGGTTACCAATATGTTAGTTAAAGTGCTCCATCAAATAGTGATAACTGAATCAAGCCGTCACAAAAAAGAGCTCTAATTGAATTATAGTAGAGCTGTCAAAATAAACTAATCTGTATGGGTAATTACGAAAAACATAATAAAATATATAAGCTGAACTTTAAATTTCAAGTTCAAATTTCAATATGACTTTTTAATCAGACTTTGGAAAGTCCGTACCCATATTAGACTAACTCAATCGGACTTAGAGCTATCCGCATACCACTAACATACGAAAAGAATAATATATATATATATATATATATATATATATATATATATATATATATATTTGAAAGAAAATGCATAAAATATTAAAAACTTTTTGAATTACACTTAAAAGAATGTTAATAGTATTTAAAGAAAATATTATAATATACAAAAGTTATATATTAAAAAAAAATATTACAGTACTTAAAAATATAGATTATATAAAAAAAAATAAAATAATTAAATGGTGGACTAACTCGAAAGTTTGCAATTCATTTAGTGCCTGCTCGAGTAATAATTTTTGGTCTATTTTCAAAGAGGGCTTTATAGTCCAACTTGATAAAGTTCGTAACTTGTTATAGTCAATTATTAACAAACTGGGTAGTTCGTTTTGACAAAGCTCTAAAATATACAGTGAAAGTCGTCGTGGTACTCAATATTAAGTCATCTAATACTTGAGATGGGTGAATAGTACAACTAATTTGAACTAATAATTAAAAAATTGGAGGTCCTAAATTCAATTATGTGTAGTGAAAAAATTCTAATATAACAATTAATTACTAAATTAAAAAAAAAAAAAGTCACCTTGATATTTTATTTATTCTTCTTATGTTAAATTGCTTGGTTTACTAAAGAATTTGAGCAAGTAGGATCCGTGGGGCGTGGGCTAAGGCGCTTCAATGATTTCATGTTAACTTTATTTAACCCTTTTTCAAGCAAGGTGCTAGCTTTTGAAACTTTCTCATAGTAAACACCAATGGTTTGATTCTTCAAATAATAATGCATATATACTTTAGTTACTTTTAAAATTTCTCATTATTTGTAAGGCAGCAACAGATTAACAATTACTACTAATTATATTCCTCAAGAGTTATATGAATGACAGCTCTTGGAATCCTGCCTAAAAAACACATCCATGAAGTGAGTTTGTGGTTTCTTTAAGGCACAACACGTATGTTTTGCATGTTTTCTTGTTAACCTGTTTTTATTGTGTCTCAATACCATATTTTTACATCTTTCTTACTTTCAACTCCACCAATAAATATCCTTTCCTTCTACTGGCTCTGTCCTTTAAGTTAATTATGTCTATCGCTCTGTTTGACTAAATTACAGAAATATATTTTTGCTTAAAAAACTGAAAAATAAATAAAGGTATTATGATAAAAATAATTAATTCAATTGAAAAATTAAAAATAGTCACATTAAAATACCGAGGTGAAATTAATTAAAACATTTTACATTTATATACCAAGGTGAAAAAAATTAAAAATAGCCGTCTTAGATCACTAGATGATTTTTTTTTATTCTCTTTATGATTTCAGAAGATTGATTTGTATTTTTTTCTTTTTGAAAAATAGAATGATTTTTTAGATATGTATAAAATAATAGATACTATACATTAATATAATATAGTGAAGATTTTATTGGTTGAGTTTATATAGCTCAAGTGATTTTACTTTTATCACTGTATAGTTTTAAAAAGTGATAGTTGTACATCTCATATAGCTCAAGAGACACTCATTTAGTATCTCAAGATAATATTTAATCTATAAAAATTATTTTATTTATCATTGAAACTATTGTGTATTAGTAGTTTTTACTTTAAAGATTTATTATTATTAGGATCGGTGGAGAAAGACCTTTCTCCTTGTGCTTTTTTCTCAAACCTTGAATAAACTAAAAAAAGTATTTTTTATCACAACATCAACGTCCAAAGATAATACAATATCATAATTTCATGCAACATTGTGTCTTGTATTTTATATTGACTAAATATAATAAATAAAAATTTGTGTGTAATAGAATAATGAACTCTTCCAACGATGAAATTTTAAGTTTTTATTTCTATGAATGAATAGTTTTTTACTCATCGTTGAATAAGTTTTTATTTCTATGAAATTTTAAATTTTTATTTATAGTCTCTATAAAACAATTACTGTTTTAATTTTTACATAAGTATCTTAAAAACATTTTAAGATTTTTTTATAAAAAAAATATAATTCACTAAATGACACTCAAAAAACGAATTATATTTATACGTGCAGTTTTAATTTATGTTAAAACGAAACGTAGTTTTAGAAACGAAATATGTTTAACATTTAAAAAATAAAATAGATATTTCATCGAATAAAAGTTAAAAAAAAAAAAAAAATACTGGGACCATCCGGTTGCTTTTTGCAAGAAGAAGGTCCCTAAGAAAAGGGAGATTAGTAGCATATAAATTGAGACCTCCCAACCTTGAAGTTGTAGCACAACACAGTTCCTTCCTTCCTTCAATTACATTGTAGTCACTAAGGCTAATAATATTCTCACTCTCTACTCAATACTTGTGTTTTTCAATAGCCAATAGATCAGAAATGGGAGGAAACAACCAAAGGAAATCAAAGTCATCATCATTCAAGTCTGTTTTCAACATTTTCAAATCTAGCAGCAATAAACAAAGAGGGTATGATTATTATGATGATGGTGCAAAGCAATGGAACAAAGTGTGGCCTAGTGATGAAGACAGAGGTAGTTGGGGTGTAGCTGATCCTATTATTGACATGAGAGCTACTGCTTTCATTGCTCAATACAAGAAACGAATTTCAGAATCTGAAATTCACTGGCAAGCTCAACCTGATCAGTAGTAGGAATTAGTTAGCTTCTATGATTATCCATTTTTAATTTATTTGTACTTCTATGTTGAAAATGTAATTAGTTATTGATTATCATTTGTGAACCATGATAATAAGTAACGTTAAATATAAATAAATCTTTAATGTTTCATTTTTCTATTTCTAAGTTTGCATGTGTCTTTGTTTATTCTTTTGAAAAATAGTCGTCCCATGTTTATCCTTTTGTTTATAGGAAAAGAATTTAACAGAGGTCAAATTATCAGTTCACATCGTTCTTGATTTATCTTTGACTTAGGAAAATTCAAATATGGTCTAGTATGATTGAGCAAGACTCAACTTCATCATCTTTATGTTGATCTTAATTCATCATTGATGGTCTCGGTTGTCTATAATTCGACTTACTTAAAATTCGACTATTTGCATTCTCACCTAACAACTTAGAAATAATTTTTAGCATATACACAATCTAGTTGCCATGAGATGTGTAAATGTAAACAATTTTAAACTAACAATATTGTGATATTTACTTGAGAGCGTTAATTTTAGTTCTGCTGAGAATAACATTAACAAATAATAACAAATGCAGAGGAAAAGCTAGTAAGATCCATAGGCTTAGGCGCTTCCCTGATTTCATGTTATCTTTATTTAACCCTTTTTCAAGCAAGTTAGCTTTTGAAACTTTCTCACAGTACCACCAATGGTTTGTTTCTTCAAATAATAATGCATACCTCATATACTATTGTTGTTTTTTGAATTTCAAAAATTTAATTTATAATATAATGTTTCATCACCGAAAATATTATTAGGTTTAGTCATAAATTATGTCATTCATTTTAAGACGTTTTATAACACTATTTAAAATTGTGAAAAATAGACGATCAAACTACGAAATCGTTCGGGATAAAACAACCTAGATACATTGTATCTGTTTTATTACTATAATGTATAAAGCCGTTCTAGAATTACAACATTTAAATATAACGATTAAGGTTACTCGATAATATGGTACATGGCCACTTGAAAATTTGAAGGACAGTTTTTCGATAAAGGGACAAAAAGAAAATTTGGGACGCAGCAGGAAAGGGAGAAGAGGAGAAAATGTAATATTTTTATGAGTTTTGATACAAATTTTGAATTGAGTGGAATCCTTTATTAGAGGAATTCTACGACGGATTTGCACGAGAGTATTTTTTGACCAGTTCTCTAAAAACAAATCAATTTATAGAAAAACTGACCTACCAAATTAGGGGAAGTGGAGGAAGACTCGGTCACGTAAAAACAGACGAGGAAAAGTATAACAAAATAGAAGACTCTATGGAGGACTCTCAACACACAAAAAAGGTGTGTAAAAAAATTCGATGAGAGAAAAATGCACACATTAAAATAATAAATATTAAACTTTTTCGACTACTAAAAATAATACACCACACATACAATGATCACTTTGAATGTGTTCTTACTATTTCACAAAATTGAATTCAGAACTTCCAAATATCATATATCTTCCTATAAACACACAACTAAAGTGTTAGGTTCCTTCTATGTTAAACTTCTTTATTTTTTTCAATTTACACAACATTAACTTTAATTTTCTAACACTTAATGTTTAAATTCCAACAATTTTAAGCAGCAACAAATTAACAATTACTACTAATTATATTCCTCAAGAGTTACATGAATGACAGCTCTTGGAATCCTGCCTAAAACAGACATCCATGAAGTGGGTTTGTGGTTTCTTTAAGGCACAATGCGTATGTTTTGCATGTTTTCTTGTTAACCTGTTTTTATTGAGTTTCAATACTATATTTTCAACCCCACCTTAATCCTTCCTTGCTACCGGCTCTGTCCTTAACTATATCTCTCTGTTTGACTACAAAATTATAAAACAAAATTGTATTGATTTTCTAAGTTTATTCTTTGCAGAGAGAATTAATTTATCTTTCTACCATTATCGTATACATTATCTTTTTGTGAAATATAGTTTACTCTTATTCATATCGTATACATTATCTTTTTGTGAAATATAGTATATATTGTTAGTTACCAATAAAATAAAAAATAAATAAATATATTATTATAAAAAATAATTAATACAATTAAAAAATTATTACAGTTGAAAAATTAAAAATATTTCTATAAAGATGGACACAGAAAACTGTAAGCCTTATATTTAGCAATAAAGCAACTACCGTTTTTATATTAAAAATGTTGGTAAACTAATGTCTTTCACTCGTGCAACACAAGAGCTATACGTTTGGGTCTCAAAAATCTAATAATGTATATTGATTATTTAAAAATGATTTATCAAAGAAAAAATTGGTATAAAATATTTTTTCCCCAAAATATAGAGGTGTAGGCATGTCTAACCTTCTTGTTGCTTAGTTTTTTTTCCTTTATATATAAAAAAAATTAATACTTTTTTAAAAAAAATCTATAAAATGTTAATGTAAAATCAAATACGTAGGCGATATGGATCTTTTTTGTTGACAAAAGGGTATGTGAATTAAAATATGTTTCATTATTTTACTTAATTAAAACATATTTAAATTCAGGATTTATAAAAAGTGTTTATGATTGAAGTCGACAATTAAATAGATTGATATATCTTGATCAAAATGCATTAGAATTTAAAAAATATCCAACAATGAATAAAAACACTATTCATTCATATGGTAATTTAAATAATAATAATTTCTTTTTATGTCTTGTAGTTTACTCTTATTTTTGTTAGCACGCCACAAAGAAAGACTTTAATTATCGATAAACACCCACAATATATTTGCATTACTTGAGTCAGTTGGATATGCTATGACACTAATTCTCGTATTAGTATTATATTATTTTTTATTTAAAAAATATTATATATATATATATAAATGAAATAATTATCTATCAAAATTTTGATATTTCAATTACTATATTACTATATTCGATCATATGATATATTTTACTTTGTATTAAATATTAGTATATTTTTATTTAGATATTAAAATATTTTTCAATTCATGTGATATTTTGTTTTCATATTTATAAAATTACACTAATATGACAACCCATACTTCATATGATCTATATTAGTAAACAAAGATTTCAAACTTTTTATGATAGGTCAAAAGAAAATGTTAGCCAAAAAATTGATATTAGTTTATATTAAAATATTTACTAATATGTACTCGATACATATTATACCGAGTTGAAAAGTCGTTATTTTTATACAAAGAAAAGTTGCACGATAGATTACCAATGAATATGATTAGGTATCTATTAATTTTTTTCTGTCAATTATTAATTGAATAATTTGTTGGTCATACAAAAATTCACATGTGTCTATTTGTGAATTTCATTTTTTTTAATTTCATAGAAAAACTCTTTCATACTATATATACTCTATTAAGTTTACTTATAAAATGATAGTCAATTAATCATATTTAATATTTAATATTTATCTAAATTTGATTACACAAATATCTATTTAAAGTTATGATTTGATTTATAAAGTCTCTTGCTTTTATATATGTTTTATAACGTTTGAATTGCATTTATTTGACCTTTCTTTATTTGAATTTGAATATAGAGTTATTTTTTAATAGAATTTATGTTTAACGAAAAACATTAAATATAATATATATATAGTAAATATAAATCTGTAATAAATAATAATAGTAATAATAATTATT
>JBBPBO010000001.1:11600510-11615164 GCA_037974295.1 Cicer cuneatum
TTCAATATATTATTTTTCTAAAATTATATTTTTTAAATTGAAATACTAATTAAGGATTAAATATATAGATATGGTATTGACATACGGCATAATATTAATTTCACCTATATTTTATCAATATATTATATAATTTTATTTATCATTTACTATATTTCGAAATTTTTTAAAATTAATTTGAATAACAGTTGACATATAATATATGGTAATGGCAATTGACATAATTTTTTTATTACATTTTGAAAATAAGAATATTTAAATTTTGACTATCCATATTTGAATAGAGTTTTTTTAACCCTATAATTTTAGAGAAATACTGTTTTAATAATCAAGAATTCGGCCAATAAGAAAAGTATAGCAAAAAAATGTTCCTGTAACTAGAAATCAAATTTATATTCTGAAGAACGACATTTTTTTTAACTGAAACTCTTTAATATTACTTGAGTTCAATCACTTAATTTTTGAATAGATTTATTTAAATACTATTTAAAATTTATGGAATATAGATAAAAATAAATAAATTTTTAAGGGAGTATTATATATCATTGGTAAAAAATATATCTAGATAACAATCAATTAAACTAATCTTCAATTTGACATTGATTACATTTATTATTTATTTAATGTATTTTTATTTCATAATATGATACGAAGCTTGCTATGTGAATAGATTTTTTTTTTGTAACTTATAAAATTGCTCTCCATATTTATATCTATATACATATGTATATGTGTATCTTAAATGTGTTTTGAAGAAAACTTTTGATATGTGTCAATTTCTCTTTAATTCATATTCATATTATTTAATTTTTTGTATGTGTACGTTCAAAAACAATTTATTTGGTCGTGTCGAAGTAAAAATTTCTCCGATAGTGTTTACATATGTAAATCAAAGGCTTTTCAACTACATACTTGAGTAAAAAAAGAAACTATATGAAATAAACATAATTATTACAATTGAGAAGAGACAAGATATATAGTTGAGTGTTAAGATGAGTTAGATTTCCCACAACATTTTTATTTGATCTAGTTAGTATTTTGCTTTTGTGTAGAAAACTATCATCTTGGCGTACGTATTTCTAATCTAATTATAAACTATGTGCACGGTGGTTTGCATTAAAAGTATAAAAATGGCAATAATAACAAAATATTAACGTGAATATTGAGAAGAGAAGAAAGTACAAAAGCATAGCCAATAATATTGGTAGAATTCTTTAAGACCAATTAAAAAGCTTTTCAAGTACGAAACTAACGGACCACAGAAAAAGTGGCTTAAACAAAGTTGTTAGAACCCTTGCCAACTCAGCATGATTTGAACCATTTATCTTGGTCTTACCACTCCTTTATAGATTCTTATATTTTCACTCTTTTAATCACTTATATGCAATTCAACCCTCCTCTATTATTATTATTATATATAAATAAATGACACACATTGCATAGTCATTTGAAAACCAAGACAATTTAATTAGTCTTCTAGCTAGCATAGTGTTATATATCCTTAGCAAGCCAGCAACATTAATTCATCAATCATGGGTGCTAGTGGTAATAGGCAAAAAAAATCTTCTAGTGGTTTCTTCTCAATTTTCAAAATCTTCACATCTAAGAATAAATATAGAACAGGGTACTATGATGGTTACACTGATTCAGGACGCAAGGTATGGCCTAGTGATGATGACAAAGGAAATTGGGGTGTTGCTGAGCCTAATATTAACATGAAAGCTGAAGATTTCATCCGCAAATACAAGAATCGCGTTTCAGAATCAGAACGCTACCAAGTTGATCCGGCTGCCTAAAATGCATATATAATGCTATCAAATTAACAATATTATGTATATATTTAATTTTTTTTATTTCTCTAGAATATTGCCATTTATAATTATTACATTAAAATAAATTGCTTCTACTCTAAGTTCAACTTCAACTAATTGTGATCATCAGCAACTATGCTGCATGGTCTAATTATATAAAGTTGCACTTTGTTCTTCAATATGTAATATAATAAATATTTGCTTTTAGTATATTGCAAATGGCCTTAAGTGTTTTTTTATGTTTTTTTTTTTTGTTTTGAAATTAAGTATTTTTTTATGGTTACCATTACATGAATGTATGTCTGTAATATATGTACGTATGTAATATATATGATTATATATATATAAGTATTTAAAAAAAATTATATATAAGTAAATAATTGGAGAAAGTTTAATTTGGGTGGAGTTACTTCCTAACCGAGTGCATATATAGAATGATCTCCACAAGCTTAATTAAAGTACATAAGCTTTTTTTTTTGTCTTAATCATACGGTTCTTAGAGAAAATGAACTTTTGGTAAAATATATTGGTTGAATATTATTCAATTAGCGATCGAATTTAAATACTCTTGATCGAATGACGAATCGATCTTAAATCTCAATTGTTGTTCATTATACACTTGAATTCAAACGACTAGGTAAAGTACATATGATTTGAATATTTGAGACGCGTTGAGTTAAGTTAATGTTGATTTTCTTAGCCAAATACCATGGTATTTTCCACAAACTCTCTGCATTAAGATTCATCAACAATTCTCTAATCCCATTTGCAAGTAATATTTGACTTGAATATGTTATTTATAAAACATAATAAGCACTTAGTTCCTTGTATGAAAAACTACTGATTTTTGAAGAATCCAAAGGAGTGAAGGTGAATTAATTGTGTCGTTTGATTTGATTGAAGAAGAGAAGACGATGGAGAAGATAAAAAATAATTACTTCTTTCCCTCTTATTTAGAAGGAGGAGGAAAGAAAATTGTTTGATTATTAATGATGATTTTGTGTGTGTTTTGGTGAGCATTTCGAAAATGTATTTTTGAATAAAATTGATATATTCAATAAAATTTGGAAAATGTATTTTTGAATAAAATTGATTCAATAAATTAAAATTATTAAAATTGAATGTCAACGAAGTAATTTATGTGTGAATAATATGATTCTAGACTCAATTTTGAAATAACATTTTATGTTATTTTTTAACTTAACACAGAAAGTAAGAGGTCTTGGAAAAATCTTTCTTTGTTTTTATTTTTTAAAATTTAAATAAGAGTGTAAAATACTTTTAAAGTGAAGAATTTCTATATTTCTAAATAATGAAAATATTAAAAATAAATTTTTTATTATTTTTGAAAATGAATCTTCATTAACTAGTTTTTCATCTTCTCTTTCTAACAAGAATTATTTTCAAAATTCGTTTAATAAAAGAAAATGAACACAAATTTTAAGAAATGTAAGCAAAAAAAGGTTTCTCAAAATAAATGGCCTTTAAATTTATTACTTTAGTCAAAATAATGTTGAGACAAAATCATATTTATTTTATTGTAATCAAATACATATTTATATTATAAATGTGCTTTAATTCTAAAGTCATGTAACGTAGTTTCAAAGAAACCACGACGTAAATATATTAGAACGCGAGAATTTCAACAACCAACTTAGTTTTAAACATACATTTAGGGTATGTTAAGAGTTAAATTTTAGAAGAGAAAATTTTGGATATTTAATTCTATGATATAGAATTAACTCTTCAAAATTCTCTTATCCAAATCCTTCAAAAATCAACTATTTCAATTTAAAAATACCTAATATATAAATCAAATAGTTTTTTATATGAGAGTAAAAGAAATGAGTATTTGTCTTACAACCATTCATAAATGATTAAAATTGAAATTAAATTGTTTAAGAACTTTTTTTCTTACAAGAAAGTTTGTTTAAGAACTTGAAGAAGTTACATGTATTTTACTCTTCATCATTCTATAAGTTATCTCTTCCCTCCACACTTTTGAATCAAATAAGAAATTATTATTGTTGCAAAAAAAAAAAATTATTAAATTTCTTCCCCCTTCCTCTGTTGTTCTCCAACCAAACATTCAGTAAGTGTTTGCCAGCTTGTAGAATCTCACATGTTTCCACATATAGAGGATTGTGTTTGTTTCCTCAAAGTGCATGTTTCTTTCTCACATCCTTTTTCAGGTTTGAATTTTAAAAAAGTCCCTTTTCTTTTTTCTTCTTTTAACCATATTTATTCCTTCCTTATATTATCTACTTGTTTCATTTTCCTTCTTTGGCAATTCAAGCTTGTAAATGTAAATAGAGGAAAGAAAAATAGAACTCCACAAACCCAAAGTTTTCAGAAATTGGAGATAGTGTTGGATACCAAAACATGATGTCTAGGGAAAAATTGTCATTAATAGAATATTAGAAAGTACATGAATGTACAGGTGCCATCTTATAAGCACATAATTTTATGTGCCCAAATATTTACTATTTAATCAAGAAACTGAAATATATAAATACTTGAACTTTGTTAATTAATAAAGATAAAAAAAATGCAAAACAGATTATTACAGCATTAACTTTGGAATCAATTTTAGTTTGTGTTACTTCTGGCCATATTGTATAATTTGTATTAATACTAAAAGTATTAATTGGTGTATCTATACTTGTGACTTGTGACAGAAGGAATAGTAATTGACTGAATGATATTCATTCATTCATCCAATTATAGTGAATGATGGATCATGGAACATTAAATCAAAAAGATTATTAGTATATATAGTCTTTGAAAAAGAACATTATTGAATGAGTGAGAATTAAAATAGAGTAGGCTTAGCATAAACATTCTAATATTATACCTTTAAATCAGTGGTGTTTAAGCTATCTCTATGCCTATTCTTCAATCACCTCATTAATCATCATACATTCATCTTCACAGCATGACATGTTCTATGTAGCCTCCAAAGTGAACAAAGACAAGTAAACATCATAGAATTTCAAAACAAAAGGAATCCAAGTACTATAACCAGAAATTTTTTGAGATTTGTCTTGTATAAGTCTTTTTTTTTTGGATTCAGATACCAAAAAGAAGGAAAAAGTTAAATCAGAGTGAGCACTGACTACTCTTTGTGATCATACAGATTTTTCAGGATGGAATTGTAACCATCTATTTTTGTGAAGTTTCTACTTTTTCTAAAGGAATCATAAAGGGTTCCTTTTGATGGTTTCATAACCGATTGTTTTAGTTTTCATTCTTTAGACTCTCAAATCAACTTTTTTTATGTCGCTGATTATTCCAAGCACTCTTACTATTGCTTTTTTTTTTGTCCTTTCTTAGATCTTCATACAGAGGATTTTATTATCTATCAAATCTAATAGTATTATAAATATAAAATTATCAAAATTATTAAATAAAATTAATTTAGATATTTTGTTATTGCTTAACTCGAGTTAGATAATTATCCTTCTTTCATTTCCTTTTTTTTTTTAAAATCATCTCCTTTAAAGTTATGTCTCATATAAGATAATAATAATAATTTTGTGTGATTCCTCCATCTTTTTATTTCTTTGGTTGGCTCCAAAAACTCTCTTCCCACTTTCACTATAACTCTGAAAGAAAGTGTTAACAGATTAGTTATATTCCATTAAAGTCCCAAAGTAAAGGCTGAACTGCTGGCAGTCAATGCTGAAGAATATATAACCAAATGGCTGAATGTTACAGAATCAGCTTGCCAACAAATAGGCAATGGCATGACCCTCTTTTACCAGACCTATCCTATAAGTGCATAAAGTAAAGGAAATTGAGAAATGGTCTTTGATTCAAGAATCAGTGGCAGTAATAGTTCATATCTGTGGTGAAAAGAAAGCAACAGTTTCACAATCTTGATTCAATCAATTATAAAATATTTTCCCACTATGAAAAAGATAAGCACCTTTCACAACTAGTATTGTATATGAGAATCTTGTTGAATTGTGATCTTAAGCAGAGTATTTTTGCCTTTAATTCAACCCTCCACAAAAGACTTTGATTTTTCAAAGAAGCATCAGCTAATCTACTAATATTTTGACATTTTAACCAAAAATACTGTTCTAAAGTTTGAAATAGTTATTTCTGATATAAAATTGTCAAGATACTTTGTTTAATTTTTTTTTTAACCTCGCGATGTTTTTTTTTTTTTTATTAAACCGGTATTAGGAACATAATGAATAATATAATTCAAAGTTACTTAAACTAATAAAAATGATACAACGAACAAAATCATAATACTTAAGTTAGTAGTATAACAAAGAAAAATATTTACAAATGAAAGATTTTTGGGAAGATATTAGGATGGATTTCATGAAAGAGTTTTCTAAAAAAAAAAGCCTAAAACATGAAAACCTTCTATCATCTTTTTTATTTATTTTTTATAGGTAATGAATGGTTGAATTCAGTGTTGACTTCATCAGTTATCTTATGTTTGTAAAAAAATCAAAAAACTAAAATAAAATATTTTTGTACTAATACTATAAAAATGAAATCATATAGTGTATACTTTTCTTTTAGTGGTCATTCTATTTAGGTAGCTTTCACTTTTTTATTACCATTGAAAATATAAGATTAACAATGTGTGTAACTATGTCAAGTTTTGACAGATTTTATGGCCTAGTTAAAATTATTGAACACTTTAAAACTAAATATAGCATTATTACATGCTTTTTATATAGTCAGAATCTAAGTTACTTAAATATAATGTATTATTTTTCGCATAATTAAATATTTATAACTTTAGATTTGTAACATATCAAAATTATTAATTAGAACTTTCATTGGATTTAAATTTAAAGTTAGTATGTCAAAATGAATTAAATAAACAACGTAATAAAACAAAAAATTAAAAATAAAAACAAATTTATATTAAAATGACGAATAAAATAATGTCGTACTAAATTGCAATGTCATTTATGTATATTATTCTTATCACGACATAATACAACATTCAACTTTTAATATTTTACTAATTTTTTTTAGAGTTATTGGCTTTAAATTATGTGGTCATAATTTTAACATGTTATTTTATAATGCAATCATGAATATTGATTTAATTTAGAAATTATGGATGATGTTAGACCATTTATCTATTTTGTGAACTATGTTGTTATGTAATGTCATACTCGATTATCTATTTTGTTATATAAAAGCTCGCTAGACGACATATTTTGTTATCTCATTTACCTAGTATTATGTGTTATAATTTTATTTTATTATCTTTACATTTGTTTCAATTTTTATAAATTAAAATAGAAAAATATCATAAGGAAAATAGACTGGGCTGGTCCATTGGCCCGCATGGTCCATACTATGCAAGTGGGTGGATCCATCTTCATAGGAAAATTAGATTTGATACTTTTACATTTTGACTTATACCCTCTAAAATAATGAAAACTCATAATTATCCATTGAATTTCATTTCGGTTAAAAAAATTTACCCCCCTCAGTCAAATTTCTGATACGTTAATTTTTTTTAAAAAAATCCGGTATGAAATTATAATTACCGGAAATTTCATTTTGCCAAATTTCCGGTAGTTATAATTTCTGAAAATTTCAAATTTCCAAAAATTATAACTATAGGAAACTTAGCAAAATGAAATTTCCGGTAGTTATAATTTCATACCGGATTTTTCTAAAAGAAATTAACGTATCAAAAATTTGGCTGAGGGGGGTAAATTTTAGAGTAAATTTTTTTAACTGTGGTTAGAAATGAATTTCAATGAGTAACTATGAGTTTTCATTATTTTAGGGGTATAAGTCAAAATGTGAGGGTATAAAATCCAATTGTCAAATGATAGCCCAATAAAAAAGAGACTTGGGCAGAACTGACTCAATCATGTAGTTGGGCCATTTGACAACTCTAAATAATAAAAGAAAGTTTTACCCCATACCCCCACAATTATACCTATACCTCCACAAATTTTTTAAAATATCAAAATTACCCTTCATTTTTTTTTATTATTTTATTAAATTAAAATTTACTTTTTTTTTACCTTCTACCGGAAAACTTGAAAAAAGTTTTCCGGAAAAGACACGAACATTTCACGCTACCGGAAAACTTTTTGGCAAGTTTTCCGGTAGTTATTTCCGGTAACTACCGGAAAACTTGAACTTTATGGCAAGTTTTCCGGTAGTATTAAATGGTACGCCTTTTCCGGAAAACTTCCTCCCAAGTTTTTCGGTAACTACCGGAAAACTTCATGGCAAGTTTTCCGGTAGTGTTAAATGGTACGCCTTTTTCGAAAAACTTCCTCCCAAGTTTTTCGGTAGTGTTAAATGTTCACGTCTTTTTCGGAAAACTTTTTTCAAGTTTTCCGGTAGAAAGTAAAAAAAAAATAATTTGATAAAATAGTAAAAAAATATTAATTTGATAAAATAGTAAAAAAAAAAATTAAGGGTAATTTTGGCATTTTAAAAATTTTGTTGGAGTATAAATATAATTGTAGGAGTATGGGATAAAATTTTTGTAATAAAATGGTAAACTGCTAAAATGTTTATAAATTGTTATAAGTATCAAGTCGCAAATATAATTAACGATGTAATCTTTTATCTTTTCCTTGCATATCTTATGCTTGGATCACACAGTTATAATAATTCATTTGACCTTCTTAAAAAAAATATGAACTGAAAACAAAAATATGATTATAGCAATAACAGTAACAAAAATAATAAATGGTGTTTTTTAAGTTTTTATGTTCGTAAAAATTCTGAGTAAAATTAAGTTCTTATAAGTTTAATAACTCAATCATTAAAAAAGAATTGACTTAATGGAGTAAAGACATTAGAAATCAATGTTTTGACAAGATTTTTAATTTGGAGCTTTAAATTGTAACATTTATTGGTAGAATTTTTTTTTCCTTCTAATATTTTAGATATTTTGAATAGAAACATAATTAACTTTTCTGAATATAAATTGGGTTTTTTTATAAAATTTTTAATATAAGTATTTCTTTTTATAATATTTTAAGAATTTTATATTTTTTTTATTCTATTTTAATTTTAATAATTTAGAGTGTTGAAGAAAAAAAATTAATTTTAATCGTAATAGCGTACATTAAATTAAAGTTACCATAAATCGAGTCTAATTTTCTATTTACCAAAGGGAATATATCTTGAATATTTATTATTCTAAAGGGAAAACAAGTCTAAAATCAATGAATATCGTTTTTGTTATTAAAAAAATATATAAGCAATTTTCTTTTTGTGAATAGAAAAAAAATGGCTATTATCCTAACTATTCAAAAATTGTTAAAGAACTTATGGATTGTTTAATGGATAAGATAAGAAATAGGATATTAATTCAGTGTTTAATCAACGATTCTATTATATCTTTCTAGCGAGAATTTCTATGTTAAATATGAACTGTTTTAGAAACCACTAGAATGTGATAAGAAGCGTAGTTTATTCAATTATCCTTACTAAATATAATCTAAAATATAAATTGAAATAAAATAAAATATACATATAAAAATAATTTATAAAATATAATATAAAAATGTAAATATAATCAAATAAAAAAATAATTAATAGAATTTGATATTAAATTTAAAAATGAAATATTAAAAATTAATTTAAAAAATGTTTATGATTTTACAAAAGTGTAGTTTTGTCTTTTTATATAATTAAATAAATTAGTATTCACAATTATAAAAATATAAAAGTTAATTGAAATTTGAAAATAAATATAATTTGTTTCCAAGGTATTCTTGTCAATTTATATATAATATATATCATCTTTTAATTTACATTCTAACAAATAAAATATAATTATTTGGTTACTCACGATTTTGTTTTTAAAATTTAAATTGTTTATTTAGTAGTGTCAATGGATAGTTTTAATATAAAATTATTTCATTACTTATTTACTTTTTTTTGTTAATTTATAATATTTAAAATATAATAAGTTAATTTAAAAAAATAATAATATGTAATGAACTAGCTAGAATATCACTAGAAGGGGGGTTGAATAGAGATATTTGATGTTAAAAAATTTCTTTTGAGTTTTAAAGCTTTATCCTCTTCGAGAGGATGAAAATCAGAGGTTGGAAATTTAAAACTATGAGTATGAACAGATTACTAAAAGATATAGAGAGAGATAGGTTAGAAAATGACACACACAACTTTATACTGGTTCACCAAATAAGGGCTACGTCCAGTACTCACACACTTGTGAGATTTCACTAAGAAAACGATCAACCTCTCACAAAGGTTAGTTACAACTTGTGTGTTCTAGAGCCTCACCAAGCTTACAATATCTTCTCACGGATTTCAACTATTTCTAAGTGTAACTCACTTAGAAATTACAATATTGTTTGATGATGTTTGTGATGTATCTCTTTACTAACACTTTCTAAAAAGATGTTTCAAAGATTTAGTGTAGGACAATAGAAAGTATAAAGAGAGGATGAGAAAGCACTTGATAGCTCTTAGACTTTTTCTTTGTATGCTTTGTTGTTGTGTGTTGAATGAAGAAGTGCACCAATCATTTTATAGAGTTGTAAGATAGTCTATCCATGTGTTTTGAAGCTTCAAGTCCGTTGGGCACTTTAATCAAAAAATCAAGGCCAGTAATCTGAATTACAGAAATGTCATCCAGCTGTCTTTTGTCTTGTTTGAGTGCAGGAGGATGGGAATTCAGTCCATCCTCGTATGGCAGGTTCAAACCTCCTAGAAGTTCGTGTCTTAGCTGTCCTTTTGCTTTTTCGTTCTCCAAGACATGTCAGGTTCTATTTTGGGCTTTGTTTAGTATAACCTTTATGTGCAGATAAAAAGGTAGAACCATTTTCATCATAAGCCTATGAAGAGAGCTAGAGGTCCATTCTCTTATATTTCATTTTTCTATGTTCATCCTCTACCTTTCTTTTTCTTCAGTTGACTTTGTTTTTCTTTCAAACTTTAACACTGATTTGACTTTTCATGTGGAAATAAATCAATGTTATCGTGATTCTGAATATTTTGCCTAATAGTTGGTTCATCCTCTTTGAAGATTCATCCTCTAGTTCATCCTCCAGTTTGAAAAACTTGTTGGATTGACTCAGATTTTTCCTTTTGAATAGTAATCTGTTTCCTAACATTAATTCACTCAAGAGCACATGTTAGATAACAAACATAATCATAATCTTTGAAATAATTTTGTTATCATTAAAACATTTGAGAGAGATTTTGTCTCAACATGTAATTGTTCATGTATTTTGTCAACTACATGACAAAATAAAATGTTATCATGTTGGTTATCATGTGTGTATCAAAAACAGGATATGATAATATTTATTCTCCCACTATCATATCATATACTATTATATCCTTATCCAACTTTATATCCTATCATGTTTCTTTCTATCTTGCACATCAAACGGACCCCTAGATATGTGATATGTCATACGGCGTCGCAATCCCTCGTAATCATAAAAGAGGACTTTATCCTAGCGTCAAATGTTGGGGAGTTTAAAATGGATTCAGGTATACAAGCCATTAGACTTAACTAACATTAGCCAAGCCGAATTGCAACGCCTCTTAATTACACTGTCAAAAATACTTTTGATGTAGTGATCTAATATTATGATTCACTCATGACTCTGATATTATTTGTTGGGGAGTCATAGGGTTTGGAAGAAGCAGCAACAACATATTAAATGCTCTAGGATCACAAGACATTTTAACATCACATCTTAACCCAAAATTGTATGGCATTAGATATATGGATCATCACTTTTAGATATCTAATATTTAGCACATTCATTATCAATGTGAGATTTATCAAACTCATACTATTATATATAAGAAATTTAGGTTGAAAGGGATATTAAAGCAAAAAAGATCGTATTATGATTTATTGAACTTAAGGCCGACCCAACATGTTATGAGCCCTAAAGCGAAACTATGAGACAGTATTTTCAAAGTTAATAAATAAATTATTACTATTTCATTTAATAATGATAGAAAATTTTTTGGTAGAAATAATGGTATTTTCAAATCAACTTTCTTTATATTTTTCAAAAAATGAAATAAGACTTATTAACCGTTCTACAACAACTTCAAGAATTCAAGTAAAATTTTCCATCTTTTAGTTGGAAAAAAAATAGTGTTTATATATATTGTACCACTCTAAAAACTCATGTTAGTAATGTGTTCATTACTTGTCTCATGAGTTCTCAATTTATAACCAATATTTCTCATGTTAGCAATATGTTCACTATTTGTCTCTTAATTTCTCAATTTGTAACTAATATCAATTTAATTGTACTAGGAAGATCATTAAATAATTTGAAAATAAACCAATCATTTTTTTATTCCGCGTGTTTATCCGTTGGACTTTTGAATTTAAAGTGACGAGAAAGTGTCTTAAATATTCACCCTTAACAAAATTTAAGATTCAACCTTAACAAAATCTATATTAAGTTTAATATGAACTTTTTTTACTGATAAATCTCTATCAATTATCAATATTTTCAATTTTAATGTTTCTATTTGTTTTGATAAATTTATTTATATACCTTTGTAATTTAGTAAAACAGTGACATTTAATGTTACAAGATGATAAATTTATTGATATCACTACTGCACTTCAGTAGTAAAACAGTGACGTTTAATGTTATAAGATATTTCTTTAAATATATATTTATTTAACATGTGTATAAAAAAATTTATTACTTTTAATATTACAAAATTTAAATAAAAAATTTAAAGTCCATTTTTAAATAGAACTTTTTTATTCCGACGTGATAAAAACCGTAACCCCATTTTACCTTACATATTGTAAGTTCATATGGCATAGATTTAGTACCTAGTTAAATGAAAACTAGTCTACACAGTCACAATGAAATCTTGCAAATAAGTGTCGTGTAATCCTAAGATTTAAAATGTACCTTATAATTAGTATTGTGTTTATGTTTTAAATTCTTTTAGATTCTAATGTTGCTATAAATTCTTTTTGCTTAAAAGTACCAAATTTAAGCAAGGTGTTGATAGAATAATCAGGAAGACAAAGATTAAAATGAGTTTTGTTAATATCTACGAGATTTATTCATATGCACCAAATGATAAACACGATGCCTCTTGGAACACCAATCAAAATTACAATTTAAATAACATCAAAATCAGAAGACAACATTAATTTGATCAATCAAGTGTAGCAATCTGGTTATCAATCTCTTTCAGATTCTTCTCAATTAACTTATCAAAATCTTTCAAATCAGAAACTGTTAGATCATCAGGCAAATTTTTATTTTGCATATATCCAAACATAAGAATGGTGAGATCCTTCTCATGATTGTCAAGCCTCTGTTTTTTTAATTGGTCTCTGGCTTTAGCAATTCTCTGCAAAAGAAAACTCTGTTGATTCACATTCTTGGTTTCATCTATAACAGATGACTTCTGATACCTCTGAATGACATGTTGGGCTCCCTCTGGATCTGGCCACACCTCTGTTTGATAATCAAAAGGATTGGAAATTATAGCACAGGCTGGAATACCACAAAGAATAGTGAGTTCGCTAACCTTCTTGATGATACCCTTCTTTCTTTTCTTGTAGGTTGCTTTCCTTGCCGAATCATCAGAAATAAAGGCAAGTTTCACCTTTTTTCTAGTCATATTCTTTCGATCACTTATGATCCTTTTCATGGTTCACTTCTTCTTTTATATCACATTACACCAACTCTTTCTTTGGATACTAGCCGCGTCAGTCATATCTAGGAATATATAATTCTCATTTATTTTCATTTTCTAACTTTGTAATTTATATTAAAAAAATTTAAAATTGTGTCGTAAATTATTATACTTTCGTCTATTCACAGTATAAAATATTTTAAGAAATAATATTATAATATATAATACTAAAATGAAATATAATTTAATGTCGGTAGAATAATATGATAAATATAAAACTTTTATGTTGAGGTTATTATATCAGATGATATCATTTGATTTATTGTATAATTTATTTATAGTATATTTTTTATTGTATAATTTATTTCTATTATACTAATAATATAACTCCATATAATGGATTATATATGTGTTGAATAAAATTTTACTTATTTTTTATGTCAAATAGTTATTACATATTTTATATGAGTGTTCAATATTTACATAGTACTCCTTCCATAATAAAATGTAGACAAAAAATAAATGTTTTTAAACTAAATTTGATACAAATACATGTATTTTCTTTTCGTATTTTATCACATAAAAAATATAAATAAAGCATTGAATTTAGGCTTATCTCAACTTTAAAAACTGGATTGAAAGAATATTTTTTTTTCAGAAAAAAATGGAAAGAACTTGAGAATTGTCGAAACTTGTTTTACTCATATTTCTACTCGACCTAGAATCAAAATCGAGACAATAAGAAAAAATTATTGCTGGTGAATATTTTCATATATGGAATAACGAAATCTTGATCAACAATCAATTTAGGAATGTTTGGCAAACTTTTTTCCTGATATTTAATCCTCTTTTTTCATATTAATATAAAATTTAATTAAAAAATAGATATAAATTTAAAAACATCAATAATGTAAAACTTTAACGCATGTATACAATAATATTACACTAAAATATTACTTTATTGCGTTAGTTGTTAAAATATCTTATACAACTACATATACCGTTGTATATTTTATTTTATGACCAAACGGTCATGTATTAAACTTTTATTTATGATGACAATAATACTTTTTATTTAAAATGTCTTTTTTTATATTTCATTATTTATAATTATAATCCATGTTTAAGCTGTACGTTTCATGATACATTAATTATAAAATACTATCCTCTTTATATTTATATATATATATATATTTATTCAATGTAAAAAGTATA
>JBBPBO010000001.1:11615257-11757005 GCA_037974295.1 Cicer cuneatum
AGAGAGATGTAATTCATAATTGAACCAATTTGAAGAATGGGTCAAACAACAAATATATAAAAAGCACAATAATATTGTATCTTGTATGCATTAATAAGCATTATATATTATTCAATTTATTTTTTTTTTTACTTTTACTTTATATGATAGTACAAATGAGTTTTAATTTTTACTAGCAAAAAGTGTTCTATACATATTTTGCATCTCACATAATTATTTGTTTTTCTCATGTGTTGTCCATGAGGTGTTAGTTATATATAATAAAAATTTAACCACATGGTATAATATGTTCATTACTCCTTAGTATCCTTTAATTAGTAACATTTACTCCTTCTCTCTATTTTTTTATATATAAAAAAAAACTTACAAGCTAAAGCTATCAATCTAAATAAAAAAGTTAAAAAATAAAATAATAAAGATATCTTAAGCTCGATCTCTATTCTCAACAAAATAATATTAATTAACGTAAAAAAAATAAATTTACAAGTTAAAGCTATCAACCTAATTAAAAAAGTTATTTTAAATTATGTTCGTAAATCCAAGTCAAACAGTTTTATATTATTTCTTTTATCATTTGTTGAACTGAATTTTTTTTAAATAATTGTTCTCTTTAATATTTATTTTATATTTTTTCAAATTATTTTTTATCAAATAAACTAATAGTAGTATTACCTTCACCCATATAAGTAATATAAGTAAGATCCTCTTTTAAAATTTTATTATAAGAAAATTTTCAAATTACAAGATGTATTAATTTTTTTAACTAAAATACGCTTAATTGAACGAAGAAAAATGAAAGACGGACTCTTTCTCTTTCATAATAATTTAAAGATAATAATTTTGAAAAAAGAAAGTACATTATTTTTAAGTTTAATGAAAATCAATGTTAGTTTTATTAATTCTTGTACATCGGTCAAAATGGTCTAACAAATATAATATATTATTCAAAATTGATAATTTGAATGTGTACCGTTTTCATTTGTTAGGATCATAATTATATTTAATAAAAAAATTCCTATTTTTTAATAGCAAATCATAATTCTTATATTTATATTCAAAAGATAAATGTTTTCATTGTAGTATATGTTATCAGAAATGTTGATTTCTACGACAGCAATCGATGAAAATACACAACTGGAGCCACATCCTTATTCACATTAATTGTGAGCAAAAGCTTCGTATTGTTAAAAGTTTTCATCTACTTTAACTCACATCTCAATTGAGATTAAAAAAAAGCTAACAGCTTATTCTTATATAAATCAATTAGAAACTATATTATGAGTTTAGTTTTTGTATATTGTAGGTATAAAAAATTTTACGAGTCAATAAATTATATTGTAAAAAGAAATCCTTATTTTTATTTATATTTCCATTTTTCTTATTTTTCTAATCTACTTCACTTTAAAAAATTATATTTCCATCTGTATTATTAACATTTTGTTTCATCTATATTTCCATTTTATTTCTATAATTATTTTTCAATTTACATTTTTGTAATTTTTATTATTGACTTTTCCTTTTCTATATTTCTTTAATTAAAATTATTTTCTATTTGTGATATTACTTAAATTACAAATATATTTTCCTATTTGTTTTTCAAAAAATACATTTTTTCCTAACAATCTATTTATTAATTTATTTATTTGAGTTAATACTCAAATTCTTATATTTTACTTGCACATTTTTATTTGCCAAATTCATAATCACAATATTCTACATTGATTCAATGTAACAAAATATAGACAGCGTAAAATGTAATAGAATATAATTTATATTAATTACGAAAGAAAAACCTAGAGTAAGTAGAGACGTGTACAATACTAGTTCTAAAGTTGGTTCTCAAACACTATTTTAGCATTTTTGCTTTTCTTTTTCTTTTTCCTCTCTTACACATTTATTTGTGATTAGGTTTATCTTCCCCAGATTTTTGTTTTTGTCTTTTTATTTTAATCTTCTTTTAGATTAAAAAATTTAATTTTTTTTAAAAAATATATTGTAATTTAATATATCATTTCATTTCATATTATTTTCATTCCTTTTACTCATTCTAATTTGAAATACATTCATATCAAATCTCTAAGAGATATTTATAAAATAAAAATTAGTGTCACTTTAATTAATAATAATATTAATAACAATGAAATACATTTATAATTATATATTTTTGTTTTCCTATATTTCTTTAATTTCCTTAACTATAATCATTTCCTAATTTTATGATTATTATTATTTAAATTAAAGAAAAATCCCTATTTATTATACGGGTTACAACTCAATTTCCTATATCTTTTTGTACATTTTTATTTACCAATGTGATACTCAATTTCTAAATCAATTCCATGTAAAAAATATATTATAATTTATAAAAAAACATTATAAACATAAACATAAACAATATTAATATGTGTTATTAGGAATTAGCGACGGTGAACACTTTGAGTAACGAGCTATATCATTTAAGAGATTAAGTGTCATTACAATGAAAAAAGGAATTTTGAGTCAACAAATTGATCTTAATCTAGTGAATTAATTTGAGGTAGTCATATAACTTAGATTGTTAAAATAACGAATTAATAATTACATAATAAAAAGAAGGTGATTTGAATCTCTAATCGTTTTTCTCATATTGTTATTTATCTAATGATATTTAAATCATTCAAAATTAAACACCAATTTAACACATCACTCGTTTAATTGTTCACAAGTTTGTTGCAAATTAAATTAAACACAATTCACGTAAAAACGATCTTATTTATCACTCTATTATTTAAACGATTTGAGATATTTGCTAAAGAAAATTATCACCGGTACCGATAAATCGATTTACCCACAAAACACTCAAATTGATGACATAATCCGTCGAATTGAATTGAATACCCCAATTATAAAATATTCAATTCTGATTTGGTTTATTCTGTTTATTTTCCCTCTAAAATTATCCTCCTCTCTACTCATTCAAACTCTTTATTTATTGGTTTGCCTTTATCATGAACTTGTTTATTAGTGTGATTATTGATAGGCTAATGAACTTTCTTATGTGTACACCTCAACTCTTTGAACTACATATCTAATAAATTGTTTTTTTCATGAATTGAGCATAAATAAAAATAATAAGATGAAACTTATGTTGATGTCTATTTATTTAATTAATTAGTACATGTGGAGATAATAGAGTTTCTCGTACCACAAAAATATAACAAAATAATGTAACAACTTGCATTTTAAACATTAAGCAAGGATGCAAATATGAATATTATTTCATAATACAAAAGTAATTATTATATCTAGATTATAGAAGACTTGCATTACATAATAATAGCAGGTGAGACAAAATGCATGAGTTAGCTGACACTAATTGATGAGGTAGTGTAGGTGAGATACAAGAGGTGAATGGATTATAGCTATATTTTTTGTGAAAAAAAAGGCAATTGGTTTCGAGGTATGGGTTACAAATTGGATAAACCTTAGATGTGGTGTATCATAATTGACTCAATATACATAGGTACCTTAGAATAGGGAACTTGAAAACAAGATAATTGAGATATTTCGTCGAGAGGCTGCTACAATGCGCACATAGGTTGTTGCAACAAATCAGAGATTGTTAGAGCTGAAGAGCATGCACAACATGAGGAGACTAGGATGGAAGAATGCCAACTGTGCATGATAACTTTGTATTGTTATTTTAATGTATTGCCCAATTTTAATGGATTTTATGTGAGTCCTCTGAAGGTGAAAATACAAAAAGATGTGTTAGAATTGTATTTGACTAAATAGATAATTTATTTATTATTTAATTAAATTGGTTTAGATTTGATGATTTATTTATACTAGAAGCAATAACAAAACTAAGGAGTGTAGAAATAAAGTGACAAATAATTTATCCTAGTTCACTACGAACTTGGTTACATCCAATCATTTTACTCAAAAGGATTTAATTCACTAATTCAACAACTTGAATTACAAAGCATATGACCCTCCAAGTCAATCTTTCCAAACAGTCTGACAGTCCTAGACTTTTGAGAAACACACACATTGATTATATCAGTCAAGTCTTCTCCACACAATCTGACAACCTCATATTGTTGAAGGTACACTAACACCACTATCAGATTTGAATACAAATGTTTGGAATTTGAATAGTAGTTTCTAACAAGCTGATCATAACAATGACTATCACACTATAAGAAAAACATTTAGAAAATACTTCTCATTCGAACAAGGATCTCTCTTTGAACTCTAAGATGAATTTGGAATTTTGTGTTTGATTTCTTCTACTCTTTTCTGATTTTTCGATGATCTTCTTCTTCTTCAGCCTTGAGTATCTATTTATAGATAAAATTATTATTTTAATTTAGTCCTAGTTTAATTATGAATTGTATCTTCATTCCTAGTTTGGTTAACAATGATCTTATTCAAAAATTATTATGAGATGTTTTTTTATAATACGTTCTTTAGTCAATTCTTTATTTCTGAACCCAATCTGAGCATTTCTGCTAGATTGATTATGTACGTATTTTGTTCAAATTGAGTTTGTAAACTCTTCATATTGATATTGTTCGTATTTTGTTAAGATTGAGTTTGTAAATTATTCAGATTGATATTGTTTGTATTTTGTTAAGATTGAGTTTGTAGATTATTTAGATTGATATTGTTCGTATTTTGTTAAAATTGAGTTTGTAAATTCTTCAGATTGATACTGTTCGTATTTTGTTAAGATTGTTTTCGCAAATTCTTCAAATGAAACTTCCTTCCTATTGTTTGCTTTGATATGGGTGGAAACATAGTGTGGACCGGTTCTTGAACTTTCACAAATCACAAGTAGGAATATAACTAAGTCCAATTCAGTATTTTGTCATTTGTCAGAATCTGAATCATATATTTGCAAATAATAAATGTATCTTTTTATGAGTGTTTCTTCTTGTAAACAATTCTTGATCATATCTTTTTGTAAATAAATCATAATTTCTTGTAGATAAATCTTGATCAAATCTTCTTGTAAATAATCCATATATTCTTGTAGATAAATCTTGGTCAAATTTTCTTGTAAATAATTCATATCTTATTGTTGATAAGATGTTCTTCATTTTTTTTTTAAATCTTGACCGTATATTATTTTTAACTAGGTCAACAATTTTCTTCTTTTATAAATCTAAAATAAATCTTATTTTAAATTGTCTTCAAAAACGTGAATTTTCTTTCATACTCTGTGAAGTCAAATATATTGTTCTCATAAAATATTGTTAACATAAAACTCTAAGTATAAAACTAACTTGGTTTCAACACTCACGATTTTTTCTATTAAAAATGTATCAATAGATTGAGAAGAATACATGTTCTTATAATTTGAGGTGAATATAACACTCAATCCCACAAAACTCACTTGTAAAACTCTTTACACGCAGATGACTCAATGAATCTGGTATATATTCTAATACAATTTTAGAATTTAAGTTGCGTCTAATATAACTCTATGTAGAATTTTTGACATATGTTTATAAATTATCTTTATTGTTAATTAATTCTTAAACAAAGTTAAAATTTTTAGTATATGCTAAAATAAAACAACTCGTACCTATCATTAAGTTGAGTTTATTTAACTTTTGATTGCTAACCTCAAAGCATCATGGGCAGGATAGTATAATAAGATTAACTACTGAAAATCTTATCCTTAGAAAATGACACGTTTTGTATGTGAAGTACGCTTACAAACTTCATATCATCATAAATATTAAATTTGGTATAAATTCCTATCCAAAAATACTATAGCGGTAGAACTTTACATCATTCTTGTGCTTTCTCTGTGTATGTTCCTGCGCATGCAGCGATTTACTAGCAGTCACGTGCAGTCTGAAAAGAAGCAGCCACAATTACCTGCAAAAATAGTTTGCACTTTAGTAGAGAGAGAATGAATGATTATAGTATTTGGTCCAATTTATTTGGCAACTACGATGACTATATAATAATCATAGAAAGTCAGTATCACTGTTTTTATATAAAAGAAGTCAATATGACTGTTAAATTAACTAATTATAACAGTTTATTTTTCTTTCAATGGAATGCATTGATTTTAGTCTTCCATTTTTAAATATAGGATTTTAGTCGACAGAGTCACACGTTTCAATTTTTTTTCTACAACTCAAGATTGAGACTTGTTTTTTAATTATAATGTGTTATTTCAAAATGGTGTAGAATTATCTTTAATGGTGTAATATTGATATGATTTGGACTACAAACACTGCAGATTATAATAAAAAATATTGCAAGTGTAAGAAATAGATGGCTCTAGCAAGTGATTGAACATTATCATTAGTTTGTTGCTAGCAAAAATAATTTAAAGTTGTTGTACAAATGGAATAAAGATCTACACTGATGAAGGAGAAATTCATATTGCACACCTTGTGTTTAAATGCTATTAATAAATTGTCCTTTGCCTTTGAAAAAAAAAATGTTGTATAGATAATTTTCATATTACATTGTAATAACTATTTTACAGATCTCAAATACACTAACTGATTTGGTTTTATGTATTTTTCAGACTCAGTTTATGTTTTGATATTTTTTTTTAATACATGTAATGTTTTAAATTTAGAATAACAATATTTGTTAATGAATGATATTTCATTTGTCGAATGTAGCCTATACAATTCTTTTAGTGGTATTTACTATCACATTTACATAAAAAAAAAAATGTATTTGAATCATACTGAAGTATTCGATCATCTATGATCAAGTGAGTCTGTTAATTGGTTGAATTCAGAAAATTTTACCCATACCTCCATATTTATATTCCTACTTCTACATTTTAATAAAAATTCAATTTTATCATTTTTTAAAAAACTCAAATTTTATGTTTTTTAATACAGGTTTGTGTTCTAAAAGAACACATTTTATTTCTTAAAATTTTTTGAAACCCAAATTAAATATAGTGAGAAAAAAATTATTTAAAAAAAGGAAAATAAATAATTCGTGTAAAATATGAAAATAGCAGTATTAATGTAAAGGAATAAGGGAAAATTTTATTAGAATTAATGTGCCAATATATTATACTCACCAAATAAATACTCGGCCTCATTGTTCATATGGCCTAAACATAAGGCCGACGATGGAGTCCATTAGTAGGTGAAAACTCTACTATTCTAAAATTTAATTGGAAATAGTACTCAATATTCAATTGTTTGATCACACAACATCTTTTTATATTTAATAAATTTTGAAAAAAGTTATGTCAATATAAACTTCTTTTTTTTGAAAATATTAAAATCTTATAAAAAGTTACTCTACAAGAATGTAAATTTTTTTTTGATTTTGAATGAATTAAATTCAATTTTTTAAAATATTATAAATTCAAGATAAAAGTAAAAGAAATAGATTTAAAATTAAATTTTCAACTTATTTTTTATAGGAAATTTTTTTATAATTTTGTATATGCTAAAAAATAATCAAAATTATTTAAATTTTTTCAAAATAAACAACAAAAAATAATGTTTTAAATAACTATAAATTTTAAATTAATTGTGCGGTGGCACATATTTTTAAATCAGAACGGTGAACGTAAATGTGGTTTATAATTTAGTAATAAATGTATTATTTTGGATCCGTTTATTTAAGATTTTGAAAAAATAATTTAAATTTTATATTTTTAATATTGATTTTTGTGAAAATTTACTTAAAAATAGTATAAGTTTTTTAGATTCATTTGTTATCAAATAAATAAATAAAAAAATTGACATTCAATAATTTAGATATTCATTATTAAAAATTTTAACACGATAAAAATTACATTTTTTTAAATATATCTTTTAAAAATAGTTTTTATGTAGAATTTCTTAAAATAGCTTTTCATTTTAATCATTTTTTGAAATTTTATTATCCAAAAAAGTCATAAAAAATAGTTGAAATACTTAAAATCATATTTTAAGATAAACTATTTAAATTAATTTTTCATTTGAAGTTTTATTTTTAAAATTCTTTTTAAAAATGTAATTACAAAAAAATAAAATACTATAAAAATTATTTTAAAAAAAAAATTAAACAGATAGACTATTTGTTATGTAAGTACAGTTCATTATTAGTAGTTGTAAAGACTAAAAATATCAATATACAGAAGCGAAAGTTTGAATCCAAATTTTTTAATTTTTACATACTTAAAATGTATGAGTTTAATTACTCGATTATTTGACAAAAAATAAATATATATTTTACATAAGTTTATTTCTTTTAGTTCTTTAAACATTTGTTTTTTTACAATCCTTCAAACATCTTTTAGTTCTTTAAACCATGCTCAAACTACAGCTGTTAACGTTTTTCTATAATTTAATATTATGATAAAATAGAGTATGCTTTACCGTGTGTTTGATGATGGGGCGACTAAACATCGGTTTGAAACCACATTCACACTCTTTGAAATCAATTTTGGAATGGTCAAACGTGATTTAACCACAAATTCGAGTATTTGGCTTTTATCACTACAAATAAATTTTATTCTTCGAAAATCAATTCTTTCAAAAATTTGATTTTCAAAACATAAAAAAAAAAAAAAAAAAAAACACATTATTCTTAGTTTCTCTTGGTTCTCTGCATTCTGCAGTAGCCACTGACGCATTGGGTTGTTGTTGCTGTAGTGTACTATAATGTTGCTGCATTTGTTTGTTGTATCCTTTTGTTACATTTCGCCGCCACGTGTTTGATCTCTGCGGGAAGACGTACGACAATTGTATATCGTGTCCTTACTTAAAAACTTCAATTTCTTCCCTTCGCTAAGAGACAACTCTACACAGAATACACTGCTTCAATACTACCCCTTCTTATAGGTTAAAAGAATCATTTGATACATACACAAAATTTAAGAAAAGTTATTTTCATATTAAATTTATTAATAATATATTTTTTTCAAAAATATTATTCAATTATTAAGAAATAAAAATAATTGACATTCATTCTATTTCGTTACATTTAATTAAAGGTATTTTATAAAAAAAAAGGTTAAATAATATCTGTAATTCCTTAACTTAATTTCAGTTAACGTTTTAGTCCTTTATTTTTTTTTTCTAATTTGGTCCTTTATTTTAATTTTAAGTGACAATTTGATCTTTTATGTTTTAAAATGTCAACAATATTATCCTTTTTTTACAATAAATTAAAAAATTCATCAAAATTTTCAACCAAAACCCATAAAATTAATTATATTCTTTAATATAATACAAATTTTATCAAATTCGTAACTCAAATTTTCAAATAAACTCATATTTTCATTTTTTATTTGATGTTGTTAGAGATGGAATTTTAAAAATCAAATAAAAAATAAAAATATGAGTTTATTTGAATATTTGAGTTACGAATTTGATGAAATTTGTATTATATTAAAGAATATAATTAATTTTATGGGTTTTGGTTGAAAATTTTGATGAATTTTTTGAATTTTTGTAAAAAAAAAAGGATAATATTGTTAACATTTTAAAATATAAAAGATTAAATTGTCACTTAAAATTAAAATAAAGGACCAAATCGGGAAGAAAAGAAAAGATAAAAGACTAAAATATTAACTAAAATTAAGTTAAGGGACCACGAGTGCTATTTAGCTAAAAAAAACAATAACTTTTTGTTGTAATTTGAAGAAGATTTTATGTATAAGAGTCAACTTTGTTTCGCAATAGAACTTTACACTATCTAACTATTACTATTTACATAGTTCTCAAAATCAATATTTTCTACTTTCAATTTATTCATGGTAATAATAAATAACGCCATTTGGTTTGCTAAAAATAAAGTTGTTTTGATAATAAAGTCATTACTTATGCAATTAGGGGTATTGCGAATGATAGATTGGAGTTATATATAAGGTGACAATAATGGAATATTATTTCTTTCAAATGAATATAATTTTTATATAAAATAAATAATAAATCTATCAATACTTATTAAAAATAAGTCAGAATGAATATAATTTTCTTCCTTTCATTTATAAATTCTACTTTATATCTAAAACAGTTATATAAATTACTTGTTGTATAGGAGTCCGTAAATATGTTTGGTAATGTTTACTACTTGTTTAGAAATCCAATTCAATATTCGGTACGGTCGATTTGTGATTATAAACACTAATTGAGAAGAAAAATATTATAAATATAAGTCAATTTTAAAATTTCTAAACTTATTTATTATTTTTTTTTCAAACATAATCTTAAATAATATTATTATCTGTCTTAAAATATAAAAAATCAATATCAAATACATCTACATAAAAAAAAATTGTCAAATTGTGAATATATATAATTTTAAAATAATAAAAGTGAAATATATGTATATTTATATCTAAGAACGAGGGAGTATATATCTGTACACCGCAAACTCTTGATTGACCCCAAATAAATTTATCTGAATATTTATATCTGATGACATGCACAGTAAGTAGAACATGCATGTAGCACAAAAAAGATAGCAGGGTGGTGAGTGAGGTCCACTTACCAGGTGAGGAAGGGTCCAAGTGGATATTGTTCATTTCCTATGTATGCATCCCTCGGGTCCACACCATGAGCTAGCTACCTCTAATCTTCATCGATCATTTATTTATTTTGCAGAGGAAGAGGACTATTTGCTTTGCTTGACTTGGCTCCCCAAATATAAAATATTACTACTTCATTTTGGAGGGTTGGCTACTCAAATTCTAAACAGTCAAACACTCCATATAGTGCGTGCATATCTATGCTTTGCAATGGTATTTTATTTATAAAGTCTTCTTTTTACACTGCTTTTTATTAATATATATAGTTTGTTTGTTGGGATTAATTAAATCATAACAAAAGAAAATAGAATAAAGATCAATTAAATTATTTATATACTTTTTGGGGAATAAAAAAATAAAATACACTTAAAATAATTTGTGATTGATTGAAGTGTAATTCTTTTTATGTTGATAATGTGTTAAAATCAATTTCAAATTAAATAAATTATAGTAATGTTTAAAGGATAATTATTTGAGAAGGGTGAACACACTTTATTATTAAATTAAGATACTTTCTTTCAATATCTTGGCATATATTTTTGCATAGCATCAACGAGGGATCAAATTTAGTCTATATTTTTGCGCATAGCATCAATGAGGGATCAAACTTAGTCTTGACCAAATAGTTAATGGATCTCAATTCCCTTCCGATTAATTTCTTTAATTGTGTGTGAGGATACAATGGTTTAAAAAAAACACTTTTTGTTAAGTATTTTGAGTAACACATTCGTTTTTTTCTGTTTTGATCAAGCGAACATCAATTAACTCATTTTTTCAATTTTAAAATTTAGAAGGAACATAAATTTCTACTTTCATAAGACAATATTTTTCGTCGTTGAAATTTTGAATAGTTTTTAAATACAATTCATAATGGATCACTTATCAAAGTGTTTTGCTTAGAATTTGCCACAATGTTATTGTAAACAATAAAAGGAAATTTTAGGACTCATTTGCTTCACACAATTATTTGTATTTGCAAAAATAATAAAAATATTCAATAATTATTTTTATTATTTTTAAAAATTTATCATGTCATTATCCCTAGCTAATATTTCATATTCTCTTCACTACAATGATATTTTTTACGGGTTTCACTTATTCTTATGTGAAAGTTAAAATCAACATAAATTTTAAAAATAAAAAATATTTTCACAAAGTAAACAAATCATTAACTTGTCATTTTGTTTTGTCTATACCTATAGCATCGTGTGAGCAGTAGCGAGAGTGCTACAATGGACTGTCCTAATTAAGTGAGACTATAAGTCCATTAAAGTGTTATTGAATAATAATAATAGATAAATGTTCATCTACCACTGATTTTACATCTCCATTCTAAATACACCATCGAAAACTATAATTTAATGGTATATTTTACACTATCAAAAATTAGAATCAGTAAAAAAAATCAAAAAACTAAAACTATTTGGGTGTTTATCCAAAAAAAGTACTTGAATTAGACATTTTTTAGATGGAAGCTTAAAGTTGATGCTTTTAGCTGTCTCCCCTTAAACTGAGGTTGCAACTAATTTAGATGGAGGCTCAATTGAGTAGAGCCAAACTAAATAGTCATAATGTTCAATAAATATAGTTCAATAAATAACAATAACAATAAGGACATCTATAGAATTCAAGTTTGAATTTGAGATTTTATTTTTATTTTTCCACACTTATAATATGTAAGTCTAATTATTAAATTATTTGAAGGAAAAAAAAAACTCACCATAACCAAATAAATGATTGAAAAATAATTTTTTTTTTAAAAGTAATCTCAAGATGAATAAAATCAAGTAAAGTTTAATTTCCATGATTTAATTATACATATAGAACCGAAAATACTTATGATATGGACAGTAGTTATTTAGAAAAACGAGAGTACATTTTTTAATTTAAAAACATGCAGACATCCAATCCCTTGCAGATTAGAATCTCGTTGGCCCATAACTAATCAGTGCCTTAATAAAATGTGTTCTTAAAAAAAAATGGCAACAATAAACTCTATACCGTGATATATTGACATTATAATATAGTACTAGTATTTGGGTAATTAAAGAAAAAGGCATGGGGGACATTTTAGTGACAATAAATTATGGGGACCACATGTAAATCCAACCATAATTTATATGGTTAGGGACATGTTAGATTCTACCTGATGACAAAGGATCCTAATATTTTAAAGAAAACTGTAACTAATTAAAGCAATTGTCTTTAATCCTCTCTTTAAGTTTCACATGCTTAAGGATATGTTTCATCTAAAAGGTATGAATGGAATTGGATCTAGCACAAGTATTTAGACTATCGCATAAAAATACATATTTTAATTTTAGTTCATAATCTGACTCTCGCATAAAAATACATATTTTAATTTTGGTTTTAATAAAATATCAATTTTAATTTTAGTTTTATAATTCAAATTATTAAGTTTGAATTTAAATAGTTTAATCTTGATTGAATAATTATTAAATTTTTGAATGAATAAATGTAAAGACACTAGAGTTAGATTCTAATATATATTGTGTCTATAATATTAAATTTTAATTTTTTTATTAACGATTGATTATATTTATTTTTATACTTTAAAGTGATTTATTCATTTTAAAAGCACTGGTTCTAAATCAAATGATTAAAGAGATTTTTATATTATTTTTTAGGATAAATATTTATATTGATTTATTTAAATTTATTTAGTATAAACACACGTTAGACTATTTGATAAAACTTATAAAAATAATAAGTTATTTTTATCTTATTTCTATGAACTTTTAAAAATATCGTAAAGAATTAGTTTATACTAATTTATATGAAAATAATTAGATTTTATTATAAAAATAATTAATACATAAACAAACATTTGTTTTATAATCGTTTAATTAATCAGTTTATGCGAAAATGATTTAATAATTATTACAAAAATCCTTCTTATAACAAATCGAAATCTGGGAGAAACATAGAAAACCGTAAAAAGGACAGCACTCCTCTTATAGCATGATTGAAATGCCAAGTTGCCATTACCAAATATTAGAACCCACCACTCAATTAATTATCCCAAAGTATCTCCAACAATGAAGGTAATAAGATTAATCCTTTTGTCAATTAAGATTTTCCTTGTACATAAAAAAAGTAATGATCAAGTCAATGACTTAATTTATTAATGTCTTAACCTTCAATTAACAAACCAAAAATTTTGATTGTTATTTTTTAAGGTTATCTACTAAAAAGAGTGTCACTGTCCAAACAGGTTATAATGATATGGATATGATTTTGTTGTGTTGCATTATGGATGCACTCACACATAACCCAATTTGCAAAGATAATATATTCAAAAGATTTAAAACACACTCTTTCTTATAAATACACAGAATAGAGACACACAACACACTATTATGGGAAACCTACCCACCCACTTAAAGGCCAAAAAATTCCCAGACAATAGAAGCGTGTGATTCACTCGCTTAAAAAGAGGGTTAACAGTTGGGTTTCAAAAGTTATAAAAGGTAAAGCTAACAATACACTCATTTAATATACATACTTTATTTAATTAAATAAAATTTACATAAATTTAGAATTTATATTCAATTTAATTTAATTTAGAATAATTTATACGAATTTTAATCAATAAAAAAATGTGTTACAAATATATATTAAATAATGAGTTGCTTATGTTACACAAGTTTACATAAAGTTAACCACTATTTTAACTCGTGATTAACCATGGTTAATAAACCCCTGAATCTCTCTTTCTCTTTCTATGTTGTGTTGCTGCATTGGTTTTTCTGCAACTCCACAAATCTTTCGCCGATTTCTCCGTTCATTTTGTTCGAGCTTGAAAGATTGCTTTTTTGTTAACTTCATTGGCGGGGATTATGTGAATTGGGAATGAATAATGATAACTCCCACTCAAATATTGTTGCATTTGGATTTGAAAAAAAAAAAAAGTAACATTTTTCACTGTGAAGAAGCTAAGTTTTTTTATTTTTTATTTTCCTGAAATTTTGTAACTTTTTGAGTACCCAGTTGAAAAGAGTGAACTGGGTCTTATCACTTTGTTTTTGTAGTTATTGAAGTTACGTGGGTTTCCCTTGATCTTAGCCGTAAATCAGTGCGCACACACTCTATTCGGTGGAAAAACTCAACTTGGATTGTGTGTTTTTGTGGTGTGCCGACTTGAATGCTGATTAGAAGAAAAAAACAATAAAGAATATAAAAAAGAGATCGGATTTAAGTTCATTACTTCACTTAACAAGGTTTGTAAGCATGATATTTTATACTATACTATGTAAGTTGTTAATTGTTAAAGAATTTGTTTGACTGATGTTGTTTTATTAACTTAATTTTGTATTATGGTTAAGTAACTTTTGTTTCTCAATGATAAAGACTTTAGGGGTATTAAAATAAAGGATTATTTTTTTATTTGGAAATTATTGATGTAAGCTTGTTTCCTTTTAAAATCAATAGAGATTTATTGATGATTGTTTCATAGTGTAGTTTGGCTTACGTCAAGTCTCTCTCTACTTTGTCTTCAAACTTCATTTGGTATCCAAAGGTGAAAAGCTTATACATCAGAATGTGTTGGAAGCAATGCTAAGAGCTATGGTTTTTTGATTTGGGGGATTTTGTCTGAGTTTTTTGGTTCTGTTGATCCTTTGATTCATCATGCCTCTTTATGAGTTATACCAGTTGGCTAGAGAGAAGCTTGGTAATGAGACTAACAATAAAAGTGTAGCTGATCAACCTTCTGAGTACGTTCATTAGCATAAGCTGTTGTTATTTGTAACATTTTCACGTGTAGCTGATCAACCTTCTTTTGTTTATGTTTTTTTGTTTCTTAACTCTGTCCCTTTTGGATTTTGAATGTGTAGGTCTGAGAATGATTTTTTTGAGCTGGTTTGGGAGAGTGGTCAGATTTCAAGCCAAGGTCAATCAAGTAGAGTTAGAAATAGTCCATCTTGCAGGAGTTTTCCATCTCACTGCCTACCATCTCATAGTCCTCGAGGTCGAGATAAAGACAGAGGAGTAGGAGGATATGGTAACAATCCAAGGACTGGAAAGTTTGGGGATTTAGAAACTGGATTGAATGAGATTCCAATGTCAGTGCCATCACGTGTTGTAGATGTTGGTCAGGATGAAGACATGATGCCTTGGTTGGATTATTCAATGGATGACTCTTTGCAAAACGAATATGGTTCTAATTTCTTACATGAACTACCTTCAGTCACAGTGAATAACCTTCCTGCTGCCTCGAGTAATTTTACTCTATTGGATAAAAGGAGTAATGAAAATCAGATATTTAGGAAGTCTCATAAAAATTCTGCAGAACCAATGAATATTTCTAAGGGTTCTTCAGCTGAACCGGTTGAGACTGCAAGACTTAATAAAGCTAGCACTAGTCAGCTGTACCCTCCATCGACGTCGTTTTTAACTGTTAGATCCAGGGCATCAGATATAGCTGAAAATAATCATGCAAGTAATGCTAACCAGGATGTGCCATATGGTGAAATTACTCGCATTACATCTTCCTCGAGTGATTTTCCTAGCTTAAAGGTGCAGAAGCAAGATCCTAAAATGCCTGGAAATAGTTCCAGTTTGATGAATTTTTCTCATTTTGCAAGGCCTGCTGCTATTGTGAGAGCTAATCTTCAGAACATTGGCTTGAAGTCTGGTTTGGTTTCAGCTTCAGCAAGATCAGATAGTATCGCAGTCGAGAATAAAGGCACTGCTTCGACTAGCAGCAATCCTCCTGAGTCAACTCTTGTTAATTCAAGCGGTGAATGTTCAAAGGAACCAGAAACACGCTGTCAGAAGGTGGCGGAGCAACCCAAGGTTGATTTGAAACCTTTGCAGCCGAAATCTCTTGAACTGAAAGTTGTAGCTTCTAAACAATCGGAGCCTGCTTGCAAAGAGAGTGGAGTTAAGAATGATCAACCTTCCAATCAAGTTCTTGGCGACGGTGGCTCTAAAGGACAAACAACTACTGAAAAAGGTGTGGAGGTGGCGGTAGCCTCTTCTTCTGTTTGCTCTGGCAATGGTGAAGACAGAGGTTCGGATGATCCAAATCAAAATTTGAAACGGAAAAGTAGAGACACGGAGGACTCTGAATGCCATAGTGAAGTAAGTTTATAATATAGATTTACATTGTTTTCTTACTTATTTTATAGTTTCCCTCTATAAACTAAGAAAACTCTTTACTTGAAGGATGTTGAGGATGAATCGGTGGGTGTTAAAAAGGGAGCTTCTGGACGAGGAATTATCGGTTCCAAAAGAAGCCGTGCTGCTGAAGTGCATAATCTATCTGAAAGGGTGAGCAAGACCATTGCTGTTTGTCTCCCTCTTGAGCTTATTTTGTTTCCAATTTATGTGATCATAGTGTATGAATACAGAGGCGAAGAGACAGGATAAACGAGAAGATGCGTGCATTACAAGAACTCATACCTAATTGCAATAAGGTTTTTATTTTTTCTTTCTGATTTTGCTCTAGTTAGATATACCTGAAAAACTGTATAAAACTACAGAAGTTTGTTCTTTTTGAATACGGGAGATTTGTGAAATTATTGAAAGTTAAATTTTACTGCATCAGATGACAAACCTGGAGTCGATCATTTAGCTGCAACTTTTGGATCCTCAACTTTAATATGAAACATAGTCTTTCTTTCATCAAGTGTTTTCTTAACATAAATTGCGGAAGTTCAATATAAACAATTAAAATACTTTGTATACTTAAGCATACTTGATTCCTCATTTATATTTTATTTCTGACTTCATATGTTCTAGGTGGACAAAGCTTCTATGCTGGACGAAGCAATTGAGTATCTAAAAACACTTCAGCTCCAAGTTCAAGTAATCTCGTTCCATAAATCTTTTAGTTTTAAGTTTTCTGATTATAAACGAACTAGTTGTATCTTACAGATTGAGTCCTATCTTCTTATGCAGATGATGTCAATGGGAGCCGGTTTATATATGCCTCCAATGATGTTACCTGCTGGAATGCAGCACATGCATGCACCACACATGGCTGCATTTTCACCTTTGGGTGTTGGCATACATATGGGGTTAGGTATGGGATATGGGATGGGAATCCCTGACATGAACGGTGGATCTTCAAGATTTCCAATGATTCAAGTGCCACAGATGCAAGGAGCTCATATCCCCGTTGCACATATGTCTGGACCCTCGGCTATACATGGGATGGCAAGACCAAATCCTCAAGGATTTGGGCTTCAAGGTCAGGGAATTTCTATGTCAATGCCGCGAGCTCCTGTATTTCCTTTTTCAGGAGGGCCTATTATGAACTCATCGGCTATGGGAACATCTGCTTATGGATCCGCAGGACCTGTTGAAACTGTGAATCCGGCTTCAGCATCTGGCTCAAAAGATCCTACGCCAAATGTGGACTCGCAAATTAAGCAAAGCACCAGTGGCCGTGATACTACAAGCCAGATCCCTAACCAGGTCTGTATAGTGACATATTTCGTGAATTTTTATCTATACCATAATATAAAGAGAACTCCAAAAGTAGCTCTCAATTTTGGTCAGACATTTGTTTTGTTCAAATTTTCCCTTAACAATACAATTTTTTCTAAAATTAAATTTTAAAAACATATAACATGGATATTGAATTGAAATAAGTTCAGATAACGTAAATAATATGAAGCTGAAACAAGCGAATTAAATTAAAACGAACATTATACATGATATACAATAAAATGCATTTACGATACAACACAATAAAAAAGCAGACAGACGATTTTTTAGGACAAAGTTTCAGCACCAAAAGTATAGTTGATTGATTTATTACAAAAGTATGGTCTTGCTTAGTCTTATTCATTTGATGACCTTCATGAAGTTAATAAAGTTAGAAGCCCATCGCTCTCCATTTCTGCTGCTGTCAGTTGTGATATCAGTCATTCTAGGCCAATTGAAATCACCATTCTCATTTACTGAATTGTCTATAAATATTAATTCTAAAAGAAGGTGCGTCAGAATTTTGCTTAATTTCACAAGTGTTCTTAAGATTGTTGATTGCAAGTTTGTTATGGTAGCATGGCTGCTGATATTAATCTTTAGGCTAGTGATTCAGTGATATCCCACAAAGAAACTTTGACAAGTGTAGACTTTATGGTTTATAGGCCAATTTTTTATTAAAGAAACTGAAAAATGTTTAAGAATAAATGCAATGGTTAAAACTCTAAAGCGATTATTTAGCATTCTATCATAAAACATTTTGTTTCCACGCTTTCCTTTTCTGTTATGCTAATACTAGCGTGAACCAACAACTGTTGTATTTAAACAGCCAGCTTCGATGCATAATGGTGGCCATACCTCAGTTGCTGATGACAGTGGAACTGCTAATCCTGGCAATATCACTTTGTGATTGGTAAGTATTGTGAACTTGTATCGTTTAACTATCACAAAGTCATTCAACTTCACCTTTTACATCGACATTAAGCATATATGAGTTTCATTATCGAACAAAAAACTTATTGTTGAGTTGTTCCCGCAGGTTATGATTGATACACTGCATTGATCGTGGCTAACAGAAGAATCGGGTTTTCAGAAATGTGAGTCCAAAATCTATTGTTTCTCATCTTTGCAAGTTCAATCCAAGTTTATTACAGAGGATTTTTCGGAGTCATCGAGGTTGACCTGTCAAAATAGTGATGGGAATTCTAATTTATTTTGCGAAATTAGAAAACTGCACAGATTTTGGTATCTTTGGACTCATCACTCATTTGTCCATCCATGTAGCGCAACCCGTTCAATCAATTGGCAAAAATTATTCATATATCTTTACATTATACATTCAAATGCTTGATTCAGATCTTTCATAGTGATTCTTTGGATTAATGAAATAATAATTTATTTTCCCTGGCAATCTATTCTCTCTCTCTCTTCCCGCCCTGCAAAATTAGAGAAGTGGTGTCACATAGACTTGAAAATGGATACTCTAGGTGCACTAATGTGATTGTCACATTTCTGCATGTCGTTTTAGTGCTTCTAGAGTACTTAAGGTTTTGTTTGTTTATTATATCAAATATGCCATACTAGTTATCATCATTATACTTTTCCCCATTTGATTAAAAAGCCTAGATTTGTATTCACATAACAAATGCTAGCATTGAAGATCATATGGTTAATTAATGATTAGTATGGTATAAACTGTAAAAACAGTTGAATAATCACGTGTTTTGATAGACCGTGATTATAAGTGGTTTAGAAGTGTCTATTCAGATGGCATAGTACCAAGGCTAGTATTTTTCGCTTGTATCCATGTCTTTGTTCCACCTACTTTTCCTTCTTTGCAATTTTCATTCTTTCCCTTTCCAATTCTTCTACCTTCTAACAATTCCTCAATGCAATTTTTGGGGTATTGAAAAGGAGAACTGGTTGTGGTAGAAAAAGCTCCTTTAGTTAGTAAGTACAATGGATACATAAGGATTGAAACAGCTTGGCAATAAACAATCAATACTAGAACATCATTCTTCACAGGTCATTGTACAGAAGTACAAGCATGTCATTTTTAAGCCTCAAAAGTAAAAAATTGCTTCTTTCATTTTTCAAACAACCATCAAGAACAAACTGCATATATTTTAAAGAATAAAGCAGGACAAAACAATCAAATTTTACAGGCACTTCCTAAAGCATGGTCTAGACCATCTTCTATATACACTGCACTCTGCACACCTTTTTTGCATTCAAACAAATTCAAGAGAAAATAAAATAATGTATAAAAACCAACATATATGCTATAATGCTATGCACCCGACGACAATGAAAACAAGAAAACAAATATGTAAAATCTGCAAACTTAATTCACTCAGTCCCATTATTTGACTTTAATGTCCCCCTTTGGTTCTGAGGACAGGTTTTTGGAAGATGGTGATTTCCCAGTGATAGCCTTCTTTGCTTTCACTAGTGACTGTTTTACCTTTGATATGATATTATTTGACTGCTTCTGAATTGGCTTGGCTGGAGTTTCTTTTGGAAGGTCCTTGGATGTCTTTGTTGTATCATTTTCCTTGGTGGCTTCAACCTCAGTTTTCACTGGCTCCTCAATTTGTTCTTTCTCCGAATTAGCTGCTCCGGTTTTAACAAATTCCTCCTCTTGTTTTTCTTCAAATTTAGATGCCAGTGTTTCTCTAACAGGTGCACTTACAGCATTAGAGATTTCATCCACCTTTGTGTCAGCATCTCCTTCTTTCTTGTTATCAACTTCTTCATTTTTCACACTCTCTACATTCAGACTCCCTTCTTCAGGTATAGCTTCCGTTGCCTCCTTCTGTTCCTCAGGCTTGATATCAACCTCTACCTCTCTTGAAGATACTTGGACAGCATCAGGTGCTTCTGGTTCCTTCTTTTCATCCTCTGCAGCAGCAACGACCTTTTCCTCGACACTAGTAGAATTCTCTGTAACACTGGCCGCTTCTTTTGACTCAATTGCATCAGTGAAGTTTGATTCTTTCTTGACATCTTCTTCAACAAACTTTTCTTCAACTTCAGGAGATGGTTCCACTAGACTTGCAGGGTTTTCCTGAGGTTTCACATTCAGTGAAACTTGTGCAGTATTCCCTGTGGTGTTAGTTTCACTTTCCACCTCTTTTTCAGTTTTCTCTTCATTGTATGATATGGAATCTTTGGTTGTGCCATCTAGAGATCCTTCACTTTTTTCAGTTGCTTCCTTTGGCTCCACCTCCTTACTAGTTTCCCCAACTTCCTCACCTACTTGTAATTGTTCTCTTGGCTTTTCCTCCACTCCATTAGACAGAGCATCTGTATCTGTGTTCTCTTCCGACTTTGAGTTATCGGTCTCTATCACCACCTCAATATCCGAGTCTTTGGGAAGGTTAACCTCCACTGTATCAGCTGTTAGTTCTTGAACTTCAGCTGCTTCCTTTAGCTTCTCTTCTTCCTCTTGTTTGAATGTTTGAATTTCTGGTTCACTATGTTTTTCATTCACTTCAGTATCCACAAGCTCTGCCTTCTCTGTTTCTGTAGGCACTGCTTCGTCATTGTTAGTCTCTTTCAATAGGTCTGCCTCAAATTCTATTTTTCTTGTTTTTTCTTCTACAGCAATGGCATCACTGGTCTCTGCAGAGTGTTCAGGAATTGCAGCAAATGTGTTTGATTGCTCCTTTTCCTTTTGTTCTGTTGAATGCTGTTCTGGTTCTTTCTGATTTTCTTCAACTTCAGTAACCACAGGTTCTGCATTTTCTGTTTCTGTAGGCTCAACATCAGTAACCACAGATTCGTCTTCTCCTTTTTCTGTAGGCTCCACTTTGATGTTGTTGGTCTCTTCCGATATCTCCGCTGTTGTCTTTTCCTCTATGGTCTTGCTCTGTTTCTCATCGGCTTCCACTGAGGGTTCAGCATCAGCAATTGCAATTGCGTTTGGTTGTGCTGCCTCTTCTGATTTTTCTTGTGATTCTTTTTCTTGTTCTGTTACTTCCTTCTCTTCAGTGGCCACAGGCTCATGCTCGGGCTCGGGCTTTTCTTCTTTTTTGGCACTTGTTTCCAAAATTTCGGCCTGTTTCACCACCTCTTCTTCAGATTGATTAGTCTCAGCCGCATCGCTTGATTCTTCAGCAGTGTCAACTGATTTTTCAATGGTTTCAGCTTCTGGAATGTCTCCTGTCTTAGGTTGACTCCCTTCATCTGTTTCTGCAGGCTCCTTTTCTATCTGCTGTGGTGTTTCCTCCACAGCAGGTTCAGTGGATGGTGGCTTGTCTTGCTGGCTTATTGCTGCATCGTGTACTGGTTCTGCGACACTGATAGTCTGTGATTCAGGAATCAGATCCTTCTCCTCTTTCAGATTGTCTGTGACTGCAACTGCATCTGCAACAGCTTCTAATGGCGCAGAATCGTCGATTTTTTCTACCGCAACAACAGGCTCAACCTTCTCTTCACTTTCTTTCTCTACAGCTGGATTTTGTGCATCATCAACTATGTCAGGTTTCAGATTATTTTCAACAGAAACCTGCAACACTGAAGAATCATCAAACTTTTCAATCTCGGCTGCAGAAAGCTCAGCCTTCACGTCATCTCCTTCTGTGTTGGACGAAGGAGTAACTTGACCTTGCTTATCATCAGGCTTGTTATCATGTTTGTCTCCATCTTCATTGGCTAGGGAGTTGATCTTTTCTGCAATAGATTCGTCCTTTTCTTGTTTCACAAATTGCTACATAATAAAAGATGGAAAACATTGATAGTTAAATGAAGCGCTTATGCATTAACAACGAATTGATGTTTAGAAGAAAAGAAACTAGGGAATATTTTTTGAAACATGGCAGAATAAAATATATTTGAAACATATTCGCCGCAGTACAAATATCCAAGAAACCTTTTAGTGAATCTTTGCCATATTTTTTTATCTACTGCCATGTTGTTGTTTAGTTTATTAATAATTTGAAACTTCGCAGAAAATAGTCTGCATAAATAACATCATTGTTAAAATGCACATTAACATTACATGTTGCATGATTCTAACTTGTCTATGACTCTAGTGCAAAAGAACCATGTGAGAGGAAAGAAATCATAGATAAAACATTGAACACTTTTTTCCTTTTTTTACTTTTCTTGCTTTTCCATGCTGTCATCTGTGTATTTCAGATATGACATCTCTGATTCTAATCCATTTGGACCATATCCTTAGGACTTCAAGTTTTGAATCCGATTAGTCCCTTTATGCCATATGAATCAACAAAACTTGATCAATTTTTTAAGATCTTAAGATTAACTTTATTGTAATTTACGTGAATATAACAAAGGAAACAGTACTTAATGAAAAAAATATAGACATAAAACTTTTACATATAATAACAAATGATATTAGAATTATATGTCTAATTGAGGAAAATACAAATAACTAATATAATCAATTTTTAATTATGTATAAAAAACTAATTCATTTTGTCCTCAATAATACTTATTTTCTAGATCATTAGAATATATTTATATCTGTTGAATCAGATCAAATATCAGTTAAATTCATTTTCTTTTTAATTTTTGTAGTAATCAAAGTTGTATGTCTTGTATAAATAGAATTTTTATGCACCAAAGTTATCACCAACACTTGATAATCTATTACAATTGAGGGGAATAAAAGTAAGGCTGAGAAATAAATAAACAAACAGAAAAAACACTGCAAACTTTGAATTTTTTTTCTATTAGTAAATAATTTCACCAAAACAAACTCACATACATAATATTTTTCAAAAAAAAAAAAAACATCTACAAGTAAACTTTATTTATAACTATCCACTGAGTAAAGACATGCAAGCTTGATTCCAAAAAATACATATATATATATATATATAAGCTTGATCAAAATAATTAACGTGTGCTTAAGCTTAAAGGTTAAAGATCATGAGAGGTTTGAAAATGAAAAACAAACCTCGTGAGTAGTAGTAGAAGCATGATCAGATGCAAGTTCAACAGTCTCACTAGCCATAATTGATGATGTGAAAACCAAGCTTGCAAAAAATAAAAGAAGTGAGGTTCCAAGTGAAGTTGTTGAGAACTTAATTAAGATGTGAAGAAACAAATAAAGAAAGTTTCAAGTGAGGGGAATAATATGGTTGGCAACAACTCCAAGAAAAAGAAGGAAAGCCAGTTCAACTTTAGGATGAACAACAACTTGTATTTTTTTTTTCTACACACAAAAAGGAAGAAATAGAGATGTTTGACAGACTGTATGTCACATGAGCTGGTGGTATACTATTGTGATCTCAATGATTTAGAAGGATTAGGATTAATGTGTCACTAAAGTTTTTACATTAAAATACAAAATATTAAAAACTATATAAAATAGGAAATAAAAAAAGTTGATGATATAGGTGATGTGAGCTGTAGCAAAGTGACTAGTAGCTTTATTGGAGTGATTAATGGGGACCAGATCAGTGTAAAGAAATTTCTGCATTTAACGGTTGGAAATGTTTGGGCCCTCCTGTCAAACTTGGATATATATAAATAAATCTCCTTGTGGACTGTGGTTTCTCAAGATTCCTCTTAAGCAAAATTTAATTAAATGTCTTCTTCAGATTATGGAATTCATAAATAAATACTCTCTTTGTACCTATACAGGATCTCATGAAATAAATTAAGTGAGTTTAAAAGTAACTATTAATAACTATAATTATTTTTATAAATTTAGTATTTAAGAAGGATAATTAATTAATATTTATATCGGATACTTATTGTTTTTTTTATACATCATAGCATCTATTATTTTTCTTTTCCTCAAAGTATTTATCGTTGGTGGCATAAAAAGATAGAGATAAATTAATAATTAAATAATTAATGTGTTTTATAAAAGAAGATAAAAAAATTTGACGAGAATCTTAAATTTAGAAATAAAGGGACTACATTTTTATGAAGAAAAAAAAAATTTGAAACACTCGTCTCTATATAAAAGATCAGATAATCGTCAACAACACAACATAAATGTAATGTGAAATTAATTAATACCCATTAAATCCAACAAAAATTAATACCGACGCATGTGATTAGACAAAAAATAGGAAACTTTTGCTAATAATAATTTTAAGGCAACTTGTTTCTTTTAATTAAACAGCCATTATTGTCCGTTTTCTTTTATGATTTTAGGCTACATCATTATGATTGTTGCTGCCATTAAGTCAAAAATTTAATATAGTTAAGGTGTAAGAACATTATTTCATATTGCATCAATTCTCTACATCACAATTCACAATTCGGTATAAGACTTTTTTTTTTTTTTTTACCGAACATACCACATTCAAGTTGATATAAATTATAAGATAGAAAATAATATAATTTAAAGTTGTTAAAATTGAAAGAAATGAATATGTGAATAAAATAACAACATATAGATTAATAGTGTAAAACGGCTAAATTGTTACAAGTATGATGTAATATACAAATATAACAATTTTAAGTGTTTAAAAAAACTACAGTTCTAGAATTGTAACGTTAACGACGCTAAAGTTATTTATTAAATTTGCATTCGATCGAAATTGATATATCTATTTGAATCAAATAAACACTACAATAAAATGAGAAATTAAACATTGCACTAAAACCACAGTCAAAACAACACTATAAGATAATAAAATCACATAAAAAAGTTAAATATATACAAACATATATATATATATGAAAATTAATTATTTAAACAAATAAAACGGGGAATCAATACAGAGAATAGGGGTGTACATAGATAAAGGTAAACACGCGAACACAGTCACACAATTCAATTCAACTTGCGTTTTGATCCAACTCATTCAAGTTAATGTCTAACTTGAACCAACCAATTGAAACCCAATTATGTTTGGTTCAGGTATCGAATTTAACTTTTTGAACCCGCGAACCTAACTCATTAATGTGTCATATATATTTTTATTTATTTATTTACTATTGATGTATAGTTAAAATTTAGTTGTTGGACTATGATTGAAAGTTTGTTATAATTTAATTAATTTAAGTGTTTTGTTGTGTTTGTGGATGTATTTTAAGTATTAAATAAAATGTTGCGATATAATTTTATTATTTTTAAATGTTCAAGTATTTAAATTTAATTACATTTTTTTAAAATAAAAAAATATGTTTTTTTTATTACCCGTGAACTCAACCCAACCCATTCATAATTGGGTTGGTTTGGTTCGGGTTTGATGGAAGCTCAACCCAACTAAAATAAAATTGATCGATTCGAATATCAGATTTGGCAAAAAACGACTCAACCCAACCTATGTACATCTTTATAGGAAACAACAAAGGGGGATCAATCTAAGATTAGGCTTAGAGTTAGATTTTTTTTTAAAAAAAAATCTACTTTTAATTACAAAAATATTATCTTAGTAAAAAAATTAAAAAATATTATCTTGCTTTTCCTTTATTTTAAAATAAAAAAATAAATAAAATATATACACACATAGAAAAAATAAATACGTTTTTAAACTAGTTTTATGTAAACGTCCAATAAAAATTAAATATTGAATAGTTATTTTAAAATATAGTTATTAAATAAGCATATGGTAAGATGATGAATTTTTATTTGACTACGGTGTAAAATATTTTTAATAAAAAATATTTTTGATAATTCTTATTAGACTCATACAAATTTGTTATAGGGGTATTTGTGATACAATTTAGATTAATTTTGAGGAAAAAAATTTATTCAACCTAAATATTAAAATTATCGTAGTTCAACGTAATTTGGTTAACTTTAAAAAAAAACGTGATCTAATTCAATTAAATATGATTTAAATTACATCTCTTTTCAGTTGATCTGATTTATCATTGTAGTTTCTTATTATTAAAACTAATATTAAAACATCACATTAAATTAATAAATTTGACGTAAAATATAACATATACTCAATATATTAAAAGGTAACATTACAAAATAATAATAACTGATATAATAAATAAAAAATTAAACCAATAAGTATTATTAATAAAAATTAAAAATCAACAAATAATAAACTAATATAATATTTCATATTAATAAAATAAATAAATTAAAATTTATATATGCAATTTAGTTCAATTTTATAAAAAGGAAATTTAAAAACATTTAATAATATTCGATTTTGTACCTTTTTAATTTTTTTATATTAGTATGAATTTAAACACTTTCACATTTATAATTGATAAAAACTGTCACATTAAGAGGTTTTTATATTGTCAATAACTCATTATCGTTAAATAATATAACCAATTTTTTTTTTACTGAGATTACATAACTATTTTAAAAGTTATATAATCATGCAAATGACACATGTGATTGGTATAACAATTAATATGTCCCTATATTTCTTTTTACGTATTTCACAAAAATAAAAGATACTGCTTTAGTAACTTCAAGGGTTAAGGAAAACAATTAAAATTCATTTCAAAATTTAAAAAAATAAATAAATAAACAATGGTAAGTTCATTATTTAACAATTTGAGGGTCAAAACTTTCTCCTTGCAATATATCTCTATTAGATATCTCCTCTGTGTCGCACAAAAACTAGCGCTTGCATCTCTTTGTTCTTAGCCTTTTTTTTTTAATTAAACAGAGGTAGTTTAAAATTATTTTTTATTAAAAATTATTTTTTATTAGAAATTATTTTATTTCTCATTTTTTTTCCAATTTTTATTTAATTAAGTGGTTTCATATATCTCTAGTTTCTTTTTTGTTTTGTTTGTGGTTTTTTCCTTCGAGTATGATGTTTTTTTATTCATTGTCATAGTTTAATATTTTAATTTTTAATTTAATTGTAGTGTTCATTTCATTCAGATTGGTAAATCAACTTCAATTTTGTGAATCAATGATTCTGTCATTAATGTTGCAACTCCAAATACATGAATATTTTAATCTGATTAATTGTAAATTTGATTACATTTGTAGATATTTTTGATATTATGCTATTAACTTAAATATTGTGAGTTTGTTCACAAATTTATTATTTTTTATTTTAATTATTTTAAATTGAATTAGTTATTTATAGATGTAACTTTTATAGTTTTAAATGAATTAATAAAGTTTTTTAGGAAAAAAATAATAATTTGAAGGTCAAATTAAATATATTTAAAGGTGAGGTCTGTTCCACGATTGAGCGGTCGAATTAGCTAAAATTTTCAAAGGTAGATTAAGACATAGCACTTCAATGAAAATGATGTTGCCTCATGTCACTTTAGAACACTGTTGGCGTTTGCGTTTTGTGTCATTCAGTGGGTGCTCCCCCCTTCTCTAATTGGTCGAATTAAATATACTTTTGTTTGAACATTGTATTGTATGCAGTGATATATTATGTTGCTATCTGAAAGGATATATATGTATCGTTATTTTCATTGAATCCAAAAATTAAAAAACAGAATCAGAAGGCTGTGTTATTATGCTATTCTTTGGATAATATATTAGTGTTTGTTTTGGATTCTTTCTGAAAATTTATTTTAATCATTTTGAAAATTTAAAAATATTGTAAGCTGTTAGAATAAGCTTTTTTCTACGAAAAAGGTTATCTTAAAAAAAAATGTTTTTAAACTAATTTGAGATATTAACCTTACTCATCAATTTTTTAATTATTCTTGAGAGAAAAAAAAAGGTATTTTCCATTTTTTTAATATTTCATAATATTAAGTATTTTTCATTATTCTTAAAGAAAAAGTATTCTTCAATTTTTTTTGAGAGAACTAATCCTCCTTTTATGTTCTCAATAAATATTCTCTAAAAGAAGTTATAATTTTGGAAGTTTTACTATAAGGGTCACATTTGCAAATAAAACTAATCTTCAAAAGACAATCTCACATATAAATATAGTTTTATGGTTAATTAATTATAATTTTATATATTTAGTTACTCTTAATGGCTAATATATTAATTCTAAAATTTTATATAATCCTTTCTCTATATATTTGGCTCCTTTATGGAAATTAGGTTAGTTTTACCAATAAATATTATATATATCACTTTTACTTTATTATTCATTCACTTTGTATCTATGATAATTAAAATACATCCATAGTTATTAAGAATAATTTATTGAAATCAATATTCACCTTTTATCTACCATATTTTATTAAATCTACATGAAATTGTTAAATCTTATAAGATAAATTGAGAATTAGTCATTAACAACTGGTAGAGATAGAAAGCTATTAGATAGGACAAGTATCAAAGTGAGTCAACTTGAGTGGATTGACTCATCAAGGATCAATAAGAAAATGAATCAATTTAACCTAAACTTTTTTAATTAGTAAAAAGAAAATATATAACCTGGTCCAACCTAGCTAGTATAGGTTGATGTGTTAAATTTCTTGTTTACCTCACTTATATTTTTAAAATTAAATTAAATTAAAAAATGATTAAAAAAGTATGAAATTTTATTTTTATTTATCTATTTAACATTAATAATAAAATATTTATATGAACAAATAAAATTGTACTAATTTTAGTCAACTTATAACATTGACTCAAATCTAAGTAAGTCGGATCCAAGTGTTGTTAAAATAAGTGAGTCATTTTTTAAATCCAATATACTAATTAGTGGGTCACGTTGACACTTTAAAATATGGAAGGCTTATAAAAGAAATTATCATGTCTCACTTGGTTTTAAAAAAAGGAGTATATCTAACATAAAATATAATACTCCACAGTAAACTATGAAATTACATATTTAATTAGTGAAGGATTATAACACGTAACAATAATTAGCTATAAATTGGTTAATTAGTAACATTTTGTAGTTGATATTTAACCCAAAATAAAAAACAAAAAAAAAAAAAACTAAAAACTACAAAAAATTCATGATTCACGATGTATCATATGAATTTATTTATGTATGATATATGTGTTTTCGTTACTCACAAAAAGTATTCAACAAAATTTATGGAATGATTTAATGGTAAAAGAGGTTTTTATAAATCTTATGTCTTTAGTATAGTATTTGAATCAGACACTTTTAATATATCTACTAAAAATTAAAATTACTACTACACCAAAATCAAATATATTAAATTAATTAAAAATATTTTATATATAATTTATTTAGTTTTTTTTTATTTTTATTGTAAATATAATAGTTTGTTTGATAAAATTGTAAATATTTGAATTCGAATTAGATACTTTTAATACATTTAAAAATTAAAATTATCACTAAACCATAATCAAATATACGAGATTAATTCAAAATATTTTATATATTATTAACGTACTCTCTCTGCATGTGACTACATGTCCCTTTAAAAACAAAAAATATTTAATATAAATTTCATTTATAATTTTCACTATAAAATTATTATTTTCTATTGTATCTCTGATTAATATTATATATATTAGTTCCAAGATATTATATTATACTTTGTATTTATGAAAGTTAAAAATACGTGGACGAAATGAGTATTGTTTATTTTGCAAGAGGTAGTTTAGCCCGTGTGAAGAAAAAAATGGGGTGTCCTTAGGTTTATAGTATGTCCAATAAGTTAAAGTCATGGAAATAATTAAGTTGCAACACCTATTAGAATTTAAAGACCTGGTTCATCGGGGAGTATATATGTGGAGGCGCAATCATGCTCAGCAGGTTGTAGAAATATCGAGATTGAGGATCATATCTTTCTTTGGATTAGTCTTTCAATTTTCAAGAGTTCAAGCGACCTTACCCAATATTGGTGATTTAGCTCATTTCTTTAGTTGACTTGTTTGTAGTCCATTTGACGAGTGAGTTCAAACTTATGTGTGTTAAAGTCGAAAGAGTGTCATATTATTTTACTTTTGAAGCGTATAAATATCTTATTATAGTGATTGCTGAAAGTTTAGCAACGTCACTTCTCTTTTGAACTCCACCAATGGTAGACTAATCCTATATATGCTTTTCCTTAGATTGTTTGTGATGGTTTTTTGTAGTTGGGATCTTGTGTGTTAGTCTCTCTATTGTGTTGGTTGTGATTCTTGTTTGGGATGTTATGATTGGATCTTTTTTATTACTTTTAATAATTATATATTATATATACATATATTATTTATTGTTTTTCCTTTGTCCAAGTAATGGATCGTGGGCACATGGGTTTGAAAAGTACTATAGACCCAAGTTGATGAATATCTCCACAACAAAAACGACTGTCCTAGAGTCTAGTCTACTAGTCTATAGAGAAAAGGAACAAATCACTTGTTTAAAGTAGACATGTTTGGTATTTTGACTCATTTGACTCTATGATCTTACTCTCTTTGCTGTCATTGTGATTTTGTGTTTGCCACTAAACCCTTCCACCGCCTCTCCCATCTTCCTTTCTTCAAATAATCAAACTTTTTTCCTTTTCTTCCCAACACAAAACAACTTAAAATACACAAAGCCAACTACCACATTAATGCATTTTTCTTTTAATTGATTAAATACTTTATTTTTAGTTCATTAATAATATTTTTAACGATTTTAATTATTTTACTTCAAAAATGAAGTTAATATGCAGGTTATGTTGTTAATTTTAACTATTTTGTGAAATTATAGTTTAAAAAGAATTTTTTTAATTAACTTTAGGCTAATTATATTTTTAACCTTTTATTTTCACTAATTCAAAAAATTAGTCCTCCTATTTTAACATCCAACGATTTTGGTTCTTCACTTGAATTTTTTAAATAAAAAATAATGATATGATATATTTTAAATAATGTGATATATGATATAATAATATTGAATGATTAATACCAATAAAATTGCAATAAATTTTTCTAAAAAAAATTATATTCAACTTCTAAAACTATTTATTTTTGTAATTAAATTTATAACATATAAATCATTAATGCATCTAGATAGTTTTACGTCATTTAAAACATGTTAAATCATTATTTTTTAGGTAAAAATTTTTAAAAAGGGAGCAAAAATGTCATATTTTAAAATTATAAAGCAATTTTGCGAATTAGTGAAAATAAGTAGACTAAAACTACAATTACTCCTTAACTTTAATACTTTAATTAGTAAAGTAGTTTTGAGTAAAAGAATCTTCAAAAAAAATTGATCACTCCACTTCGTAACTTTTTTAAATTATCATAATTTTAAGAGTTTTCAACAAGATTTAGGAGAACCTTAACATTAAAAAATAATATATTAAAATCACTTAAAATATTATTAATAGACTAAAATAACACATTGCTCAAGCTAAAAAATATGTCAACCACTTCAATTTATTGGAAAACGAAATGATAATTAATTTTAATTGTTTAATCTAACAATAAAAAGATAGACATTCGACTTTCACTATTTATAGTAAAGTTTTTTCTACTTTATACTAGAGCAATATCCTCCTACATTAAATTTTTTTACCAAAATAAAGTTTTATGAGTTCTTTTCCTCCTCCCTCTCAAAGTTATGAAAAGTCCTCAATAATTGTTAACAACTTAAAATTAACTAATTTAAATGCATATTTTTATTATAATATTTATTTAAATTGGTGAATTTAAATGTTTAAAGTCAAAATTTTTATTTTCTATTTGGGAACAAAAATTGGCTCTCCAGCACTATTGATTGATATAAATTCAATTTCAATATTTTTCACACACAAAATTAAAGAGAATTTCTTCTGTCACTTGTGATATTTTTCAAATTAGTGAATGAACGTAAAGAGTGTGGGAGAAGAAGTTTCAAAAATTAAATGCAATATTCTTCAGATTATACCAAATACCCATCCATGACTGGGTCATACCAAGCCTGCCTCAGCTTAAACCCCAAAGACTACAAGCCAACACAAACCAAAAGTCCAGAGTCTTCTGTGTTTTTTCATTTTATTCTTATTTTTCGTTGGGTTATATGGGCTTTAAGTCATTGTTGTTGATTGTTCCGCTTTAGAAAATTTTATCCTGCACCGCTTCGGTTATCCCTATTCTACATTCTACTAAACACTTATTTTACTTTCTTTTTTTTTTTCAATGTAAAAAAACAGTAATCACCGACAAACTTCAATGAAGTTTATTCGAAACAAAACAAATATTTTTTTAAGATAAAGAAGAAAAATATGTTTTAAAAATTTAAAGTTTGAATTTTTTAGAAAATAAAAGTATTCTGCAAAAAATTTTATAACATAAAAGTATTTTAAAAATTTCAATTTAAAATTTTATTGAATATATTTGTATTTTGAAAATTTTAAATTGAATCTTTTGTAAAATATCTGTTTTCCAAAAAACTCATAGAAATTTTCAAGAATACATTTGTTTTTTTCTAAAGGTTAAATTTATATGTTTTTTTATAGTACATTTGGAATTTCGTAGAGTGAAAGAATTTTTCTGTTTTTCTAAAAACCACAGACAGAGACAAATATAAAGTTTAGAGAATTTATTAGGGTAGAGGTATAAGGTCAGTTTGTTATAGATTTTAAAAAATTATAATTTTTATTATATTTTATGATTTTGTTATAATTTAAATTAAAAAAATTAATATTTTAAATAAAAAATTAATTTAAATAATTTATAATAAAATATCATATTAAATATTTTATTTATTTATTACAACACTTTTTGAATAATAAAATTTCAAAAAAATAATTAAAATAAAAAATTATTTTGAGAAGTTATTTGTAAAATTTATTTTTGTAAAATACCTTCTTTTTAAAATGTAATTTATTATTTTCAGATAGTTATCATTTGCAATTTGATTTTTCTATTTACTTTTGCTTGAATTTTAGTTACATTCAATTTTTGTTACATAAGTGAATATGTTTGTGTAGGCGGAGTAAGTAAATGGTTATACTTTTCAATATTCTCATGGGTTAAATTTAAATGAAACTCGATTTTTTTAGAGAAATGAAGCACACTTAATATACGTGTCCTACACGGATTTGATAACATTCATATAAAATTCAATCAAAAATTAAATAAATAAAAATGTGTCAGAGAATTCATTTTCATGTATATGTCTCTCTCAACAACACACTTTTTTTAATGTAAAACCTTTATTCATTCAATTTATAACCGTTATAGCAATATAACATGGGATCATATATAGTTTGTTTGCTTCCAAATAAATCTTCTCTTAAAGTTTGGTGAGTGATTCAAAATATATGTACAATCTTTTAAGGTAGCGCCCAATTCAGACCGGTTTTAAGTCTTTTATAAATGTTTTTATAATCCAGTTCGATAGACATTTGTCCAACACCTTACTCTATACCTTTATTTTTATATCTATAGCCATACAGATTTTTTAAAATAACAACTTTATCTTTGAAATTTTTTATTATTTTATAAATTTATTCTTTTTTTACTGTAGAAATATTTTCAAAACAACCTATTAAAGTTTTTCAATACATAAAACTTTTCGGTAAACTTAAATGTATGTTTCTTATTACAAAACTTTGAAAATTTATACTATCGAAAAATATGCAAAAAAGTTTTACGAGGTAGACGATTTTTTTTTAAATAGTTTTAAACTTTCGAAAAACTTAAGGGTTTGAAGTTTTCTAAAACAAGTTGTGTACTAGAAAATTTGTGAATAAATTTTTTTGTATGTATCTTTTTTTTAAAAAAAAGAAATATTATTTTTAAATTTTCGGAAAACTTAAAGTTTCAAGTTTTTTAAAACAAACCGTATGCCGGATAATTTAAATAAAAATTCTGGTACATACAAATTTTTTTTTTGAATTTAAATTTCACGAAAACTTGTAGTTTTAAGTTTTTCAGAACAAGTTGTGTACTAGAAAACTTAAAAAACGTTTTCCAATACAAAACAATTTTTTTAAAAATATTTTTAAATTTCCGAACACCAAGGCCGCCCCAACACGTTATTATTCTTGAGTTTTCTATCAAGCACCCCCACAGTTGTACCTGCCACCCCCAAAACGTATAAAAAAACAGTTTTATCCTTTTAATCATTTATAATAAGTTTCAAATTTTATAGTTTTGAAAGTTTCCAAATCTAGAAAGTTTCGAAAGTTTTAAAATCTAGAAAGTTTCGAAAGTTTTTAAATATGAAATGCTTCGAAAGTTTTTCTATTTCGAATGTTTTTAATTATACGAAAGTTTCGAAATTTCTGGAATTTTCTATTTCAGAAGTTTCGAATTGTTCAAAAGTTTCGAAAATTTTAAAAATTGTCATTTCAAAAGTTGCGAAACTATTAGATGAGACATTTTCAAAAGTTAATAAATAAATTATTAATATTTTAGTTAATAGCTATAGAAAATGTCTTTAGCATAATTAATGGTATTTTCAAATCTATTCTCTCTAAATTTTATAAAATAATGAAATAAGACATTTTAGCTGTTCTGCAGCAGCATGAAGGACTCATGTAAAAAAATTCATCTTTTAATCAAAGAAGAAAATAGTGTGTATACGTTGTACCACTTCAATAACTGATATTAGTAATATTTTCTCATATCATCAATGTGATAGCTGTTTGTCTCATAATTTCTTAATTTATAACTAATATTTCTCTCATCTCTACTAACTTCATTAGTCATTTTACTTCCATTAAAGAGAGTATTAAATAATTTGCAACAAAAACAAAATGTTTTATTCAAGTATTGAGAAGTGTCTTGAAAATTCATCTTTAATAAAATCTATATCAGTCAGCAAGAGAAAATATTGGTTGTTTTGATAAATTTATTTATATCCGTTTTGCGATTTAATAAAAATTCAACTCTTTTTTATTTTTATAATTTATATAGTCTGATTCATATTTTCGAGTTGACATTTATATGTTAGATTATTTATTAAATTAATATAATTAATATTGTATAATATTTCATTTACAATTGATAATAATGTTTATTGATTTAATACTTGTTAAAATAATATTAAATTTATATAAGATTTTATTTTTTATTGATTGTAGTTTTAAAAAAATTATTTTTTAGAAGGTCAGAAAACACTTATTTTATGGCATTACCCTTAGGTTTTCTGAAACAAGATATACTTTTTTTCAGAATATAACTTCTATACCAGAGTATACTAAAATAAAAATGTCATCATCTTAGGACACTTGTAGAGTAAGAATATAATACGGGAGGTACATGATAAAATTTTCACAGTTGATGATGATTTTTTAAGGCCCTATGCTTCTTTTTATTGGGCTAGTGGATATCATGATAGCATGTTGTTTTAGCTTGAAAATTTTACTCGGTACTCTTAAAATTATAGGACTACTTCTACAAATGTGATATATTTGTCGTTATATATATTAAAATTTGTCATCTTTTATTTCAGTTTTACAGTATACAAATGAATACCAATTTTTTTTTATTATATTGGAAAAGGTTTTTTAAGTTTTTCGATAGACACTTAATTACCGAAATATTTTTTTTGTAAATTTTTCAGAATTTTTTTTATTTTATTTTTTTATTCTTTTTTCACAAATTTTTCGATGCATAAGAACTTATCAAAAAACATATGAAATTTTTTCTGATATTGTACATTTTTCAACTTTATATATTAGAAAACGTTTTTAAAAGAAAATAAACTATATATATACATTGTTATAAAAATTTAAACATTAATTGTTTCAATACACTCTTACAGAAAATAAACTATATATTTTTGACTCAATGCAATAAATATAATGAAAGAAAATTCAAAGATAACACAGTGGTTGAAAAGTTCAAATCAATTCATATATTTTGATAGTTAATTTTAAGTCTCTAGAGTAATGAATATTTTTTGACTAGATAATCAGTAATCGATTAGAATGCTATTTTGAATTATATATAAATATATAAAATATTTTTACTGCTATTAAATTGGAGTGAAATAAAAAGTGAATAGAAGGATTTGGTTAGATTTGTTATATGTGATTAAGTTTTTTAATTAAACAAAAGTTATATTTGTGTTTAGATTTTTTCAAGGGCGGAACCTCTTGAGTAAATAAATTTTGTTTTTTACGGATATACTCTCGAGTACGTACACTTATTTTTTTTCAAAGGTATACTTTTTAGATATACCCCTCAGAAATTTTGCCAGGGGAAAACGCGTGTGTTTTTTTGTAGCGATTATATATAGTTTTTTATTTTAAGATGTATAAGTAACAAAAACATTTTTGGTGTCTGAAAAATGAGATCTTGTGAAACCTGGTAAGAGTTTCACATTCACATTGATTGAAATATGAATTGACTCTATTTTGTAACTATGAGTTAAATTAAATATAAAATACTTTATATTGTAAAGATTATCCACGACTTTACAAAATTCATTAGACTAATGACTTATTTGGTGAGAACTATTATTTACTTATAAATATTTTGTATTGTAAATATATAATAATTTCATATATGAGAAAAATTCAATTAAGTAATTGTAAATAATTTTTTACCTTTTAGATAGAAATCAAATCAAAGACTGCAATTAAGAAAATTGAGAGAATGACAATTAATGCAAAACTATTTACATACCTCTTTGAAGAATATGTATGTTTTTAAGGATGGGGATAATCAATTTATTTTTTGACAAAATTAAAAATGGCACGGCAAAAAAAAAAACCCTTCTTCATAAATAATGATATTATTGTTTTACAGTTTAAGTGTTCCAAATTAAAACAATCAATTTAAATGATTATTGTCTAGTATTGCTTTTATTGGTGTTCTATGGAAATTAATTGCTTGATTAAAAATTAAATATATATTAATATATGTTATTTTGAGTTATTTCATATTTTTGTACTTGACTTAGTGAGATAATATTTAACGTAGAATTAGTATGAGAGTGGAATTGATGAAAAACTGATACGTGGCTTATAAAATACTTAAAATCAGTCTCAAATAATATTAGTATAGATTATTTGCATGTTTTCACCAAATGAAAATTTGGCATGAATTGTGACATGGTGGTTACATTTTTAAAACGAATATTTTTGGGCCTACAAGCTAATCCAATCCATTGTGGGCAAGCTGAATTTTTGTGTTTTGGATTTTTTAGAATCCAGCCCATATTTTATACTACCTCCCTTTAAAATATTGTACTCTCTTAAAAAGTTACTTGTCATAAAACTATTTAAAATACTCCTAATTGTTTTTCATTTTTTTTGTAACTAAAAGAAATAAATAATATAAAAATAAATTTATAAAATGAATATAAATTACTTACAAATTGATTACTATTTCTATTTTTTTAATTTCCTTAATTGAATCAACAAAGTCCAACGTTTAGAAATTAATGTAATATTAGATTTATTAGAACATCTTCTTTGGTGCAACTCAATTTTGATACCTTAAATGAGGTCTTCCATGTCATATCATCTTAAAGTAACTTACTTATTTTTTATTTCAACGATATAACTTTTAAGAACTCATATTATGTTCCACAATTTTAACTCATATATTAATATTTTATTTACAATTAATTTTATTATAACTTAAAATATTAATTTAAATATTTTAACTAATATTAATATGAGCAAAATTAAACTTAAATTTTTATAACAATAATTAAAAATCAACGTTAAATACATGATATAAATAATTTAAAATGATAAAAATATATAAAAAATTTGGTTTAAAAAAATGTTGTCAAGTAAATTCCAAAGATATAAAATTGTTAGATAAAAGTTATGATAATAAAAAATAGTGTAAAATTAAGAACAAAGAGATGAAATTATGAAATAAAAAATGAATAATATTTTCAAATGACCACAATTTATAGAAGAAATTTTATTAACAAAATAACTATTACAATTTTTCACCGTGAAAAATATAATAATATTACAACAGTCTTTTTTTTTAAATTCGTTTTGTGTCATAAAATCATGTTTTGTAAGTGTTGCTTCATGGAGCAATAGACATTTGAAAAAAGATCCTCTTAATTTTTTTTAAGTCTCTAATCTCAACCCTTAACCAATTTTTATTCTCTCCTTTTATATTTTAAGGATTTAGATCTAACACATTATTATTTCCTAAAGAAATTTCCACTTGAGAGGATCTTAATCAGCATTTCCACTTGACAAACTCCAATAGTTAAACTTCTTAAAAGTAATTATGTTGGTTGAAAAATCACCGAAGAACTGAACGTTGGAGGTGGCCTTAAGTTGATGTAAATTCTCAATTTTGACAACCTTAACCGAAATTCATAATCAAGCAATGATATAAATTTAGCTACAAAAATTGACTAACACATCCTAGTACAGAGCGAAACTGCAAAAGTGAAAATGTAATTATTCAACTATTGACCGCGTTAACACTTTTTTTGTGGTGGGGTTATGGCTATGAAAACTCTTACTATAATTTTTCCTTGCTATTGAAGTTAATTTGCTTCACATAACAAAAAAATAATTAATTCCAATGGATTGCAGAATGTAACTAAATAATAATAAGTATTAAGAGAGGTGTTATTGAAAGCAAGTCATGAAAAAGACGCTTCTGTTTATGTCATCATCGCTTATTGTTTGACAAGACCAACGATAATTAAGATGTTGTTAACGAAAACTTATGAAATATGCATGTGCTTGTGTTTCCAACCAGCTTTATTAATGGGCCAATTTATTAGAATAACTTAAGGTCTTCTCAGATTTGAAACTTTTGTTAATATTCTAGTATTATATTGCAGTACTACGTATCGATAATATGGAAATTCTCACTATTCAATCTACTCTCAATTACTTTGACCACATACATTGACAAGAGTTTAAGCACTATCATTTGCTTACTGCTCAGCAAAAACAACTTTTAAGTTGTACAAATTTAGTAAACGTCTACAATCATTTATTAAAAACTCATTCAGTAGAAATTGATTTAGTATTGCACACATCATTCGTTACTTGTTTCCAATCCATTTCAAATATAACATGAGAGAAGTGAAATAGATAACTACCATTTAACTGCATAAAGTAAAGAAAAATCATCTCATGAAATAATGAGATATTTCCTCTGGCTCCAATTATAAAAATAAAAAATAAAAATAAAACATCAATATCAATTAACTTATTCATTACTATTATCTTTTAAGTCACAACTTTTTATTATAAATAAAACAAAAAAAAATATTTTAAATGTTTCTTATAATTGGAACCTAGAACAACTAACTATTGCTCTTTCTTGTCAATTTGTTCTTTGTGGAATTAGATTAGGAAGAGATGGTTTTATGATTAATGCAGCAAAAGCATCTCTATTTTTCAAGGTCATATGGATTATGTCTCCCTCTCGTTCAAATGCCCATTATGATTTTCCAAATCTTTTGCTCATGAATTTCATTTCACAAATCTCTCACCAACGGTTATATAGCAATAATAAGGTAAACTTTTATTTTAGTCTCTAAAAATATACGACACTATCATTTTAGTCTCTAACAGAACAAAAAATTTAAATTAGTTATCGAATCATCAAAAGGTTAGTTAGTTTAGTCTTTAGCGTTATAATGATTATCAACTATTTTGACAGTAAATAATACTTTTTAAAGACTTTATAATAGTAAATTGTATTTTTCAATGACTATTTTGATGATTCAACGACTAATTTGAGTTTTTTGTTGAGTCAAAGACGAAAATGATAGCGTCTTATATTTTCACGGACTAAAATGCTTGTTTACTCAATAATATACTACTACATATGTCCTTATATATAAGACTACTCGATCAAATCACGAGAATTAATAAAATTAATAATAGTATTATCAATGTTTATATTAGTTACTTCCTCTGTTCTGAAATAATTGAGTCGTTTATTAATTTAATGAATTAAAAAAATATATAAATGAAAGAGAAAGAATATCAATTTTATCAAATTATTCTTGGTAGATATTGTTGCTCTGCCAATATCATTAATGTATAGTAAAAACCAATTAATTGAAAATTATGCAAATAATATTAATTAAAGAGTACAATTGTAAAAAAAATGTATTGTAAATTGAAATGGTAACTCATTTTAGGATTTTTTTTTGTTTGTTTGTAAATGGTCAATTATTTTGAAACAATTGAAGTATTAGTTTTTCATTTTTATTCTTTTAAAAGAAAATTGTTTTTTTTTTATTATAGTATTATCCTTGATGGTAAGAAAATGTAAATTAATTAATAATATGTTAGTAATTAAAAGAATAATTAATGTAGTTGAAAATTTTAAGAGTGTCGACACAAAATTTCTGAAAATTAGTTTTTGTTTTCTATTTTTAAAAAGAAAAAACGGAAACTTCTTTTTGATGTTTTCCTTCTCTATTTTGGATTTTAAAAAGAGGTGGAGAAGTGAGTTTTTATTAATGGCATTTCAGTAAATATATGAATTTTTTTTCTCTATTTTTTTTTTTAATATTTCTCTATTTGTCTATGAAAAATAGTCGCAGACACTTCCTAAATATTAATGTGTTTACGTGTTTTTCAATTTTGCTTACTTGTGGTCTGGTTAATTTCTTTTTTAATAAAACTTATGGTAAATATTGCCAGGCCGGTCTTTTTTAGTATATTTTAGGTGTTAAATTTTTTTAGCCTCTAATTTTACTGAAAAGAATTATAATAATTTTGAGTTCGATAAAGAAATAAGAATATAATTAAAAATTATTTTAGTTTGGATATGAATTTGCATTATTGTTAACAATTTGTATTTTAAGTGAATTTTATTGATCACTTGTGTTTAATTAATTAGTTATTTTAGGCGCTCAATTGAACACTTCTTCCTCTTCTTTCTCTAGTCTGTCACTAAATTTCATGTATCATTTGTGTTTAATTATTTGATTATTTTAGGTGTTTTATTGATATATTAACGTCCATCAAGTGCATATTCAGATTCAATAAATAATTTTGATGTCATTAACGTTACAATTTCATATGCATGTGTATTTCAGACATTTCAAATTTTTCATATTTGTAGACTTTGTCACAATTGTAGATATTTAGTCATTTTATGCTATTATTATTTTGGATGTTATAAATTTGTTTGCAGATTATCCTTTTTTAGTATAGCAGTTTTGAATTGTATTATTGATTGACATAACTTTTATCAATTTAAATAAATGAATATCGTTTTCAGTCAAAAACAAATTAATTTATTTCTAATCATAACTCAAATGTTCTATATTATTTAATAGTTATATCTATGTATGAGAATAATTTTTAAATATTTATTAATATTTTTTATTTTCTAGTTAAATATAAGTAATGGAGTGAGTTAAATGGATGATCTCTTTATCACTTTAATTCATTTCTAATATAAATCACTTCCTCGAGAGAGTTTAATTTTACTATTTCATCTCTTAAAAAAGTTTTAAATTGTAATTATTAAAATATGGTGATGATTTTTTGTCACAATATAAATTAAATAATCCTAATTTGATATCTATAAAAATTTGATAATAATGAACATATGATTAATGAATAGTTTCGTAATAACTGTATAATTGATTTTTCCGCAAAAAATATAAAAGGCTAATATCCAAACAATATACAATACAATTTTCTTATTTATAATAAGGTATTAAACATCTTAATGGGTGACATGAATTTTTAGGAATGTTGAATCATTTCATATAATAGTCAACAAACTAGTCATGTATTTGTAGCCGTTTGATTAAAAATAGATGATTTAAATTTAAATTTAATATTTTTTAATTTATACAATAAAAATAAAAATAACATTTTATTTGACCATCAGATCGAGATTAAACGGTCACCGATACTCTGACTATGTAAATGTGGGAATCTAATAATTGCATCGAATTTCATTTTAAATTTTACTTTGTGTTTTTGGAGTTAGGTTTATTATTTTTTAGTGCGATGAAGTTTTAATTCTTGTTTGGGTTAGAAGTGTTTTATTTTAGATTAAAAAATGTTGGGTTTTATTTGCTTTGACTAAAAGATGTTTAGGTTATTGTGATTTAAAAAAAAATGTTCATTTAAAAAACAAAAGTTTGTAAACCGTATTCAAAATTTTTTTACCAGACAAGTTTTTAATTTTCTCATTTCTAAGAGAGTTTAAAAAAAATTGAATTATCAAACATATTTTTTTTATTATCTTCTCAAAAACAATTTTAAAAAAATTATTTAGAAAAACGATTGTCAAAAACAGAAAATTAAAATTCAATCAAGCAGATCTCTATAATTCTTTCTGTTTTTTTTTTTCTTCTAACTTTTAAATTAGAAAAAGAAAAATTGGAAGAAAGTTGGACCAAGGCCAAGTGGTTTTCAATATGTCAAAAACAGAGGGCGTTTATGAATAATTGCTAGGACCGTGTTGTTTAAGAGAGAGACAATTGAAAGGGCAAGATTAATTATTGCTGATCTATTTCTCCTTTCAATATTAACTATTGCTGTTCTATTTCAACTAGTACTCAATTCTTTTATAGACAATTTTGAAGCTAATTGACCACAACAAAAAAGGTTAAATAGAATTAAGGGTATTTTAACACTCTTTAGTCCAAATTTATGACATTATACATTGGACCTAAATAAAAATTTTGATATTAGGCATGGCCTACCAAGACTAATTAATATAATTATAATTATTTTATAACATATATATTCACATTGATAATAATTATCTTGTTGTGCAATTTCCTTTTGGTGTAGAAAAAACTGCGGTACCCCGGAGGTCAATTTACTACGGTTTGCATACATGTTCCCAAAGGAATCCCAGCTCAGCACTTGTAAGTCAATTATGTACAATTCATACAACAGTGCATTTGTCTCGAGTACCTTTCCACGTAATTAATTTTAGAAAAATTTATTATCCTCGGACATTCATACACTCAATCTACTATTTAAAAAATTTGATATAATAGAAATTTTTTTTGATATAATACGTTTGATGATGTAATAGAAAGAGAAAATAAAAAAATAAAAAATGAGTATTGAATAAATATTAAAAAATTTGAATTTTTTAAATATAATTTCTCTCAATTTTTATAACAGCATAAGCTTGGATTTTTTTTCCATACATCCCTTTTTGAAATAATTTTTTTTTTTAAATACTTTACTTTATAATTAATATATAAAAATGCTCTACATTTTTTATCTTTAGGAGATCGTTAGTTAAGAATGCAACTATCTAAAGGATAATTTTACTTCCTCTTTTAGGAGGCCGCATCCAATGTGATCATCTATATATTTTTTTAACAAATAAAAAATATAATGAATTAATACATAAAATATAATAAAAAAACTAACTTATATCAATAAATTCAACAAAATACATTAAATAGAAAGAAAAAAAAATACATGAAATTTTAATTAATCATGTATACTTAAATGTCCTTTAGTTCCCCGATTGAGGTGTGGGTTTGATGTTAATTGGGCATGAGTTCGGAAGGAAGAGATTGAATATTAAAATGAACGTGATAATCACGTATCTAAGATTCATTCATAGAAGATATTTTACACCACATCACCAAATATATGAATTGATTTATGCAACACGCCAAATTATTTATTTTTGTCGAACAATATGTGCGTGATCTACATTTGCATCCGTCATCATATCCTTGTGTCCACTCAAACCCTCAATCAACCCCACATGAACAAACCATGCACAAAACTGCCACATAGCCATCTTCATCATCGTCTCACATACATATCGAACCATACATTACATATTATAATTCACCACTACCACATAGACATACACTTATATAAATATCGACTCAATATTACATTTCGTTAATGCCATAAATACAAAACCTTCAATTACTTAATAGAACATGTGATTTTCTATAATTTTTTTGGAACTCATTATACAACTCCTGAGTCAGTTTATATTGTTTTTGATTCCATGTATAATCACTATACTCAAAATTATCTCAAGATAGGTGGCAATAACTATAGTCCACACAAAAATCCTTTAATAATTGAAAACGACGACGAGAAACATGATCAAAATAAAGATCAAATGCAATAACTTAAAGTCGTTAAAAGAGCTAAACGAGTTCAGAAACCTCCTAGATTTGGGATTGGGGGGACATTTAGTGGACATGGTTAATTAAAATTTGATATATTTTCCCTTATTTAATGTATTTTGTTGTATTTATTAATATAATTTAGGTTTTTTATTTTTATTATATTTTATGTATTAATTTATTATATTTTTCATTTGTTAAAGAATAAATAACCAATATATAGATGACCACATTTCCAATATGCGACTTCATAAAAGAAAAATAAATTATTCTTCAGATTGTCGCATCCCCAACCAGCGACCTCATGAAGGTCTAAAAAACGACATTTTAATATATTAGTTTCAAAGTAGAGTATTTTAGAAGAAAAAAAATTCAAAAAGAGAAATATTAAAAAAATCCATGAGCTCCATGCAATAGAGATACTCTAAATATATGTTTAGACCGAAAATAAATTTGATATAATTAATAACAAAATGTATGTTTAGATTGAAAATAAATTTAGTAGAATTAATCCCAGTGACTATGATTTTGGCAAAAAAATATGTTTTAAAACTACAACAAAAGCACATTATTATCATAATTTTGTTAACTTATTGTGATTTTAACATGCATTAAGTTGGAACCATAGTTGGTTATAATTATATAAGCAATTGTAGTTAATCAATAATAGGAATTTTAGTTATGAAATCTCAAACAAGAGGCAGTTGTTTAATAATTTATGATCAAAATTCTGAATTCTTAAAAGTTTATCTTAAAAGTAAACTTGTGTTTGAATTTTGTAAATTTCAAAGTTTAATATCACATGTTTAACATGAAGATAAGAGTTCAAAGTAAATTGTATCGTTGGTGATACTAAGTGTTGGTTTTAATTTTGTAAAGGTTAAAATTAATTTTAAAGTTGTAAAATTAATTTTGGTGTATTTTGATATTTTTGAAAAGAATTGATTATGTCTCCAAATTAATTTTAACTTTAAATTAATATTTATAGTTTTTGAACTCAACCATGATTTTTACGTTAAAATTTATTATTAACTTCCCTTTTATGTAAATATTTCTAAATATAAATCATTTTACATTCAACTTAGTTTCAATTAAAACTATTTTATAAAATTAATTTTAATCACCTTAAAATCAAATAGGATTCGTTTTTAACCTTTGTTTATGGGTGCTTCCTTACAAGAGCGGTTCTTCTTCCAACAACACTAAAATTGTCACTTTATCACATGTCATTAGAAGTGGGAATAGGCCAGGTCAGACTTTGAAAGGCCTAAGCCTGGCCTACGATTAATTTTTTAGGCCTAAGTCTGGCCTACGGCCTATCATAGGCTTTTTTTTCAGCCTGACCTAGCCTTTTTAAAAATTTGGTCTGGCCTGAAAGCCTATTTAAAAGCCTTATTCACATTAAAATATTTAAATGTTATATTTTACATTTTTTAAATAGGCTAAATTAGAAAGTTTTATATAAGAAAAACTAATAAAATTATAATCAAATATAATATAATAAAATAATATTAAAATAGCCTAATTGATAGATTTAAAATAGGAAACAATAATATTAATAAATAACATTAATAAATAATAAAAAATATATATACATATACTTTAAAATAGGAAACTATAATATTAATAAATAATAATAAAAAATAACATTAATAAATAATATATATAGGTCGGCCTGTCAGGCCAATAGGCTTTTATATAAGCCTGAACCTGACCTATTTAAAAAAATAGGCTTTAAAAATAGCCTGCAGGCCAGATCATAAGTAGGCCAGGTCATAAACGGACGGCCTAGTCTATTCTCATCCCTATGTCATACTCATAGCTAGAAATATACGACTTTTTTTTAGCGAATAAACTTGTGGCTAAAAAAACGTTACTCCAACACAATTGATCATGAAGCAGATGTTTGGATTGGATCTAAAATGGCAGGGCAAACATCCAGTGGGAGAATTACGTTTAGAGCATGTTTGGAACAGATATTTTAATGAGATAATGTATTTTTTGTTTTAAGAAATTAATTAATTTTTATGTAAATTCTAATATTTTAACAAAAAATTTAGAGAGTTTTTAAAATAAAAAAATTTTATGAAATTTTTTGTCAAAATTAAATTCAAGAAATTTAAAATACTACTTAAAAATTAAGAATTTAAAATTCTTTCATTACTCTATACAATAGAAATCACAAATTGGTCTTCATAATTCTTTTAAATTTTACAAATTGCTCTTTATATTTTCTAATTTTACAAATCAGTCTATAAAATTTACACATTGATCCTTAAAATGTTTTACAATAAAATTAATTCCTATAATTTTTAAAAGTTCGCATATTGATCCATACATTTTAAAATATTGTAAATTGATCCCTTTTTTTTCGTATTTTGAAATTGGCTCCACAAATTTTTTAAATTTGATAAAAATAACCTAACAAAATTTAAGAATGAATTTTTTTTTTACTCTATCCAATCAATAATTTAAAAATAAAGAAATTAAATGAAAGCTAATTATTCTAAAATTTTCAATTATCTTATACAAAAACAGTAGGATTCGAAAATCAAAACCCTGTGAATGCGAAAATCAAAACAAACACTTTAGGATTTCACCTTCCATTTACTATATATTATAAAAAAAATTGATTATAACATTGAATTATTTGTGGATTTATCCGGTCCCTTCAATGAATTATCACGCAGTCTTTTTTTTTTTTTACAAAATGAATTATCACGCAATTGAGTTATATGAAAGCAAGTCCAATTTAGATTTTAATTTGTTAAAATATACTACCTATTTCATATATGTTCCAATCATTTGGTGTCAGAGAATATTGATTCCCATAAACAGAGACATCAATTTTCAATTGCAATGAATCAAAGCAAAAAGCGGAAAAAGATACGACGAAGCCGTAGCTGACCAACTTCATTTTGCTCACTAATTATTTATACGACCCAATTGATTATTTATTTTAATTTATATTGTACCAAATATACAAAGACACCTTTAATTAAAAAAATACCTAAAGACACCGAAGCCGACACATATTATTAGCATATACTATCATATTGGAAAATATTAGTAACATTTTACAATTTTTTGAGTTTGACTTCACTTAACAGCTCACATGAAAAATATAAGATAAGATATATTAGTATAAGCCTATAATAACTATAAGCTCGTGATGAGGTGCGGTTACTTAAGCATCTCCTCATAATGTTTTTTATTTATTTATAAATTCAAATGTACAATTGGATGGCTGAATTAGGACATGGCTAAGGTCATGGAAGCTTCATAATGTCAGAGCCAAGACAGGCTATCGCATAAGGGTATCTATATTAAGTAATATCAGTAATATAAATTTGTATTTTTAGAATGGCTAATATTAATATTGTTAATATTTGATTAAGAGTGAGAATTAAATCGCTTCTCTTTTTAATTTCATTACTCAAGGCACCAAATTGATCTTATATCTTTGCAATATAAGTTTGTATTTTTATTGAGATTTGAGAGGATAAGGATAGCTTTTAGTGTTTAGAGCCGTGAATTAAATTGAAAAACTTACATGCATAGGTAAATATATCAAACAATTGAATATTGGTGAGTGCTCTAGCTAAGGATTTCCAATTCAATTCATTGATTATTTAATTTAAAATTGTTAAAGGGAACACACTTTCAAAAACAACCTTTTTTGACCCTCATAGTATTAATATGCATTTTTTCTTTCACACGGTAAACTCATAGTTTTTATTTAAAGAGATGTTTATAAAAAAAATAACATGTACAAAAAAAAATTACAATAATAAATATTTTCAAATACTAACTAGCTAGGATTAGGATTGTTGTGTTACCTTTTGGAAATGGAGTACCTACCTATTTAATTGATCAATAAGCATAAGAGTTTATTAATTTTCAATTGAATGATCTGTCCTTCCCCAAAAATGCATACTAATTACTAGCTAGTTCATGATATAACTATCTGATTTTCTTTTTCTGTTAGTCTTTGGATTCAAGAGGCCATCCAACTAAAGAAGGCGAAGACTCGAGTTTACAGAATTGTAGTTTATACATGCAATAAATAATCCCTCCCTTTTACATTTTGGGAAATCCTCCATTGATGACAATAATACCCTAGCTAGCTAACAGGGTGGCCATTTAAATTTGTCTCATCTTATCTTCAAATATTATAAAATTATTATATCAAACTTTTTTTTCCACAAAAAATTTCAAATTTCAAATTTTTAATTTTATGTTTTTTTTTTTGTAAATTTCATTTGTGTGTTTAGCCTTTAAAATTACCAAATTAGATATAAACATCCATGAAAATATTTTGTAGAGACTAAATATTGTAACCGGCTATTTATAGAAAATAAAACATATTTTTCATTTTTTATTTATAACATGTAAAAAGAGATTTATATAATTTTTAGGTCAAATAGCGGTCCCTTAATTTAATATCAGTTAACGTTTTAGTCTTATCTTTTTTTTGTTCTTTTCGATTTGATCATTTATTTTAATTTTAAGTGACAATTTGATCTTTTATGTTTTAAAATGTCAACAATATTATCCTTTTTTTTACAAAAATTTAAAAAATTCATCAAAATTTTCAACCAAAATACATAAAATTAATTATATTATTTAATATAATACAAATTTCATCAAATTTGTAACTCAAATCTTCAAATAAACTCATATTTTTATTCTTTATTTGATGTTGTTAGAGATGAAAATATGAATTTATTTGAAGATTTGAGTTTCGAATTTGATAAAATTTGTATTATATTGAAGAATATAATTAATTTTATGAGTTTTGGTTGAAAATTTTGATAAACTTTTTGAATTTTGTAAAAAAATGATAATATTGTTGACATTTTAAAACATAAAAGATTAAATTGTCATTTAAAATTAAAATAAATAATTAAATAAAAAAAATAAAAAACTAAAACGTTAACTGAAATTAAGTTAAACTTTTATATTATATTATTTATAGATCGATTTATTACATAAGTATATATGTTGTAGATCGTTGGTCCACAGTGGCCTTTTTGGACCTTTGGTCTCTCATTTGTTCTGTGATTTGTGACTAGAGTGAGAAATGGTACATAGACCAAAATCGCATAACCATTTTCTTTCCAAACGCACCACATTTTAACTTTGACTGATAGTAGTAATTTTTTCTCTATTGTATGTCTATGCAATAGCTACAACCTAGCTAGATGTAAGATAGCCACTTTGGTCTGCCATTCTGTTATGTTTCTGAAGTGACGCATACAACATTCTCCCATGATAAAGATATATCATATCTTCTTCATTATTTGTATTTAGTTAAATCAAAAACTCTTACTTTATTTAGAAATTCGACTCCAGTAATTTATAAACTATTATATTATTGAATTGACTAAAATATCTTTTAACTAAATAAAATTATAAGACTTTATTTAAGACTCAAAAACGGCAATGTTGCAAAAAAATAGCAGTACGAATTTGAAGTCACAACATTGGCAGCTTAGCATCACTTATAAGGTAAAGAGTTTAACTCACGTATGAGAATTAAGATACTCTTTAGTTTATTTTTTTAGCTCTAGATTAAAGGCTATTATTTTGGTATACTAAAAAGTCTTACACTATTTAAAAATCGAAATTAATGATAGTTTATAAATATTCATATTCTTTAATTTACCAAGACACCATCTTGAGAAAATAGTATGGTAGACATAAATTTTGAACAATTTTAAATTTATATTATGTATAATTACCTTTATCACGATGAATATTAGCTGATAGATAAAAATATATCACATATAATGAGTTGCACTACAATACATATTTTAAAGTCAATTTAGTGCACATTTAATTTTACGGTAAAATTATTAAAATTACGTTAATTCAACATCTAAACCAAAATCTAAACCAAACATGGCACTTGGTAAAATTAGAATACAAGTCTAGGCCATTTGATCTTTATTGAAGGGTGGAGACTCTTTAACCGCGTGAGCATGGGTGCAATTTGTTGTAAGATTGGATGATCCAAAATTGTCCTGTTTTCGTATATATTTGTGAGGCAGAAATGCAGGGTACAAGAAATAAACAAGGGACAAATGCATTATTGTGATTGTCACATTTGTATATAGAAGTACAGTTGTTTATTTCTATTATTAACTTTGGTTTTAGTACCCTACCTAAAAAATACAACGGTTTTTAATAATTATTAATTAGTATCTTTCCACACAACCATAGAAGTCGTATGAAGTCAGAAAATTTGACATTCAAGAAAAACCACATTTAATTATTTAATTAAAAAAAATAAGATACGTAATTTTCAAGTTGCAAAAATAATGAACCATTTGGATAGTTAGTTGAATTAACCTTCTCATATGTCAAAAGCAATTTTGCAAAAAATTCACCTAAAAAAGCCAAAGAGAAAATAAAGTTATTCAAGAAAAGGAAAGGGTGATAGAGTTTTCAAAATTTTGAGTATTATCACCAAAGGGAACAAAAGAACCTAGAGAATTAAGGTTATGTTATCATCAATTTAATGAAGTATACTTTTTTTTGCATACCTTGCTACTCTAAGGTTTTAATTGTACACACGAGAATTTTTCTAACTTGGTTAATTTATATTTCATATTACTCTTCTTGGAGTAGGTTTAGACTAGCAAAGCCACCCCTTCAAATTCTATACATAGCTCTCTTTTTCTCTCTCTTATTTCCATTATATCATTTGAGAATGGAGACATCTCGTCACATTTGAAAACTTTGAAACACACAATATAAGAATCTCAGCTCTAAGCAGCATGGCACATAACTACCAAGGTCGGTGAAAAGTGAGAACCTTCCTAGCTAGCTTTGTAGCATTTGCTTAGCAAAAATTAGCATATAATAATGATCATCACTCATATCTTACTATAATGTATTTATAATTACATACATGAAAGTCAAACTAGCAAAATAACGTTCTGTTGTTCTATTCTCCTATATGCACCCATTGGAAAGGATGTAGGAACAGTGACATCAGGACCGTCCAAACATTATTGGTGGGACCCATTTTATTATGTTGATTGTTTGTCTTGTGAAGAAGGAGAGTAAAGTCACTAATTATCTATATACACACACATACCACCTATTAAATAATGATGTAGACACTACATTAGATATATCATATTGATAATAATTTGAATAATAGAAAAAATTAAACATAATCGCACATATTTTAGTATCGAACAGTGACACGTGTCAAGATACTAGACATATTTTCAATTTAAAATATCTTAATATATATATATATATATATATATATATATTAAAAATTGTACTTTTCAATAACCTCATGAGTACAACTTTCTCTCCTCTAAGGCACTTCCTATTTATTTGATTCCCTATCAAGCTGCCATTTATTTTCTCAACTTGCTTGTCTAAGGGACTCTTAAAACACTTCCGCTAACCCCACCAAACTTTTCTCTCTCGTTTCCACGTAGCTTTGTTTCGACAGAAAAAAATAAAAAAAAGTTTACAACATAATTTGCAGCTTTAGAAAAGTGTTTTCCAAAGCAAAGTTTGTGAGTTGAAGATAAGATTTTAAGATTAACGTACACATGGGAAGACACTCTTGTTGCTACAAGCAGAAGTTAAGGAAAGGACTTTGGTCTCCAGAGGAAGATGAGAAGCTTTTGAATTACATCACCAAACATGGTCATGGATGTTGGAGTTCAGTTCCCAAACTAGCTGGTACATACATAAATAATACTACTGTATATATTTATATATTGTTTGTTTCAATACTTGATTCATACATTTTCATTTGATATATATTTGAACATGCACAATGAATAACAAGACATAACAGTCCATTTAATTAAACTTCATATGGTACATGGCAGGTTTGCAGAGGTGTGGAAAGAGCTGCAGGTTAAGGTGGATAAATTACTTGAGGCCTGATTTGAAAAGAGGAGCATTCTCACAACAAGAAGAGAATTTGATTATTGAACTCCATGCAGTCCTTGGAAACAGGTAAGTAATTCAGTTAATAAGAAATTATATAACTATTTCATAAGGCCTTTTTACTATTTTTAATAGTATATAGTTTTTTTTTATTTGGGTTTTGACTTTTAAACTTTTGAGATTGCATAGTTCTTGTTCTATAATATATAGTTTTTAATTATGTGCTTTAATTTATCAGATGGTCTCAGATTGCAGCACAGTTACCAGGAAGAACTGATAATGAGATTAAAAATCTTTGGAATTCATGTCTCAAAAAGAAGCTAAGACAAAAAGGCATTGACCCAAACACACACAAACCACTCTGTGAAGTTGAAAATGACAAGGAAAAGCCACTCATAACAAACAAAACCAATCAAAAAGCCTCAGTTTCATCCAATGAAGTTATGAATTTGGTAATTGAGCCTTCAAAACCAAAACCAACTACTACATCCATTTCAATAGAAGGATACCCTCTTGAAGTTTCTACAAGTTCCATCAACAGGTCATCTGATATGTCTGGTTATTTTTCTTTCCAACACTTGAACTATGAACCAAACATGGTGATTTCTGAGAACATTCCAAATGCTTCTATTTGTTTCACACCAACCTCAAATTCTTCACAAATTATGTCAGATACTAATAACTCTGGTATAACTTCAACTATGCTTCATTCTGTTTCAACCTCAATTTTCCAAACACCAACAAATGTAAAGCCAACTGTTTCAATATCTTCTGATGGAGTTCAAAACTGGGAAGCAAGTAACAACAACTTCAGTAGTAACATTAACAACACAAACAACAGCACTTTACCTTTACAAGAAGAAATGAAATGGTGTGAATATCTTAACACACCATTTCTTATGCAGAATCAACAACACTCTCAAACTCAATCTATCTACAATGAGGTTAAACCAGAAACAGGTTTCATAACAGATGAGTCATGTAGTACTAGTTGGCACCATCAGCAGCAACCACAACAAGCCTTTCAACTTTCTGATATATATAGCAAGGATCTTCTGCAGAGATTTTCGGTGGCTTTTGGACAAACCCTTTAGCCTGTTCTATACTAAATTTGTGGAAATGTGGAAACTTTCAATTCAAAGAAAGAAACAAAGATGGTGATGAAATTTTCCTATATAGGTCAGAAGTTTCTTATATGTGAGTTTTCTGACCACAGGTGTGTGCTGTAAATTTCCCTTTTGAAAAAAAACTTCCATATTGTATATGTGTTTGATACCAAAAAAAAAAAAAAACTTTCCAGCATTATTATGTAATTACAGTATAATAATTTGTGATTGATTCCAGCTTATTTATAAACCATTTTTTTAATTCCCTCAAGCATAGAGGCAATTCTTCAGAATAAAGGCTTGTTACAAAATTATTCAGTTATTATTATGGATCTGTATTCTGTGAATTTTAGTGTATATATATAGTTGGCTGCATTTTTTATATTTATCTTCTACCTTAAAGGTTCAATATAAGGATATTACAGTGTAGCACACTTGAACAGTTGCCATTAAGTTCATGGAGCGTGTGTGTCACTGTCCTTTTCAAATTTTGATTCCATTGAGTTTCCATCTTTCTCTGATCAGTATCAGAGGATCAGAGGGACCATATTTCTTAAATAGGTGACTGTCACTGTCTTCTAAAGATAGAGATTGGTTTCATTTTTAAAAAAAAAAAACATGAGCTCAACCCTTCTATCTATCTCAGTGATTGAAGTCAAGAATTAATGTACACAAATATACAACAGTTTTCTTCCTTTGATTTCCCTCTTTGAATAGTCCATCCCAGTTGTACTACACACTTTGACAAAACACACACCACCGACTATATAAATATGAAATTCAGTTCATTTCAATAAAGGCCACAAAAAGAACTTACTAGTTATTAACATACTTTTCCATGATTAAAGTTGTAGTACGGACACACTGTTAGTGAAATCTTACAAAAAAGGAAAATAAATGAAAATTGATTCATCATTCAATTTTAGATGGAAATATTTTATTAACTATGTAGGGTTGGCCTAGTAGAGCATAAGGTGGTGTTTGTAGTCTTGTCACTGTTCTAAAAATGTGTCTCATTATATACCTAAAACTATAACTATAGTAATTAAGATTTTTATTTCTTTCAATTCAACTTCTTAAGAGAGTATAATGTAAATGTAATTCTCTTTATCAATATTCAATAAAGGAAAGTTTTCACTTTCTTAACCTACCTTAAGATTTAAGTTGTGAGTAAGTTTTTCGTGTCTCAATATACTTCACCAATATGATATTTCTGAAGCTCTAAATTGCCTAAGTCAATACATTTTGCGGTGAAAATGCGACAATTATATACGGTGCATTAAATAAAAGAGAAATTAATTAATGTATTGGGATTGGGAATTGACACATATTGTACCATTGTACTCCATTGAAATTGAAATAGAAACAAAAGTGTTATGTGTGAAAGCCCTTGCAGCGAGGGGCTATACCTCTAAAAGCCTTGCACGTTGCATCAGATAACGGGTCCCTTGGGTTGGCATCTACTGCTGAAAGGGAAAGTAGCAATAAAAATAAAGAGGGGACATGGGGCACTCACTCGAGATATGACAAAAATAACCTGGAAAAACAAGTATCCAATTTTTATTTTGTATCATAAATTAAATTCATCCAACATCGAATTAACAACTAGTAATGGCGGATTAACAACTAGTACTGGTATCATTTTTACTGGTAAAAAAACAACTAATAGTGGCTAAACTAAACTTTTCAAGAAAAAAAAATTACTATTGTGCCTCTTTTGTGTTTGGCAATTGGTCAAACAGTTTCAATGCATGTCAGTGATTCATTATCAAATTACCAGTGAAAAGGCTAAGAGTTTACAAACTATATTACCAAGTAGCGAGGAAGAAAAGCATACTATATTACCATATGTCATATTAATTTAATAAGAGACGTCCCTATTAAAATTAACAAAAAAGGGATATTTTTAAAAAATTAGTATTTGCTTGTTCATAAATAAGGACAAACCATCATCTTCAATCTTTCAAACACCATTTGCTAGTATATATTATTATCAGACTCCTTGATTGTCCATGTGCACACATATTTTCAATTAGTCTTATCAATTATTTAATATTTCCAATTAGCTTAATAATTTTTTAGTTTTTTGGAGATAGTGATGGTATGTTTAATATCTTCATGCATGTGAACCAAATTATTGGGTCTGTTTCCTGGGTCCCTACAATCATCAGTGCATAGGAACAAAACAAAAATCCCTAGAGGCATGATAGGGTGGAGGCAATGAAATCCCAAGTTTGATCCCTTGCAAAATATTAATATATAGTATTACTATTTAAACAAGCTTGAAATGTTATTTGTTTTAAATTATTTGCATTCATATAATTGTGGGAGGAAGAAACTATATTCAAATCTTATAAATTATTAATTATTATTTAATGTAAAAGGCAACAAGGACAAGTAACTATTAAATAAATGGAGATAATGATTGAAGTGATAATGACGGTGTTGATGAAGGTGTAAAATAGGTAGGCTTATTGTTAGAATATTTGTTCCGGGTGACAGATAATTCGTGCATAGTTGAATAAAAATGAGAATGAGACAAAAGTTGAATAAACAGCAAAATGAGTTATCAACTGCAAACAATGAAGGTAGACAGACATACGCTCATATATAGGAAGTCAATGAAGCATATATACTCGTTCAAGGTACAAGGGTATGCATTATGCAGTGACTCAAGCATACAGTTTCAAACTGTAAACGATTTAAATTGTTAGCTTTTGAGAACAGAGAGTTCAGATTACATAATTCATCAATCTTATTTATTTATTTTTTTATATATATTGAATGGTTCAAATTACGCTAAGTATTTCTAAATTTTTATACATAATATCAACGGCTCATATATTTAATATCATTCTTCATATTACTTGTTTTATACTTTAACTATAGTTTAAAGTGATTTGTTGAATTTAGAAAAATCAAATCCAAAAATTATTATTTAGGAAAATTCTTAAATTTTTGTATCAAAATAGATAAAATCTATTTACACTTGTTAAAGTATTGTGATTTTGCAATTGTGGTTTCACACTTTTAAAATAGACGATAAAGTTCTTAATATTTATCTTTTAATTATAATTTCACGGTAGTATCTTTAATGTTTACCTATTTAATGTCTATTTCTCTTAATTTCTCCTATATAAATAATAAATAATATACGTTGAAACGCCAAATTTTCTAACTTGTTAAAAATATCATAAAGTTTTTAAAAACGTCAAATTTTACATTAATTGCACAACACTCCTTCTTCTTCTCAATTCTCCATTCCTCTCTCATAAACATCCAACTTCATGAAATTCATCTTCATCGTTTCTTTATATAAAAAAGTATAAGTAAGACGCATGAGTTTAACGTCCGATTTCGATTGGTCACAAAAATTTAGTCGAAAATTTTTCTTATCTCTTCACTTTTTCTTTGCTGAACTCTCTCTCCACTATCATTGATGTGCTCTACCACTTCTCCTATGGAAATCATCGTCAACCGACATCACCAAATTTTCCAACTCTTTATAATTCTCTGTCAATGAAACCTTCATTAAATCTCCCAAAACAAATGTTTCTATCGTTAGCATGTATTTTTATGGCATTTATTAATATTGTCTTTTGAAAATGCCAAACCTCATACATATTTGTAAAACTTAGGTTAGGTAAGAACGCAAAATGGTGATAAATGGATGCACATTCCGGTGTGCTATTATATATAAAGCTTACGTGGGTATATATGTGTGTGTGTGTGAGGGTATTAAATGTGAGTCTTTATTGACGTGGAAAATGGTGAGCATGGGAATATTATGGGCTTAATTTTTGTTTTGATTGAATTGTGAGCTTGGTATTTTTTATCTCGTTGTGGGCTTGGTATTTTTTTGAGAGATTTGTGGGCTTGGGGTTGAGCATTAGATTTCTTTTTTTTTTTTTTTCCATTTTTTATATTTATGTACTATTTAGTTCAATTGTCGTTGAACCAGCTAAAACAATTAACATGTGGCTTATAAGTTACAATGATTTTGAAACTGTTCGGTAACGCCAATAAGCTAACTTATAACTTATTAAATTAATTTATAAGTTTGTTGGTAGATGTGTTTGGTAAAAGAGTTTTTTTTATCAGCTTATAACTTATTTTGATATGCTATTTCAAGTAGCGTTTGAACTTGTAATTTGTAGTTTTTTACATTTTTTGTCATTTATAACCTTATTATTTTCTTTTTATTATTTTTTATTCTTATATAATACAAAATAACTATCTCACCTACTCACCCACTAATTCACGTTCATGTACATTCTTATCGGTGAAGGGTGTTTCTTTGATTTCTTGCCAAAATAACAAAAAAATAATTTATGTTATTCATTTTACAATAAATTGATTAAGGTATGCTTTGTCGTAATTATTATTATTTCTTCATCTTCTAATTTATCACTGCGATAAAGTTAAATTCATTTTTTATACTAAATTGTAAACATTAAATGATTTGCATTGTTTTTACGATTACTACTTATACATATGGAGTTTGCTAAACTTTCATAACTCTTTAAATTTATGTTTGTATTGTAATAAAAATAAAGTAAATAATGTAACAAAAAATAAATAAATGAATTGCATGGTTCTGATTTTTATTTCAAAATTTTGTTGTTTTTTTTTTGTTTCTACCACAGTGGTAAAGTAAAGTAGAAAAATTGATTAAAAAAAAGAAAATGGAGTAAAACAATACCTAAGAGATATTGGATAAAAATTTTGTATTTTTTTATTTTAAATTAAATAATTATGTCATTTTATATAGTTAAAAACTAAATTTACTAAACACTTTAATTTCAATTAATTAGTTTTTCAGTTATAAGTCATCAATTGTCAGTTATCAACTATTAATCAATTTTCCAGCTACCAACTAAATTATATCTTAATTTTACCAAATAGAGCCTTAATTTTTAATTCATTAAAATAAAAAGTTATGCTTGCAAAATGATTTTTGAGTTTTATGAACGGAATCTACTCATGTAATTGCTTATAATAAATGATAATGCAATAACAAATTAACATAAATATAATTTGGATTTTAGGGTTTTTAAAGTGAGCACTTTAGAAAATAAAGTGAAAATATTAATATTAATCAATGGTGATTGAATAAATTATTAATATTATGTGCACATACATTATCCATCATAAATGGTTATAATATTAATTGTTTATCCACTCACTTTATCAACCTTTTATTTTAGAGAAGCCAAATTTATATAATTTATAGTATAATTGGCAAAAAAAAATTATAGTATATATTTTGTCATACAAATTTATAGACACAATATTGTAAAGATTAAGATTTCATATGCACTGTTATAAGTAAATACTTCTATGCGAATGACACGAAGTACGTACTAGTTTATTATCGATATTTTATCAACAAAATATAATTTTATTACACTTTGACCCATAAAATAATACATGATACCGTGTACTAGTATTTTTTTAAAAGTACCCGATCCTGTTAAAATATAAATGATATTTCAATAATCAAATTAAAATAGACATGTTTTGCTGCAACTTTTTAAGTGGTTTACACAATTTAAATAGATGGTTAATAATAGTTGGTGGATGATTAATTTCCTTCCCCCTATCGCTAGGGCCATTGGGCAAGACTACACGACAACGGACTACAATCGACCCTATCACATGAATTGACCATAGAAAGTGACAAACTCAGTGTATTAGACGTTGAAACTCATTAACTACCGTTTTAACTTCTTCTTTTCCTGGTTAATAAATAACCTAGTGCTGAAACTCGCACATTAGCTATGGAGTGGATCGAGAGTCCAAACTCACAATCTAGTATATCATACGTATATACAACCACGGGACACTACCATTGACAATTGTTACTCCACTGAGTACATATTCGAATGTAGTAAATTGTGATTATTTATGCTCAACTACATGCAAATTGAACATCGAAGATTTATGATTAGCGACATCCAAATTCACGATTAAATTAATAATTAATAAAATTAAATTAATGGTTAATGAGCTTTGATATTTAACATATTCATAAATCACAATTAACCACTTAAAAAAGTTATCGCAAAAGTTTTCAATTTAATTGCTAAAATGGTATATTGGTTATTTTTTCTGATGAAAAATAAATTAAATAATTTTTTCTTTGTCTATAGACAAAATAGTAAACACCACTTAAATGAAGTCATAAATTAAAACTTAAAATATATTGTTCAACCAAACATTATTAATATTTATTAATTGAATTAAACCTTTTGAGTTAAGATTAATTTTTTCAATTTCTTAAATTTTTAAAAGAATGAAAATCTAGTAATCTTAAATTGGATCTCAATAGAGAGATGAGTAAAACTGAATTAAAAATTGTCAAGAATTAAAGATGAATATTAGTAACAACTTTATTAACATAGCAGATCGTGGATATGTATTTACACTCTAATAAAGGCCACGAAATATGACCCCAATGCTGATTCAAAATTTATTTTTCCCAAATCAATCGAACCCAAAACCCCACCTCCTTCTCGTGTCTAGGACTATTGCTCACCACCGCCGTCGCCCGTCACGCTCTCCTCCGTAATTTTTTTCTTTCTTTTCCCTTATTTTTTCTTTTTATCCCGAATATAATTTTTCTGCTTCTTCCGATTCGTATCTGATCCTCTGATTCGGCCGCAAAGTTTTTCTCCATTTCCTTCTGTTTCTTTGAGCACTTCAAAGGTTCGTACTATTACCAATTCGTTATCAACTAATTAGGGTTTTTCGTCGGATTTTTGTCAATTAAATCATGTGCTATTGTTTTTGTTGATTAATATTCAGGTTGTTTGAGATATGGCGAACGAAGGAACTAATACTGAGACCTTTCCCCCTATCGAGTCCCATCTATTCGAGGTGATTTATGAAGCATTATTTTCTATATCATTTTAGAGTAATGATGCTCAAATCCACGACATAGTTTGTGAATTAAGCAGTGATCGTTATATTACTGAGAGGTTCACTTTATTATTTTGAGAGTTTATGCACATTTTGGTGGAGAATTATCGATCCTGTCATACAAACACTTATCTTTTGGAAAATAATAAAAAAATGTAGACCAGGCTATAGCCTATAGCCGAAAATGTGTATCTATTTAATTTAATTTTACTTTCATTGTTTTCGGTTAGAAACTGGTACCAATGATAATTTAATTGTAGAATCTGACTTTTATTGATGGTAGAATAAGATTACAACAGAAACAGAATTACACACACTTATAGAGAATGCAGAATTTTACAATGGGTTCCCTTACCAAGAATTAGAGAGGCTTGTTGCAAGATAATTCCTAGCCAAGAAATTTGAGTCTTGGTCTCTCCCGAGCTTGGTCTCTCCCTCCCATAACCACTCAATAACTATCCCATAACCAGTTTCTCTTTTCCTTTCTCTATTTATCCCTAAACATAAATAAGTAAACGACATAATAAAAACACAACTGCTCATAACTCCACAATTAGAAGTCTAACATTTTCCTGCCTGTATTTTTCTGTTTTGGACAATATTGATATTTGGAACCATCTACTATCTCGTCTTTGTGTTACTTAATGCACATATGATTTAATCAAGGTTTTAAATTGTGGTTGGGGTTATGTCGCGATTCTTGATATTGCAGAAAATTATGGACAAATGTGATGCCGTCATCATTGTGATCTCAGAGGCCTCCAAACCTTTTATATTTCAGCCACAATTTAAAACTATGATTTCAACTGTGCGTACTTTGATTAGTTTTTATGCTCTGCAAATTGATTATGCTTCAAATGCATAACCCACATCTCTTTTTTTGTGTTTTGTATAGAATCGACTTGTTGATGCTAGCCAACATCAGACATCTTCATATGCTCCCACAACAGCTGGGTCTGAAGCTTTATCATGGACTGTTCAAAGCTCCACAGGGAATGGAATTTATTCTAATCCACCCTACCAGTATGATCAACATTCGCAGCCGCCTGTAAGAAGCGTTCAAGATGGCCAAGGTGTATCATCAGTTGCCGGTAATTCATCAAATTTGGGAACAGCTAATGTACCGCAAGATTACAATGCATACACATTATATGCAAGTTCTTCTAACCAATATAGCTATGACAGCGCGGGATACTCAGGCTACTATAACAACTATCAGCAGCAACCTAATCATGCTTATTCACAGCCTGTAGGAGCATATCAAAATACAGGTGCTCCTTATCAGCCTATTTCCTCCTTTCAAAATACTGGGTCTTATGCTGGATCCGCAAGTTATTCAAGCACTTATTACAATCCTGCTGATTATCAGACTACTGGTGGTTACCAAAACAGCACCACATATGGAAATCAAGCGCCGGTGTGGAACAATGGCAGTTATTCAAGTTATTCCTCTCATCCATATACAAGTTACGCCCCAGATTCCAATAGCTCTTATAGTTCTGGTGCTGCAGCTACTTCGGTGCAGTATCAGCAACAATACAAGCAGTGGGCAGACTATTACAGCCAAACAGAAGTCAGTTGTGCCCCAGGGACAGAGAACTTGTCTGTCACAAGTTCATCTACCTTGGGTTGTCCTGTTCCCACAACTACTAGTGGTTATGTAACTCCAAATAACCAGCCTCCACAATCATATCCACAATTTTGGAGCCAAGAGTCCAGTGCTCCTGCTGCGCCTTCTTTTCAGGTTTGAATATCACTGGAAGTTTGGACAAACCAACACTACTTAGAATAGTATGGTTTGAAAGAACAGATACATTGCTATTTAGTTATGATTTTTGCCCTTGCATTACAAAATTAATCTTTTATATTGGGTCTTTTGTATTCCAATTCTATTCATATTTTAGTATGTTGGATATCTAATTTCTGTCATGCTTGAATGGCACAAGATTGTTGCACTTGGTTAGTCATTTGTTTTGTTTTGCTGGCTTAATTAACTTATTAACTTCATGTTTCTTTCTTTTGGTGGTCAGCCTGCTGCAGTAAACAGTGGTGATCATGATGGTTACTGGAAACATGGCGCCCAAACTAGTTCTCAAATTCACCAAACTAATCCTATTCAACCAAATTATCAAAGTCATTTGGATTTAAATTCTTCTTATGATAAATTTCAGGATCAACAGAAGACATTATCTTCTCAAGGAACCAATTTGTACTACCCTCCTCCTCCCCCTCCCCCTCCCCCTCAACAGGTGAACCCGATGCCTATGCAAAGTGCTCAATCTTTGGATACAAAACGAGTAAGCAAACTTCAGATTCCAACAAATCCTCGAATTGCTTCACATTTGACATATGAACAACCCAAGACCGAAAAAGATAGCTCCACATCCAGTGCAGTACTGAAGCCTGCTTATATTGCTGTTTCATTGACAAAACCAACTGAGAAAGTATCATCTAACGATGCTGCTAATTCTATACTTAAGGTAGACTTCAACAATAGTTTTCACTGCTTTTATTTCATTATAATGCAAACTTATTATCACCCTGCAATTCATTTTATTTTTTACTTAACTTTTCATGTTTAAAATGGAAAATAAAAATTCATAGAATATGACACCAATGTATCCCAATTCATTACGAGGAATTCCGATTCACTATGATAAATCTTGATTAATTCTGATGTAGCCAGCCACTTTTTGTCAACTTTGTATAGGCAACCACTTTTCTTTTGTCACTTGATTTATGTCTTGAATTATTTTATGGTTCGTACATGATATACTGGCTTATAGTTTTCGTATCTCACTTATTTTTACTTAAAATTGCCATATGTTAATTGGTCATGTATCTTACAATTTATAATAAGATTATATTCACAAATCGAAAAATTAATTACAACTTACGCTTAGAATCTCGATTTGATAACCATAGTTATGTATTGACTTCTAATAATAATCATTGAACTATTCCTGCTTACAGCCTAGTATGTTTCCCAAGTCTTTGCGTGGCTATGTTGAAAGAGCTTTGGCTCGTTGTAAAGATGAAAAGCAAATGACAGCGTGCCAGGCTGTCATGAAAGAGGTGAGTTTCACTTTTTATTTGGAATAATAGAATAAAAAAATTAACTTGTTATTCCTTTCAGCTAGTTATCAGTTCTTAGTTCTTACTTTTTGTATTCATCTGTTCATGATTTGGCTAGATTGGGTTTGCCCCTATCTATGTTTTGCATCATGACAAATGATACTATTGAATTATTCTTTGTGATGCTCCTGAAAACTAATTTCTGCAAGAACTTAAATTGATTTGATTTCTATATTTTTATAACCTTGTGATCAGAGCATGATGTCTTTTTCTGTTTTGTTGTTTTTTCTTTCCTTTGGGAGTTCTACCATAAAAAAACAGAGCATGATGGTCTTGGTCTTTATTATTCTGAGCAGAAATTTACGACTGTGTTATAATAGTATAAGTTGCCTATATTTTGTTAAATGTCTTTAAAGGCATTGAGAAAAATTGAACAAATTTATACATATAACATATAGTGCTTGTGGCAAGTGATAGCGGACATATAAGTACATAAAAATAGACACGTAGACATATTGTTCATTGCTCACAATCAAATTAACTAATAGAATGTTTTAAAAAGAAACACATTGCCACCATAAAATAAAGAAGCCCTATATTTTTTTTACCATATCGTAAAACTAAATAATTTTTTCCTTCGAAGAACATACTGCATCCAAGTTCCCTGAAAAGACAAATAGAGAAATGTGTAGGAAGCTATTGAATGTCATCCTCATCTCTGTCTCATTTTCCTCTCGTGTAATCCTTAATGATCAAGATAACTATTCATGAAAACAATAGTATATAGGGTGTTAGTTGCAATAGAAATTGGAATACTGAAAAGCCTGGGGTTGTTAAAGAAGTCTTTGTTGTGACTTCCATTCTGCCGTCATTCAACTGGTGTTCATACAACTATACTTCCTTGGTTGGTGTCATAATTCTGTTTTACATGGAAATTGCCGAAAGTGAAAAAAATCATATTTCCGACCAGAACCCAGTTTGAATTGTTATCAGTACTCCGTTAATCATCTGCATTGGTGATTTGGTGAAGTGTGCTAGAATACTACTGAAATTCATTCTAGTTTCTAACCAGCAAACAACCACATAATTATTTTATGATATACTACCTGACAACTATAAACTCAAATTGTAATATATTTTATATGCTCTCTGGTCATCAGCCAGCCAGGATAAGTTCTGCCTAATTTAGTATATTAGTTTCAGATGGATTTCACGGTTGTGGATAGCAGGCATTTAATTTTATGCATTGTATGCATGTGCTTCTTATTAATATTCGTTATTGACGCGTCGTCAACAATATTTGTTTTTCTCCATGATTTTGTTTGCCAGTTTATTTCCATAATCTTATCATATTCGTTAACTTTTCAGATGATCACCAAGGCTACAGCTGATGGTACCATATGCACACGAAATTGGGATATGGAACCACTCTTCCCGATGCCAGATGCAGATGCAGTCAATAAAGTGTAAGCTGTTTCTTGTTTACCTTTTCTGAGTATGTTGACATGCCACTCTTTATTAGTATGTGAACTTCAGGTGCTTCTGATTTTCAGTGATCTTCAAGATTTTATCAATGTAATGTTTCTTCTCCAATTCTTTTAACTGGAGTATATTTAAGTGCACATGCAAGAAGCTATATGATTTTATCCAATCTGAAGATAATTTTGTTTGAATTCTGAATTTCAGTAGGGGTTCACCTGTGTTTCTGTTGTAGAGAAACTATTAATATTTCCTCCAAAGAGTATAGCAGTTATGATCTTTAGTGCTGCAAAGAAATTATACATTAAATTTCAAAGTATCTGTATCGTTCCTTAACTTTAACTGATGTCAATGGTATCTTTGTAAAAAAAGGATAACTTCCTTCCGTTGGTTTCCCCTTTTATAACAAAGCTACTGCTCAAATTCTCTTTGCTATTAATTTGGAATGAACTTTTTAAACATCTGTATCCCGTCCTACCATTTAAGCTAAACCCCTGCTCCTAAATTTCTAATCACGTAATAGTTTTATGACTATCTGGACCCACCTTACTAATACTGTAACTACTCTAACTGCTTTGCCTCTTTTTTTGTGATTCTTGTGCCTTAGTTGCCACCAGTGCCACCTTGAAGTTCAACCTTGTCATCAAATTGAATTGGGAATTTCTCTTACGTTACATAAGAATTGAGAATACAAATTGAGTTTATGTTTTTCATATGTGAGCTTGCAATTGCACATTCTAAATGATAGTTTATTTTTTAATGAATTTGTGTCGATGTAACTCACCTGTCTCATCTATACTATACATTTGAGATTTTTCTGTATCCTTTAATTTGTATTGTTGTTTTTTTACCAGTATAATTAATTTCATTGGTGTTTCATATGTATCTTATACCATGAATCTTATCATATTTCATTATCATGCTAATTAATGAATTTTATTTGATTGATTCAATTATTATAACATTAGTTTGTCATCATTTCATGCAGTAGTTCACTGTCTTCAACCCATGATTCTGTATTGCCAAAATTTAAAAAAAGTCCTAGACGATCTAAAAGTAGGTGGGAGCCATTACCAGAGGAGAAGCCGGTTGACCATCCAGTTTCAATCAGTAATGATACTGTAAAATACAGTAGTTGGATACCTAATGAAAAGGATAGAAAGGTATTTATAGATTTTCTAATGTTCTAGCTGGAGTACAACAGCAATTAACAAGTTTATTTTTTGTTTTTTCCCCTCAATTTTTGGATTGTTGGTTTTATTTCATTTCACGCTGTTTCATTTTATGAGCTATATTTGATGTGCATGTTTATGATCAAGGATATTTAATATTGTGATCTAGATTTTAGGAGCATTTTGTGTTCCCATTTTGTTAAAATTGTAGGCGTTACGTAGTGTTGCTTGAATGCAAGTGTAAAAGGATTCAATTGAGACTGTGATATGATCCTACTGTTAATGATCTTTGCTTTATTTAGAATTTAAAATTATTGCCACACTTTTGTGTCTTTTTGACAAATAGGAGGTTCATCTGCTATGCCTTGATTTTATTCTTTAATTTGTTTTGAATATTTAGCAATCTTTATGATGGCTTTTGTGAGTGAACTTAATACCAACTGAAATATGATTGATGCATTGTATTTTTTACTTTTATAATACAAAAACTATTTTGTTTGGTTAAGAGCTTTTCAATTCTCTTTCCACTATATTTTGTTTTTTACTGAACTCTTTCTTCTATATTTAATCTAACTTGCTAATTTATTTTTTGATGTTCTAAGACATGTCACAATTGACAGATAGCATAACATTTATTCTATGTTGGGTCCTGTGTTTGGTTGTCTAATATCTTCCTTAGAAGAAAAACCTCACATGGATTTATTTTTGTCTATCCGCCATGTTCGGTTTGGATGGGCTTCACTTATTAAGAAATTTAGTTAAGAACAAATATTTTTCTTAATCTAATAAAAAAAGCATGTGCATTCTCACTAGTGCCCTTAATGGAAACTTGTTCCATGAGAACAGGAGTCATTGGAAAATAAAAAAAAAATATTAATTTAGGGTATTTTAGGAATGACATCATTAAACATAGTGAAAATAGTTAAATTTGCTTATATTTGAGAGCACTTGAATATGGGTGCTTTTTTGCTTATGTTTGAGACTATAGAGGGAGTATAAGTTTAACCCCTTTTATGTGATTGAGGTACTTTTCAAGTACAATAAAAAAAATCATGTATTGTTGATATTGATAAGTATGTCTTCTCCATTGTTTAATTCTCATAAATGAATGACATGCAGGTGGTAGTAGAAAACAAAAAGAGCAAGGAAGACAATTGGAGGAATACAAAGTTTTCTCCATTATTGCAGAGAATATCGAGTAAGGCTCCCCAAAGGCCGTTTAAGAAGCAGCGTCTTGCTGATGCTTCTATTGCTCATGAAAATGGCAATGCATCTAGTGATAGTGATAAGGAACAAAGTTTGACCGCATATTATTCAGCTGCAATGGCTTTTAGTGATACACCAGATGAAAGGAAAAGACGTGAGAATCGTTCTAAGCGATTTGATTTAGGTCAAGCACAACGAACAGAAAATAATCACTCAAGGAAAAAAAATGCTGGAGCTAGAAATTTGTACAACAGAAGGGCTAGTGCTCTGGTTCTTAGCAAAAGCTTTGATGATGGTGTCAGCAAAGCTGTTGAGGATATTGACTGGGATGCTCTTACTGTAAAGGGTACCTGCCTGGAAATTGAAAAGCGATACCTGCGCTTAACATCGGCACCAGATCCCGCCACTGTAATATCTCCTTTTAAGAATTTAAATGGCGTGTTGCTACTTCAATCATTCTTGTTCCTCCCTCCTTTACCGCTAATCTCAATAAAATGTTGTAACTTACAGGTAAGACCTGAAGAGGTTCTTGAAAAAGCACTATTAATGGTTCAGAATTCCCAAAGGAATTACCTTTATAAATGTGACCAGTTAAAGTCCATTCGCCAAGACCTAACTGTGCAACGAATACACAACCAATTAACAGTCAAGGTACTATTAAGTATTGATGTGTTCTGGTCACATTCTTTCAGCAAGTCTATATTACTTCTCAGTTAAATGGTTTCCGTACATATTTTTGGCTATGCTAGATGTCACTTGTTTGGTAACCATTTTAAATTTCTCTGTCCGTGTAGAAGAACTTTTAAGGCGAAAGTAATCCACCCTTCCCTTTTACTTCATTTATTTTAATGTATTGCAAATGAAAATAGTTTTTGGCAGAACATAATGCATCTTTTGATTCATGTAATCGGTCTCACCTATAGGTGAAAGGCTTTGTTAGTGGTTGTTGTTGTATACTATATGCAGGTTGTATATTCCACCTTTCCTGAATTTGCTAACACTTGAAATGATGTTTCAGGTGTATGAAGCTCACGCCCGGTTGGCACTGGAAGTTGGCGACCTGCCTGAATATAATCAGGTTAGTTTTGTATGTTATTTGAAGAGATAAACTGTATTAACTCATTTGATGCTTTGATTGCTTTTTATTGGTCATGTATCTATGATTTTTCTTTCCTTCTGAGATCAGAGATTTATATATTTCATTCGAAGTCATTATTGCTTTTCAAGCTATAGCGGAGTCTTTCTATATGTAGAAGTGTATTGAACAGTGAGCTACATAATGATACTTAGGCGATTTGCAGCAAGAGCAATGTTGTCAAACTCAAGATTTAAGTCAGGAGGTGGTGTAAAGACCGTAACTCAAGTATCGTAACACAATCATTGATCCTACAGAAAATACAAAATTATGCTTATATATATTATATAAATAAATATAAATACTATATATGCATAAAAAACAAGATAAATAACTAAATGTAAATAAAAAAATAAACAACAGATATATTAAAATACAATATTTGTATATATATTAAGTTAATTTAAGTTAGAAGTATGAAAAATTCAAAAGAAGGATGGTAAAAATAGGCAAACAACTAATTAGTGAGTGATAAAGAGAACAAAACAGTATGGGTCAGGCCTATTTTCCTCCTCCCAAACAACGCGCAAGGATTAGACGAATCGTTTGGTCCCACCTCCTGTCTTGTGACCCCACACATGCGCAAGGTGTAGGGAAGCATGGAAACATGGTTGAGGATCGTAGAACTGCACATGATTCTACGAGTGATCAAATTCAAGAACAATTTTACAATAGAGTTTCGTGTGGATGTGTGTTTCAACGTGTAGGGAAGCACGGAAACATGGTTGAGGATCGTAGAACTGCACATGATTCTAAGAGTGATCAAATTCAAGAACAATTTTACAATAGAGTTTCGTGTGGATGTGTGTTTCAACGTGAATATCATATTAAGTTCTCTATGCTGGTCTGTGACTTATGTATTGATGGAAAGTGTAGTATTAAAAATTAAAAATTTCAAATCATTGAAGAAATCTAGGTACAGTTTTGTTTTGGAAATGGGAATGGTTTATTATAGATGTTGAGGAAGTTATGTTATTTAAGTTATTATTGACGTTTAGATATTGACTCCATTTGTGTGATTTCAGTGCCAATCTCAGTTAAAGACTCTTTATGCTGATGGTATTGAGGGGTCCTATATGGAATTTGCTGCTTACAACTTGCTGTGTGTTATAATGCATTCAAATAATTACAGAGATCTCCTATCATCGATGGCAAGGTGAACCCCATGTTTTAATGCTGACATAACTCTTATTATGTAACTCAAAGTTTTGTGCTATTGTTTATTGTTTCTTTTTAAGCTAAAAAGTTATTAAAAAGAAAAGAAAAACAACTGGGGGGACATAAACCTCACCCAGGAAAGAAAAAAAAAAGAAAAAATGTTAAAAAAAGTGCTATTGTTAATAGTTAATACTTTAATTTTTACTGTTATTGAAAATTTGTAGTTTGAGTCCTTCGGGAGTTAGGTCTCATAAACATGCATTAATTGTTAAGGATACATCAACCTCTTACATTATTATTTATTAAGGTAATAAAGGCTTATTTCTAATTTTCCACAGAAATAGCACCCAAAGCCATGTTCTCACAATTGCTGTTGCTTCTTGTTGCTTCATAGGCCTTTTGTTTTTTTTTGTTTTTGTTTTTTCTGTAAGATGATCGATTGTGAATATAGTGTTCAGGGTGGAAATTAGTGTGGACATAACTAAGTTATTGAATGGCTACACATTGACATTTTGCCTTGAGTTATCGTATTAATTGTCCCAATCATTATTTTTGTATCAGTTATTATTTTTGAATGCCTCCAATTTTAATGTCTAATGTTGTCTACCCTAGGTTATCTAATGAAGCAAAGAATGATGAAGCTGTAAAACATGCCCTGGCAGTTCGTGCAGCTGTAACTTCGGGAAATTATGTTGCATTTTTTAGACTGTACAAAGCAGCTCCCAACTTAAACACCTGCCTTATGGGTGAGTATTGACAACTTTTTTCACGCGTAGGTAGTTTGGTAACATAAATCTTAAGGGGGACTAATGGAAATGATGTCTCTAATTTCACAGATCTATATGTTGAAAAGATGCGCTATAAAGCTGTGACCTGCATGTGCCGATCATATCGACCAACTGTACCTGTTTCCTACGTCTCTCAGGTTCTTGGATTCTCAAATGAAGCAACCGATGGGAAAGAGGCCACCGCTTTGGAAGAGTGTTTAGAATGGTTGAAAGCGCATGGTGCCAGCATAATTGTTGATAACAGTGGAGACATGCTGCTTGATACCAAAGTATGTTTGATTTCTACCCTTTAGATTCGCAGACCAGTTGGTTTAATCTAAATCTGATTTTTTTTTTTCCATCCTGCAATCTCAGCTGCATTTGATTCTTGAATCATCAATCATCCCATACCATATTGAGAGTTGCCTTGCACTTGCTCTATGCTCTTTTGCCGAACCATGTTATTTTAGAATTTCTGTCACACAGTCAACCCATATTGATAGATGTAGCTTATAGCTAATAAGTTGCATGCAGTAAGATTGCTAGATGATTTCTTAACGAAAGTTCATTTTTGCAGGTCTCATCCTCTAGTCTGTTTGTGCCAGAGCCAGATGATGCTGTGGCCCACGGAGATGTCAACCTTGATGTTAATGATTTTTTAGCAAAGGCACCGTTATAGCAAAGTTGATCATTTTGAATTACAATAGTGAAATTATTCAGGGAAGTGGCGAAAAATGTTGCAGCCCCTAGTGTACTTATTGCATCTGTAGGCTGGTTATACTGTAATCAGAATAGAAAAATGTTGTCTGATCGCGTCCCAGAACCTAGTCTCAAATCTGGGATTAGTGTAGTGGAATATACAATATGAAAGGAAAAAAAGAAAATGGAGCCATGTAGCATACTGCAGAATATGTATGACCTTTGATAATCATTTATTTTGGAGAGTGGTTATCATTCTTTCCTGGTGAAGCTCAGGACTGAAAATGTAATTTAATTCAGAATATAAAGTAATAAAACCGCATTAGAATCTCCATTTCTTACTATCTTTACTTAATTTCAGATAGGAGTGAGTACATACTTGAGGAAAATTGAAGTTCATTATCACATTATTGTTATTATCAGAAAAATGACATTTGTTTCAATTGACTAATGTAACAAACGAAGCAAAACAATTCCCAAAGCTTGGCTCACCAATCAACATTAGCAAACAAATAGAAGCAAGCGTATTTTTTTTTCCATTGTCAATTTGAAGCTCAATAATTTTATAAATTAATAGTATATATATAGTATAATAACATGTAACATAGCTTGGAAATTGAAAATGGGAAAACATTAGTTGGGTGAAGAAAAATCATGCAAAACACTGATTTTCTACTTCTCATACTTGACATAGATAGCAGAAAAGCGGACACAAAATATATCTGAATGTGTTCTTCCTTAAATTGGTTAACCTGTTATAGGGAAAGGCTGTAGTAGCAGTCATGACTTTTTTTTCCTGTTCTTATTATTAAGTTGTTATACATTCTAAAATTAATATAACTCAAAGGGAACTCAATCAACTAATCCAATTCCATGGTGACTTCAATGTGATGAAGTAAATGCATATTCTTTTACACTATTTCATGGTTGCATACCTTGTTAGTTTGATTGTAAAAATGTTTATTATATAAAATTTATTTAATGTCAAGAATATCCTTAAGCTGCAAAGTTCAAGAAAATTTATTTGAGATGGAAATCCTTTTCAAGGATAGTGTGGCCTCTAACCATGGTAAATGGACACCATTTAGAGACCCGAAAAAGGAGTGAAAATGTCTGGTGAACAGCATGATCTTGAGGTGTATGCTGGACAAAGTGAAGATAGGTTAATGTTGACTTTTTTAATATTAATCATGATCTTAAATTAAAAAATTGTATTAAGGTGATCGGGGATATTTCTTTTAGATGCACAATGATAGGTGAATTTTGAAAGGATATTGTGCGATATATTACGGTATGTTTAAAATTTGAACTAAATAAATTTAATAATTTAGTTATTAATGAACTTTTGTTAAAAATAAATTATTCGGAGAATTTTAGTTTGAATTCTAAATAATATAATTATTGATTAGAGTTTCTTCAAAATATACTATTAAAAAAAGAAAAAACTAAAGTACATAAAATTAATCACAAATTTTGGTTGTAAAAAGGTGGAGTGTAAACGTGATTATTAAGTATTCTTCCGCGGACCATATGAACCTCTACTTTGAAAGCGGAGCAGGATTTAGCAAATAACGAACAAGAGCAAGCATAGAAAAAACACCGAATCAGCAAGGATGACGGCGAGTGGTAGCGTTTTCCGATTGGGAAGACGATTACGATTAATAGGACTCTTCAAATCCCTCACACCAAACACTAATTCTACAACTTGTCCTCACTACCTGCACGCAACGCCGTCGTTTCTCCCTCCCAACCACAATGCTTTCTCTTCCTACGCTTCTCCATTTTCCATTGGTTTGTTTCTTTTCCTCTTCCCTCTTCTTCTATATTCAATTTTCTTCTTCTTCTTCTTCTTCTTCTTCTTGTTATTCTTTCGAGCTTTCAATTTATCGGCATGTATAAACAGGACAAAAGAGGAGTATGTTTATCCAAACGCAGGCAACTCCAAATCCAGGGTCTCTTATGTTTCATCCCGGTAAACCTGTCATGGATGTTGGAAGCGCCGATTTCCCTAACCCTCGTTCCGCTATGAATTCTCCCCTCGCTAAATCACTCTTCGCTATTGACGGTACTACCCTCACTCCTTTCATATTTCTTTTGTGTGTTTGTTTTCTGATTTTTTTTTTGTTCTTGCAGGAATTACTCGTGTTTTCTTTGGATCGGATTTTGTTACTGTTACCAAATCGGAAGATGCTTCGTGGGAATTCCTTAAGCCTGAAATCTTTGCCGCCATTATGGATTTCTACTCTTCCGGGGAACCGCTCTTTCTAGACTCTCAAGCTGCCGCCTCCATGGACACAGCGATTCGTGATGTAAGTTTTCCTCATTTCATGGAATTTGGCCTTTTAATTCGATTTCATAAATCATTATTTTCTTCTTACCCTTGTTCTTCTTTCTGCTATGTATTGTATGCTAATAAGCTCACTTAATAATACTATCGAGCATTAGTTCACTTAGTTAAGTTGATAATACTATATATTATGGTTGCATGAGCCTTTGAGCGTGGTTGCATGTTGTTAGCCATATGAAGGATCTAGATAGATTTCATTATGAATCTATGATGAGTATGTATAGTTTGGTAGATTGTGCTGAACATGCCAATTTCTGTTGTGCTTAGCTTGTATAAGTAGGGAATTCGTGAATGAATAAAGGCACGTAAGAAGATTGAAGAAAACATAGCTCATTAGTCTTTTTCTCTTTAGGACAGTACTAGTTATATTTCTATGTTAATTCCTGTTTCTTGGTTTAGGCTTTTAGCTTGTATAAGTTGGGAATTGGTGAATGAATAAAGGTACATAAGAAAGAAAACTTAGCTCATTAGTTCTAGTCTCTTTAGAATAGTGCTAGTTATATTTCTATGTTAATTCCTGCTTCTTGGTTCTTCTTTGACTGTACCTTGCACAATACAACCTTAAGTGGGACCCTCCCTTTGGGTAAAGGCTGTCATTTAGCCCTGCCATTGTTTCTCCCATTTCAATTTTAAGAATCAAGAAAAACCTGTGTTTCATCTTTGCTCCTGTGATTTGTATTTCATTTTATGTTTCTCTTGGTTGGGGGTCTTTCTAATTGTATATCACACGCTTAAATAAGGAATTCTTTTGAACACGCTGATAGAAAACCTGACCTGAATTCATACATGGTTGGCACTCTTGTATCTCCCAAATGCAAAATTCTTTCTGATAGGTTTCTCCAGATTGTATTTTAGACGTGCAGTGACCCAAGTCCCCTGGAGTATGAGATCTGTCTTGCTTAATAGGCCACAAGCCTGATATGAGATGCCAAAATTAAATCATATCTTTACTGATTCCATACAGGATGATTCTGAAATAGTTGCAATGATCAAGGAATTGTTAGAGACTCGTATTCGACCAGCTGTACAAGATGATGGTGGGGACATTGTGTATTGTGGTTTTGATCCGTAAGTTAACTTTTTGAGTTTGGGTTGAAATTTATCTCTTTATAATCTATACTCTTGCACCAAACCTCAAGGAATAATCTATACTCTTAACAAAATAGAAGTTCCATTCTTCCTTTGCTATTTGGGTTGAACTTTATCTCTTTATTTTTAGGATCTACAAGAATAAATGACACTACTAATAATAATGAATACACATCTCAGACGACAACATGCAAAAGAATTATACTAATATTGAAATAAACGAAAATCAAATGACTAAATTTCTAAGACAATGCCGGTGTTGAGTGTTGACAATGCTAGTGTTATACATTATAGAATGCCTTTTTTACTTGGTTTCTATATTGTGCTTTTCTCTAGAGAAACGGGGATAGTCAAACTTAAAATGCAAGGAGCGTGTAGTGGCTGCCCAAGTTCTTCGGTGACTCTGAAATCGGGCATTGAGAATATGCTGATGCATTATGTACCTGAGGTAACAAGCTTGGCAATATCTATTTGTGATGAAACTGATGCATTTTTTGAATCCATTTACAGTTACGATATTGAATCCTCAACTTTTCTTCCTTCCCTAATGAAGTGGTTTTACCTTTCCTTTGATATACTTAAGCTGATTTTGAGTGCATACTACACGGATAAACTTGGAGACCAATTAACTTTTAAGATTTTCTAGTTGTACTCCATTGAATTAGACTTTCCATTTTATCTTACATGATTGATTGCATGTAAGTTGTCGAATTTAGATTAAAACAGAACTATTTCACGATCTGTCATTGTGCACTCTAATACTATCTTTTAGCTTGTACTTTCTAGTATTGAGAAAAATGAATTGATTATTGAGTGTTGTTAATAGGTTGAGTTCCAACTTATATGAACTGTTCAATTATTTTATGAGAGACATTCCTTCAATGTTGTGCTGCATTTACAGGTCAAAGGTGTGGAACAAGAACTGGATGCCGATGATGAGGAAGCAGCATTAAGTGGACAAGTGGAGTAGTTGATCTTATTTTTTTTTATATTTATGGTCTGCATTTAATAACATTTCACACTCAACAGAGGCTTCAAAGTACAACAGCAGTACATAACGGAGACACAAATGAGTGTATACAAAAAATAAATTAAATAAGTAACGAATTGGAGATTGCAGTATGACGTGAAATTTTGTTCTGAGCTAATTAGATCTCACTTGATATAGCATGAAGGTAGTTTATAACACATCATCGATTGCAGAAAGGTGGCATACTGTACCCTCTATCAGCCTGCATTGCTGTGATTCTTGGTCTTTCCTTCTGAATCAAGTTTCCTGGAAAAGTACAAGGCATCATTTGCCTATTGGATATGTATTGAGGACACACTTGTATTGATATATGATTTTGTAACTTTTGCATGTTAAGGAGAACAGGAAAACAGGCATGGATCATTGTTGTTTTATAGCTTACCATTGGTATTCTGTTGTTGGTTCACATATACTCCAAGCTACATAAAATTGTGGTATTGTTTTCATAACAGCTGAAAGGTCTTGTCATGCAACAAGGAGTCCCTAGTGCTAATTGTTGCTGTGAATTTTGATCGCTGGTTATATAGATGCTGCTTGCTTCAAATCTTTATCATACCTCTTTTACATGCTTTTTTTTCTTCAAACATTTTATTTTCATGCCTTACTAAGCTATGGAATGTTGTTTTTCTGAATAACTTTTATGTCAAACCAGTAGTACTAAACCAAGTTTTCTCAGTTACGCTCAAAACAATAACTCCGTTTTCGAAATAGTATTGGTGATTCTTAGCAAGTTTGGAATAATTTATTTACCCATATCTTATATCATTTTAGTTATGACTAAATGCATACCTTATGTCATAATTGTTGTGTTTTTAAAATTAGTTTATGATATTTTTTTTGTATCAGTTTATTGATATATTCATCAACTGTTTCATTTTATTAAGATTTTCAAGTTGGCTTATATAATTAGTTTATTCAACATTAAGCGGAGGCATAAATGTGTAAGAACACGCTGATCTTTTGATTTTGTTGCTTGTTGATGTTGCATGAAATTCATAGCTTTCGACGAGGTGGACATTGCAGGGTAACAAACTCTAAGTATATGCTTGAATTCATTTTGTAAGAGGTGAAGGTAATTTTAGAAGCATATAACTAATCATATCTTGGTGTTCTCCAATTCTATAGTTTTTGTTTCTAAAATAAATTATAACTACTGATATGAAAAAACCATCTTCTCTTATACAGCGCACCTTTTTGCTTCACTCGTGAATGAAAGTATCATCACTATAGGCATGATTTTATTGCCACAGATTGATAGCATCAACATTCAACTCAACAATGAAAACGTAAATTAGTGTGCTTGTCAATTCTGTTCACATTAATTTTGTTTCATAACTGTCAATGCCCACCTTATTACATTGTATAAAATTCTTGTAGTCTATTACCTCTCCCAAACTTCGTAAAAATCAAAAAGTATTTGCCTTAGCATTCCCAACTAATTGACTTATACATCAAAAAAAAATTCTCTCCTTAACTACTAATTCATGGAAGAGGCTTATTGAATTTGCACTTTTCAGCAACAATTTTCTTTTATTGTTTTGATCATTAACTGAATAGTATATTCCCTAATTGCAGATGAGAATATAATTTAGTTCATCTAAAAACTAAATGGTGGCATGTGTTATCACAAGGGTAAGGACAATCAATGTCCTTAACAACTGCGCGGTTGAAATACCAGTCTCCGACAGCCAGAGCAATTGCCTACATATTATCAATGCATGTGTTAGAGATAGACATAAAAGCAATAAGATCTTAACAATACTAATGTACTAATATTGTCCGTTGAAAAAAAAATTAGATCTTAAAACTTTAAAAAAAGTAATTAGTATAAGTAAAAAAAAGTACCAACAGCAAATTTTTAATTTAAACAGCATAAGGGATATGTGACACTCACTTTGTTTCCAATGACAGGAGAGTTGTCAGCAAACCATGTGTCTTGCCTTTCAGATTGGCAGTGAGCAAAACATGAATTTATGAACAATCCATTTTGATTTGATCTTGAGAAGCCTCTTACAACATTCAGCATGTGATTCCTGAATCCTGTATTAGATCATAGTAGTTAAATGATTTAATACACTGACTAATTTTTTGTACTTTTAATGAAAGCATTATCTCATGCATCAAACCACCTTGTAGAAATTGAATTTGTGAACCAGTGCATTTAGCATGGTTTAATCTGCAATTATGCCAATAGCCATGCGGATCTTCCGATGGAGGAGCTAAGCTTGCCTGGATCTGTTGACAAAAAGAAAATATATTTGTTAATAATATGTCTAGTAATGTATCACAACAACCATAGATCTAATATGATTTATCGCAGTTTAGACAACTGCGTCAGAAATTAGGCATTTACCTGCCACGAGTCATATGCAGTATTAAGAATGAATAGTGGTGTTCTGATACTGGCAATTAAGTTCTCAGGAAAGAAGCACTGAAAGAAAGGAAAAAAATATCACTAAAAGAACAATAACTAATTACGGAGCATTTAGTTTTTCCTCAAATTCATTCAAATGAAACTAAAATTTCTAAAATTTTAGAATAAGAGATATTGATGATTACCGAAGTGGGATCAAGATGATTAGTGCATGTGTGTGGAAGATTCTTCTGTACTCCCTGCAATGAGTGGAAAAAATATAAATCATCATGCTTTATAAGGTTATAATACATAACCATGTTAAATGACCAAGTTTCAAACCATATAAATAAACTATTTTGCATGTGGTAGATGTTCTTTTCATATTAAACAAAATGTTTCTAATTCAGTTTAACTGCACATGGTCTCGAGAAAAATGTTCCTTAATATGTTTTTCTTTTATACTATAATAAATTGGTGATCTTAAGAAAAAAGTGTAGTACCTGTAATGTTGCAACACCATTGAAAAAATTCCTGAGGTTATGCCCACCAGCTACATCAATACTACATAATTCAGAGAGGAAAACAATTAAGAATTAATTTTAGGATCGAAAGCCCTGCGACAATAATGATACAAATGACATACTGTAGTTAGGCACTCACGCGTCAAGAAATAATCCAGCATCACTAAGACACTTCACTTTAGTAGTCCTCGGGAATAAACCTCGAAATTCATCGCAGTGTAAAATAGTAGCCAGACCACCAGCTGAACATCCAGAAAGAAGAGCCTGAAGCAAACAAAGTTGCATCTAAGATGAGAAGAAAGATTATTTAAGTAGCAATGTGCACGCGCGTCTGTATGTGTACAACCTGATTGGCAAATCGCATTCCCTTTGACATCAAATCCTCCACTGCAGCCAACCAAATGCGTTGTCCTCTGAATTGCAGTTGCGCAGCCTATCTCGACAGATAATATTCACAAATCAGTATTTTGCAATAACACAACATTTTATAAAGATGAACTTAAGTCATGTATTTGCATAAAGTGTCACTAGTGTTATTTTCTCTTCCGTATGCATAATTTATACTGTTTTTCACAATGAAATTGTGAGCATCTACACCTAATTTTTATCAAGAAATATATTGATATCATAAAGCAACCATATACTCTCCTTTATTAAAATGTTATTGCAGACAATATACTAATATCATAAAGCAACCATAATATTTGTTTTAGTTATTTTCATCATCTTGTCAGCCACCACAGAATTAAATATCAATTCAGTTTTCAAGATCTACCTTATCTTCACTATCCCCGGTAAAAGAGGCGCCATCACAGTAACGAATTTTCACTCGGTTCCAGTTAAAAAAATCTGCAATCATAATGAACAATATTAGCCAAACAGCTAAGCAAAAATACTTTTTAAGCATAATTTGAGTAGTACATGTGAATGAAAACCTGGATTCTCTTGAGCATTATTGCTTAATATTCCTGTAAAAGGTATAGCTTTTTCCATGAATTTTGATGATCCACGCCTTGTTGTCTTGCGATATACGCATGTTCTAATGTTATTACACCATCCACCTCCCTGCCACAGGATGTCACATAAAATATTAACATATATTTGTATAGCGCCACAGAATAAACATGGAGAATAAACAATACTCGAAAAACAGCAATACATGGCATGTTTTTTTATGCAATTTTCCTTCACAAAAAGTGTGTTCCCAACAACACTTTTAACTAGAAAAGCTTCTGATTTACTTTATCAACAGAAAAACTTGTCAACCTTTACAATATGCTCATTAAAGCTGTGAGATGTTTCTTGTATCAATAAAAGAAGCATGTATTATAGAATAAGAACAATGTGAAAGATCATGTGATACCTCTAAATTAACGAGCCAGCTGTTTGCACCTGATCCGTATCCTCGATCGAAATGATAAGCAGGCAATGTTCCATCCAAGCATACTGCCAAAACAAATGAAAGAAACTATATTCATTTTCATCCAAAATCAAAGGCTACAAAATTTGAGACATTTGAGAAAATCTCAAGCTCAGTCATGTTTAATTTCTGTGTAGATGCCTTCAAATGATTAAGTTAAATAGCACTAAATTGGCATAAACAACAAAACAAAGATGGTATAACCTTGAAATTTAATTGGTCACATGCATTTATTTATTCACATATTATATAATAATATGGCAACTTCAAAGGAAAAAAAAATGGGGGTAAATTTTATGAGCTCATAATTTGCAGAAACAAAACTTCAAAGAAATTAAAATTAAAAAAGGAAAGAAAAAAAAAAACAGTTTTAATTAGATAGTATATACATTCTAAATAACACTAGATCTTATTAAAACTAGAATGGGTGGTTTCAACAATGTTACATGAAAAGCAACTAATCAATTAAATTTCCCCAGCTCAGATGAAAAATGAAAATTAGAAATGGATTGTAATTTGTACCAGCTCCTTTAGCAGCAGCAGATTGAATAATGGTAATTCCAACCATGTGAAGATTAGTAGCAACTAAGGAAAATGAAGCTTCATGAGCCTCTAATAGAGACAACTCAGTTTCATTGATGTGATAGGCATCAATATCAACACAGTTGGTGAAAACAATTCCTATTACAATGGTAACCCAGAAAAGTTTCACCATGGATCTTCTTTCTGAGTTAGTACTCTCTCAACACTAGAGAGCTACGTGTTTTTGTTGTTTTGTGAAGGAAACAACACAACACAACACAATACAACAGAAAGGTGCAAACTTTTTGGTTATTAGCTGCAAAGGAGGGGTATTTATTGTCCTCGGTAATTAGGAAATAATAGATAAATAAATAAAAAATGAAGGGTAATTAAAAAAGAAGAGGGAACGGAAGAAGGAAGGAAGAAGAAGAGAGGGAGACATAGACACAAAAACCGTGTTTGCCGGGCTTTTTAAGGTTTTTAATTTTTATTTTGATATTATTATTATTATTATTATTATTATTAAGGAGGAAATATAGAAATATAATTTAAAAAATAGTATATTTAACTCAAGTTGTGACATTTATTTTATTTCTTGACAAGTTGTGACTTGTTAACATCAATTTTGTTTTTATTGGTATTATTATTAGAGCGAGCATAGCACCTTCAGAATCTAAAATACAAATGTTTTATTTTGAGGTTTTAAAAGGGAAAGCTAAACTTACACACTGGCTAGTGTCACGTCACGGACGATCTGTGCAACTTTCACTGAGTTATTAAATTTAAATCTCAACAGTTTATCTTGTACATATTATTAAAATAAATAATATCAAAATTAATAATAAAAATAAATGTCCAGTAAAAAATGATAAATATAAGCAGACTATTCATGTGTTTTTTTTAACGTTATTTAAAAAATCAATTCTTATAAAATATTTTTATATAAAATATAAAACAAAACTACATAATGCACTATATCAGTCAAAAAGAAAAATACATAATGCACTATATAATGAATTCACTTCGACACTACATTTAATTCATATTAATGATCAGTATATTATATTATATTTTAATGCGTAATATCTATCATATTAATTGCCTGAATTTTTTTTCTCAAAAATGTCATTTTTGTTTATTTTATATACATAAAAAAATTATAGAAAAAGTAATAATTTTACTAATTTATCTTGTATTTTTTTATTATCATAAATGTAAAGTGAAATATGGTATTTTAGGAATAATAATGTTATTAAAACATAAATTTTAATATAAAATGAAATACAAATATAATATTGTATAAAATATAGTGAGTCATGTTTTATTTTTCACAAAATGTTAAAATATTATATTTATGTCTTATTTTATTTCAAATTTTATATTGAGAATAATATACCTGGTACTGACTAGATGATACAAGTGGAATAATTAATTTTACATTAAAAAAAATGACATTTATTTTAAAATGATATTTTTGTTAAAGTGACAAAGATGAAGTATCATATTAAATACAAAATATATTCCTTATTTAAAAAAATATTTTCAACTTTGTAATCTTTTACTTCATTCATTTTCCAATAAGTATCATTTTTGTTCACCATAGTATATTAAAAAATGAAAACTAATAAAAGAAATAAACCAACTAAAGATTGGGTCTAGCTTCAAAGGGATTAGACTCTCAAAGTGTGATTAACTACCGTTTGAATCTGACTGGAAGAGGTGTTTACATTTAATTCCAACATGACTCAAATATAAATACTCTGGTTAAAGAATCTATGGAAAACCACATAAAAAGATGGAAATTTTACCAAAATATCATTATTAGCAATTAATGTGTTTTCGATGTAATAAATGTAAAGTGAAAAAAATAATAATATTTGTGTTGAAAATGAAAAATAAAATTCATTTTTAAATAATTTATTTTCTTTTAAAGGGACATTCATTGTGAGGCGAGAGTAACACTTATTAATGTGAAATCAATTTAAGATATATATTGATTAAATACATATTGTTTAATATTATATATAATATATTCTCCACTCCCATGGAATGAGAGGATTAAAAAAATATATTAATCACACTCCAAAAATCTTAATGTATATAAAAGAAGGTAATGTAGCAATTTTTTTAAGTCAAAAATAGTGGTAATTTTGTAATTTGAATGACATATTTTATTTATTTATTTATTATTATTATTATTATTATTATTTATATCACTAATAAAACAATTAGTGCAATGAACATTGGGAAATGTGCGATTAAATTTGGTCACTCAATAAATAATATATTATGGTCTTTCTTTCAATTTGAAATTGTTGAGTTGTATACAAAAAATTTGAAATTGTTAAGTCATTACTCACTGAACTATAACAATATAATAAATTACCGATAAAATATTTGCATTTTAAAAACAAACATAACATGAATGAATAAATAAATAAATAAATAAAAATATATATATATATAATAACAAATTAACACTCATATAATGGCTGTGAACTTGTTTTTTATTATTAATTTTAGCAGCATGTACTGCTACTTTAACACTCATATATCTACAACTTTTTTTATCAACAATCATTTATTAAAAACAATACGATAATTATGGAAGTTGAACAGTCTCTACAATTCTTTGAAATAAAGAGTATTTAAAATTTTATGTAAGATTTTTCCACTTAACTACCATATGAGTATGATATAATTATACAATAAATTATGCAAACAAATGTCTTTAGGTCGGTTATTAAGGATACAAAAATAAAAATTTTACATAAAAAATAACAAATTTGAGTTTTTAAAAGTTGAATATATAATTTTTAATGTTATTTGTATCTTTAAATGATTAACAAATATCTTTATCGCACTAATTCATGTATATCATATTATCATGTATATCTTATTAGATATGTAAAAATAAGGGTTGAGATCTCTATTCTTAAGAATTATTATGAATTATTTTACTTAATAATTAAAAATATATTCCTCAATAGTAAAAGTTAGATTAGTTTCGCCACTTATTCAGATGGTACACATTTTTTATATGTTGTTGTAATTACGGAAGGTTTACACTAACCGCTTATAATTGGAGTTTAAAAAATCCAATTAATAATTAAAACTAGGGGGGTTTATACGTACAAAAAACCCCAACCTGAATTTTGACCAATTCGTTTAAGTTTGAATTTAATTCTAAATAATCTATTTAAACTCAATTATATTTGATTTAGGTAGGATTTAATATTTTGAACTCGTTGACCCGTGAACTCAATTCATTGACGTGATATGTGTATTTTTATTTATTATTTATGTATAGTTATAATTTGATTGTTGAATTTTATTTTAAAGATTTGTTGCTATTTTAATTGATTTAATTGTTTTGTTATGTCAGTAGATATATTTTAAGTATTAAATGATATATTGTGATATAATTTTATGATTTTTAAGATATTGAAAGTATTTAAATTTAATTAACTTGTTTTTAATGTATATATATATATATATATATATATATATATATATATATATATATATATATATATAACCCAACTCAACTCAACTCATTTTGAATTGTTTTGGTTCAGATTTGATATAAAAATTGCATGTTGAAAACTCAACATAAACTAATAGAAATTTATCAGTTTTAGTATTAATGATTTTGACAAAAAAATGACTCAATCCAATCCGTATACTCCACTAAACAATACCTAAAACTTTAAAGTTATATTAGTTAATTATGGTGACATTTATTGCATATAAATTATAACATATAACATTATTGTTCATTTTGTGCTGTAAAACTAAACAATGTATACAAATTTTTTCATAATTTTGTATAATAATTGAAAAGTAAAGTAATTTTACAATTTTAATTGTCGTTCAACGTACAAATCAATCCTTTTGTCATACACACATATTTTGCAATTGTTTTTTTTTTTAATAGTTTACATATGTGCATTTAATATTTTAATTATTAAATTATTTATCTATTTTTCTCTCAAAAATATACCTTTAATATTTTAATTACTAAATTATAATTAATAATTAAGTAACATGAAATAGAAACGAAAGAGATCAATTTGTATCCAATTAAGAACTGCCGACAATATCAAAGAAATTAAACACACAAAAACTCAAATGAAAATCAATTTACGGGTCCTTTTATTTATCTTTTGATTACCAAAATTGGAATAATTGAAACTTTTGTTTTTTGCATTATTGTCAATATACGTTATCAAGCTTGTTGTTTTCAATGGCCACACAAGATATGACGAGAAGTGATTAAAGATAACAAATTCCACTAACTAACTAACATGACATAAACCATTTGGTGCAACGTCAAAGCATACAGTGACCACTACACACTTCAAATCCACATATAGTAATACACTAACCAGTTACCTAATTAAGCTGGGGTCTACGTTCCGTTCACGCAGCATCTCTAATTTCCTATATTTTATTTATTTTTGGATTAAAATATTTATACTTTATTTCCTTTATGGTATTTGTGCTCAATTCTATAGATTTTTTGTTGTCGTGTGTGTTCTTTCCCTGAATATACCCTTAAACATACATTCACAGAAGTTTTCACCCTTGTTCACGCAACACATTCGTAAACCAAGTTTTGTGCACATTTATGGGTACTTGACTTGTGTTGATCGATATGGTAGTAGTCAATTGGATTTATGTGTCCACGTCTTCCTTATATTTTACGTTATGTTATTTCCTCACGTCAAGGTTTTTTTTTTTAAAATTTATTTATAAACTTTGTTCTCGTCAATTGAAGCATAACGTATGTATAATGTTAATTTTTTTATTAGTCGATATCGAATTCTATAATCTATACCCCGAGTCTGATTAGAACACTCGCGCACACCAAGTGGTATGTACATATAAATATAATATACAGAAATGCTATATAGTGGGATGAAAATCAATACTGAAACATACAATTCTATTAATTTGTCAAACATTTACTTCCGTATTTCATTCGTTTAATTTCGTGATTTTTCCATTTCTAACATTAATCATTTCCCATATACTCCCTCCCATCTTATATGTAACAGAATTTTATTTTTTTTCTATATATAATTTTTTTTACAACATTTAAGGCGTATTATTGCTAAAATTAGCTGTATAATGTTATTTAAGATGTTTGTCGAATATTTTGATATTTTTTTTGTTTTATAAATAAGATCAGCGACAGTAATATTTAAAGATGTGAACATAATTGTTTTACAATAATTTCAATGATTAATTACAGTTTTAGGCTTCTATTTTCACTTATTTTTAAAATTGGGTCAATTTTAGTCTTCCTTCAAATTTTTGGGTGCAAAACTGATTATATGATATATTTTAATTGACGTGATGTATAAACATTTTGATGGATTAATTGTTTCCTTATCATGAATTAAATTATAAAATTGAATAATTTATTAAGTTGAAAATAAAATTTTTAGAAGGTTGATGAACAAACGATAAACTTTTTTTATCACTTCATCCTTAACTCTCTCACTTAGCTACTAAATCAACCCTATATCCTCTCTGAGCCGTTGGATCTTGATTAAATGACTGAGATTGCGTGACTACATACAGCTCAAGTCCTCAAACTATATATATAGTATGTTTAGATCAATGATGAATTTATCATAATTACGATGCCACCGTAATTTTAGCAAAAATATAAACTTTTTAATATCAACAAAATGATACTGTTACTATTATTTTGCCAAAATTACTGATAATATAAACATGTACTACTTGATAAATTTTACTTAATGTAAGGTCGGTTTTTAACACTTATTGAAGCTTAAAACAAACTATAAAGTAAGGCATTGATAAAAAAAATAGAGGTATTTTTAATACTACTAACAACAATATTTTACTATAATATTATTTAAATTTTACGTTTTTTGTTTTATGAAATGTAAAATGTTTTAACTAAATATGTCAATAGGTGTAGTTTTTTATAATTGTGAGACATTTTACTTGTTGTACTATTTAAATTTTTTTAATTATTTGAGGTCTAAATACACATGAAAAATTAATTATTTTTAAAGCCCTTAATTTCTAACTTTATTAACTTTGGCTTTCGACTGACCTTCTACTCTTTGTATATAATTATTTATAAAGTCTCATTTATAACTAAGTGTGATCTATTGACAACTGACCATGTATCAATTTTATTTTTATTTGAAAAACCATGTATCCAAATTAAACTTAAAAGGTTAATGGTTAACCTTGAAATGAAATACCAGTACATATAATTTTTATAAATTAACTAAAAACGAAAAGGACAGTATGGGTGCGTGCGAGATCTACAACATTTTTCAAGCACGTGTAATGGTCTGCACACACCTAATTTGCCACTGTCAACAACTGAGCGGTTCTTAATTATAGTCGTATATGTGAATTAATTATTCCTCCAATAGAAAAGTCTGTAATTTTTTTAGACAATGTAATAATTAATCTTATTTAATAGGTTCAAAGTAAAAAAGAAAAGTCAATTGTATTTTTTAAAATATTGTTCTTCATGTGAATTTTTCATGAAAAGATAAAATATAAATTAATAAAAATATATTGTATTAAATATGATAGAATTAATTAATTAATTAATTTTTATTTATATTCAAAATCATAAAAAAATATTTTTTTAGAAATATTTTTTCAACATTAAATATTGTCATTAGACACCGTACAATGTACAGTTTACAATTAATTTAATATTTATTCTTTCTCCTTACAATTTGATTACATATAATTTAATGTGTTTTATAAGGTGATTGATATATAGTGTGTGATTCGTATATTCAAATAACACAACTAATCTTATTTATATTCGAGACAGTAAAGGGAAACGAGATTGGAGTATATAATATAATATAGTATAATTGATATTATTCATTTCGAAAAGAATGAAGCCTGGTGGAGCATATTATATAAGAGAAATAAAAAATAGTAATATAGTAAGAGAGCTTTTAGTTTAGTTTGGTTTTTTTTCCCAATGACAAGTGTACATATCTGTGTATATGCATCGCTGACAATGTATATATGAATTCTCAACTTTTTTTTAGAGAATTGGCGAAACTCACGTATATTAATATAGAAAAAAAGGTATTTTAATTTTGTATTTGTGTTTCAACACTTCAAATGTTCCTATGATTACTGTTTAAAATAGTCATTGTCTGAATTCTCTAATCTAGTATATAATAATGTTTGATCTATTTTTATTTTTCTATCAATGCTTGATCGCTTTAAGTATACTATATTATTATTATTTAAAATTTTGTAAAGTAGACTTTTTTTTTATTTTATATGAAAGTTCATGTAAATTTTGCAAATTGCGGATTCAATCCATACATATATCATTTTAAAAAATAATATATAAATTTATTTGTAAGTGTTTAACGGATTAAAAATTTTTTATTTATTTTTTTAAAATGGAGCATCATCTCTTAATATAATTTTATTTATAAAAAAATAATGTGATTTTATACTGGTTTAAAGGAATTCGAGGTAGTTTAAAAATGTGATAATTAAAATAGAAACCATCTAAGTTATACTCTTTGGATGATAAGGACTAAGGAGAAGCGATGGAAGTAACCATTCAGATCTTGAAATTCTAAACCATATATATTTTATTCAATTCATCTATTTTTCGTTTTAGTTTTTTTATTTTATTTATGTAAGAAACTTGCATGTTTCTACACATGGCATGTCTCTACAATATTGACTTCTAAACTGTTTTTTTCCCACCCTTTTTCTGCCTGTCATTTCCGTTAAATATGGTATAAGGGAAAATAATTGATATAGGACAAGTTTTACTGTACTAATAGTGAATATTGGTACTATGAACGTTTTGTTGAATAATTTTTTTAATTAATTTATATAAACATTACTATAAAATCTATTAAAGTTGACTTTATTGAGAGTTTTATTATATTTATTTATTTAATTTTGATTTTAATAATTAAATAAATTGTTTAAAAATTTAATTTTAATTAAAATCATAACAAACAAAAAATGTCATTTCAAATAAACTCAAATAATAAAATTTAAAAATTTATTTATGTTAAATTTAAAATATGGTCAAATTTATTCATAGATAACAATTATCAATGATTTAATTTGATAATATCAAAATATATTAATTTTTAAATGTACTTTGCATGTAATATTATGCCGGACAAGATATATATGTCTTTGCTTTTAGTATCTTAGAGGAAGTCCAATAAAAACTTAGCAAATTGTGGCATTTGAGAATTTAGAAAATTTTAAGGAAGGAATTCGCCTGACCAAATTAACATGGCATGATATTAGATTTCTTTATATGAGTATGGTATATACTATATTAGATTGTTTTGACATGTTGAAAAAATTTAGATTGTTTTGAAGCGGCTATTTAATTGCTTTATGATAGGTGTGTAAAAAATATGTGTCCCTTTATCTCGTCTTAGTTCACGAATATTGATTGCATCTAATCTTAATTTAAAAAAATAAAAACAAAAGTATTGATAGAAATTAGTAGATGGAGTTCGAGTTGACTCCCAAGTCATTTGTCTCGTCCTTTAATTATGGAGGACACGAGGTTAAAACAAATTCCTCAGCATTTATTATTTGTTAGGAATTATATATCAAAGTTATTATGTTATATGTATTGTTTTATTTTTCATGAGTTGTTTAGTGATGTTATGATTGTTTTTCCGTTATAACTTACTGCAGCTTGTTGTTTCACTTGTCTTGGTTGGTTTGATTGGTATGTATAACTTTTGTTGTGTTCTTGACACAAGTTGAAGCATGTGATTCATTTCTATGCATGAGACATTTTTACAAAAAATTGCAAAGTGTAATTAATGTTCCGAAAATTTTAAAATTCAGAATCTTGGACTTTTAAAATTGTAAAATGTGGAAACAAAAAACATGACATAACATATCAAAAGATACACTGAGAGGGGTCGTTTTGGCTTGCACCACTGAATATATTGGTCCATGATAGACTAATTTTTTTCTGTAAATTATTATGGGCTATCCACACTAAATCTAACCCTTCAACTTCAACATGGTTTCCCTTCTCTCTTTCTCTTCCCTATTGCCACCAGCTATCCACATCAACCTTGTTACATTTTATTGATTCTTTCATTTTTATATCACAATATTTAAGATAACTTGTTCAAGTCAAGTGACCAGACCACCATTATCGACTTTGATTATACCGTTGTTGTCTTGACCCTGACCACCAATAAAAATATTAACTTCTCATGTCAACTAAAGACATCAAATAAGATATCTGAAAGTAAATCAAACATTTTGAAGAAGCAACTAGAAAAACCGACCATGTTACTATGTTAGTAATATTGCTCCTAATCATTTCAAAGAAAACCAATTAACCAAACCATTGTAATGTATATGCTGATTTGACCTTGACTAATTGCCAATATGGTAATAATTGCTTGATAGAAGAAGAAGTGCATCTTCCCCGTTGAAATAATTTAATATTATATCTATGGTTAAAACGAAATTGATCCAAAATGGACCATTGTTTTTTCTGGCGCAAATTATACGTAGCCGCATCGAGAGTAGGAATGACAATGGGTAGGTAGTATAGTACACATATCCATACCTGCAGTTTAAAAAAATACCCGTGTCTGTGCCCGTACCCTCGTGGGTATCAACTTTAATACCCGTACCCTTGTTGACGCAGTCAAAAATCGCAAAGGGTTAGCAAGCGCTAATCCTAAAAAAAGAACAAGTTCTGAAATCCACGAGAGAAGAGAAAAACTCTCAAAATTAATTATTTTATTAAAAAATATTGTTTGTTACAGCATAGAAAATCTTTAAATTGATAATAGAAACCATAGTACGAAAATTAGGTAAAACAGAAAAGACCGAAATTAAAGGAAAAACTAAAACGGTTGTAAAACAGAAAAGTCCGAAATTACGAAAAACTAAAACGGCTGTTTTGAGGCCCAAGACGAGCTCAAAACGGTTCTGGAGCCCATATATCATGGCAAAGCCATGTGTTGTGTTCGTGGCGCGATTCCCTTTTCAAAAAGGTATAATAAAAGACAATCTGACACCGGACAATTGTTTTCCGCATTTTCTGCTGCTTTTGTCCGCAAAGCCGTTTCTTCCTCGATTCTGGCCGTGAACCCTCCTACATCACTTGCCCTTTGGGTATTTAAGTGTCCGTACCCATACCCATTACCCACACTTTAACAAAAATATATCAATAAATAATCGCTATTGTTGTGATTAAATTTAAAAAATTGGTATTGGTATAGCATATGTAAATTGGTATAGACAGAGCATCATGTAGTTTGATATGTGTATATGGACTAAAATTTATTTATTTTTTCAATTTTTTTAATTATTAAAATTGTATTTTTTTATTAAGGCCCAATTTTTAAGATTAGAACAGAACCTCCAAAATCTATTACTAGCATATTTTTGTGATGATTTATTTATATGTTTATTTTTTAGAAGGATTCGAGAATTATGAAATGGAAGACCTAAATTCATTGATTTGCTTGAAATAAAAAGGAGAGGTAGAGAAACATGAGCTAATAGAGAGTTAGAGAGATAGTAGATAGAGATTGGATGAGAGATAAAGATGCATAACAGAGTAGAATGATATATATATATATATATATATATATATATATATTTAGAAAAATCATATATTTATAAAATATTTTTTCAAACAAAAATGTTTTGTTGAAAATCATTTTTATGTCCTTTATGGTAATTTTGTAGTTTTAAAAAAATCATTTTTATAAAATTATTACAAATAGGTTAAAAATCATTTTACAAAAATCTCAAAAAAATAATCTCTAAATTATTTAAAACAAAAATCATTTTTATTTAAGCTCAAATAAACACACCCAATAATAATAATAATAATAATAATAATAATAATAATAATAATAATAATAATAATAATAATAATAATAATAATAATAACAACGACAATATATAAGTGCGGAGTGAGTACTATAATATCCATACCCGCACCCATACCCGTTTAATTTTGCGGGTAACTATCCGTCCCCATACCCATACCCATTATGCGGATTTTTACCCTACCCATTGTGAGTTTTTTTTGCAGATATCCAAAAACTATCTAGAACGCTTAAACAAACACGAGTAAAATAACTTCCGAGAAAGAACATCTGAACTTTTAAATAAAAAAAAGACAAAATGAGTTATGATGTTTCAAGATAAAATAAATTTGGAACTAGAAAATAAAAGATAATTATTTGTTGAAAAAAATTGTTCGGAGAGTTTATTTTATTTTTTATTCTTTACTTCTGAATAACTAAAAAAAATGTATTCAAAGAGATTCACTCATAGAAGATCAGGTATAAAAAAAACATCATTTTTTGACCCTAAGTTCTGAGTATTTCACTGAATGAAGGAAAATAAAATTTTCGTTAACTTTTAAGGTTCAATAGGGGTATTTCTAGTAGGAAAATTTTAAGCTGTATTCCATATTACACTCCTATTCTTATAAATGTGATGAATTGACATTTTTATCCTCGTATAAATATCAAAAGTTATTATTTTCATCGAAAAACGTTTTTTAATTTTTTCAGTACAGAAGTTACATTCTGAAAAATTTTAAATTTCCGATAGATACTTCTTTACCGTAAAACTCTTTTGAAATTTTCTAGAACTACTGAAAAGCTTAAAAAAATTTTTTCGATAATTTCTTCATTTTTTTTTAATTTCTTTTAATCATAAACCATTTTTTAATGGTTTTTTATTTTAGTTTAAAAAAACAACCACATTTTTTTGTTGAACTTCTAATTAAATTATCAACACGTTTGATTTTCTTCCCTTATCGCAACATAATATTAATTTATTCCTCATACCTCTCTCATACCTCTCTCTCGTGTATGTTTATCTCTGATCTAGTGATGATAACCGTCACTTTGTTTTAATATCAATCTTTCTAGACCAATTTACAACAATTTCCCGTATATCAAATATCTGAACTAAAATATAAAATAAATTGTAACAATTAATCACAATATTAATATTAATTATAATTATTCATATTTAATCTGTGTCGAAAACGTTGGTAGTAGCCACACATGTTTTATCACATAATAGTAGCAGTTTATTCATTTATGTTAAAATGTATATAAATAAATTAAATAATTTATTTAAAAAAAAAAAAGATGTGTACCGAAATTTTTTTTCACAAGCTTTTGATAGTCACCTTTTCAATCTTTTAGGACAGAAAACTTTTTATAAGTTTTGAGAAAATCTGTTACGTATTTGAAAATTTAAATTGATTGACTCAGAAATCTTTAAATAGTGAAAAATAAAAATAAATTTAAGTTTGTAAAATAGTAAAATTATTTAAAGATACAATTGACACTTTTATAAACAACTATTTGAACTCCGACTTTGTTGCTTATGCCAAATGTTTGCTTCTTTCTTTGCACATCCTTGATTTCATGAAGAGCATAGAGTACTAACACAGACTACCTGTCAAGTCCAATTGCTGCTTTGCCTTTTGATGAATTTCCAAATTCTTCATTCTGCTCCCGTCATCCTGTACTGCGATGCTAAGTTTGTCAACCCGATTTTTCATGAAAGGATCAAACACATTGAGATCGACTACTATAACATCTGCGATAAAGCTGAAGAAGGAATTGCTCATTTGGTGCCTATACTATACATTCTACAAATCAAGTTGGTGATTTATTCACAAAAGCTTTACATCTTTTCCCTTTTCCGTGCCTTGATCCAAACTTGCAATTCTTAACATTCATTACAAGTAGATTATAGTGAGATTCTCATTAGAGCCAATGGGTATATATATATACTCTTATGATGTAATATTTAGAGTGAGATACTAAATTTTAAGTACAAAATTATTAAAGATAAGTGGTTATACACTTTATTATTAAAAGAGTTTCACAAACTCAACCACATATTTTACATATAATAAAGTATAGTAGAATTATTAAGACAAGTGGTTATTTGATATTAAGGAGATTATAGGTTTTCACTCAATAATTCATAATATAAAATCTCCTATACAAAAATATTTATCATCATACGAGTAAATTAAAATCCCTAATATGTAAAAGTATATGATATTTAAGAGTATATGGGATTATATACTAATTTTAATGATAATTTACTCAAAACTCAAGTGTTACAATTGAGGTCACACACACTTGAGAAATAATTAGATTAAATGCAACATAAAAATGTGAGACTTAAACTTTTACTATTATTGAGGATTTAAGAGAAAATAGTCATATACTTTAATAACTATTAAAGAATAGCAATGAAATGAGAAGATAAAAAAAATTTAAAGTATATATCCCAAAGTTGTCATTTGTAATTATTTAAAATAATAATATAGAGTAAATAAATTTTTTAGAAATTTTGGGATCACAGTGTTTTTGAGAATAATAAAATATTATGTAAGTGTATAAGAAATTATTTGAAAAGACTATAATATCCTCATAAGTCCCAATAGCATATAAAAGATTTATTAAATAATTAAAATAAAGTATATATTTAAACAATTGGTTATATTTGTTGCTCAATTTTAGTTAGTTTGACATGTAAGATTCTCCCACTGGATTAGGGATGACAACATAACCAACACTCGTGGGTATCCATTCGAAACCGTTTTTATATTTGAGCAGAGAAAATCCGCTTTGATTGTGTGCAAATGCGGTTTTTCCCTAGAATTAAAATTCGGGGGCGGGTGTGTTGATATCTAACCTACACCCGCCCCGCTAGTAATATTATTGTAATTTTTAAATTTTATATACATCTACATATTGAATATACTTAATATTTGTTTAAATATTAAAAATTATAATCTCATCTCTATAAAAAATATTTTTTTTTACAATTTTATTATTGTCTAATAATAATTATTTTATTATATTAATTATAACAGATATGATTTTAAATTTATAATTTTATATGTATGAATGGGTGCGGGTGTGAGCGGAAAAACTCGAAACTCGTTGACGGGGATGAGGGTTTAAATTTCACAGACGGGTGCGAGTACGTTCTCCCCGATTAGTCGGGTGTGGGGATAGAGAAGACAAAATTCACCTCGCCCCGTTACCATGTCTACATTGGATAGAGACGGATAGTTGTTTTGTCGGTAAAAGAATTTTAAAATAAAATATTTAACTATCTTCTCTATCACACAATGATCATGTCAAGTGATGTCAAAGAGATAAGATATGTCCACTGCTTACATAATACAAAAAATAGTAATCCATTTAAAATAAAATAAAAAATAAACAAATTAATATCTATACATTAAAATAGAAAAATGCAAATCTTTAGCATACAAGTGGATTGCATAAATACATAAATTTCAACATGCCTTTTAGAAAAAAATCTTATTTATTGTGATCCCAACTAAAGGGTTTCAAAGGACAATAAATAAGAAATCTAACTATATAATGGACACATGTTGTGTCACAAAAGAGAAATTCTAGTATCGATAGCGTGTTTGAATCAAAATTGACATAAGTTAAAAATTACAAGTAAATTGAGAACATCAAATTATATTAACAACAACACACCCATAGGGTATGATTGTTATTAATATAATGTTGATTATTTAACTTATACAAAATTTGTACAATTATACTCACGATAGGCCGATACAATTATACAAATTAAGAGTGATTACACATAAAAGAATATAATAAATTAATATCATGCATAAAAGGAAAAAGAAAAATCATTAACAAATTTGAAAACCAGACAACAGTAAGAGCTCGTGAAAAAAAAAGTTGTTTTTGAAAAAGAATATGGCGAGCTCTACTAGGATTTATTCCATGGCAAACCTTGAAATTGCACCGTCTCAAAAGGAAGACGATCGCCATTGTAGTAACATAAAAGTGGATGATCCAAAAGAATGATACTATGTATACCACTTCTTACAAGGAAAAACTACTAAATATCTTTGGAGATGAAGGTCAACATAAAGTTATTCTGAATATTTTCGTTGATCCAAAACACTTTTCTTCTCTTTGCGGAGCGGACAAATATATTCTTCTCGCTGATTAGGAATGGGATAGATAGGCTAACCCTTGGAAGAAAACGCTGGTGGTCAATCTTATGGGGAAGAAAATTAATTTTAAAGTGTTGGAAAACAACCTTAAACAAAAGTGGACAAAGAATGGTGTCATCCATATTTTTGACATGATTGATGGGTATTTTCTTGTATACTTCAAGGAAGAGGAAGACTATGTCCATGTTATTTACGAAGGGCCATGGTTAGTGGTAGGTAAACTACCTTATTGTCCAAAGATGGTCACCCAAGTTTTTCCAAAAAGCTAAGGTTTCCAAAAAAGTGGTGGTTTGGAGTCGTATACCAAGGCTTCCTCTAGAGTCATAGAACATGGAGTTTCTCAGTCGCATTGGAGCAGCGCTAGACACTATCCTAAAAATTGACAAAACGCGTAGACTACTTATTAGAGCGTTTACTTTAATCATAACATTGACTTTATCATAAGTCAAACTAAATGCTAAGATCATTAGATGCAGAATCACCACAGTGAACTTGTATCAGAAGATTCAACAGAGGTGCTTTGAGAGCGAGCTTTTCAGAATCATTTATATTTCAACAGATGTAACAGAGTATTGTTGTAACTGTTTTGTTTAGCTTGTCTATTTAACATAGGATGCATCGTAAAAACGTTTAATTCTCGTGACAAGAGTTTGCAGACTTAAATAAATTATTAGCACAATAAATTGTTATGGCAAAATAAGTTATGCTATCATAAAAAAAATTAAGGATCGTTATTCTTCAAACTAACCTGGTTCTAACATTATAATCATACATAACATCTTCTAACTAAATTTCTAATGGCATCTACACATGTTGTTGAAGGAATGAATCAATTAGGTGGTTTTGTTTTTGCCCATGCCATCCACCGGGTTTGCAAACTATATTCAGTTTAATTGGTAGTGAAAATGAATAAACAGTGATATTATCTCCTAGATATTGGTTCCATTTCTTCATAAGGTAAAATCTAGCTAGTTTTCATTAATGAAAAAGAGGGAACGAAAAAATCATGTATAATTGTATTAGTCAGAGGGGTCGAACTGTTAAAAAGAAATTATATCATTAAAAAATCGTAATTTGTTATTTACCACATTTTCATATTCTCTATATTGATATGGTTTTATTTCACGTTACATTTTTGCATTGTAAATATCAGTCCATTCCTAAGTAGTTTTTTTTTATACCAGCTTATATTATCCAATATTGCTTGTCTTATTCCCATTAGACAGTATGATTATAAACAAAGTACCAATTAGTTGCATTTTTTTTTTTACTTATATGTATATAGCTTATATAAAACTATTTTTACAGTAAGAAAAATAATATTTTCAATAAAACAATGTTAATTTTTTTTAACTTAATTTCAATTAACGTTTTAGTCATTTATCATTTTTTTTCCTGATTTGGTCCTTTATTTTAATTTTAAGTGACAAATTGATATTTTATGGGTTTAAGGTTTAGGGTTTATGGGTTAGGGTTTAGGGTTTATGGGTTAGGGTTTATTAATTAGTTTAAATATTTATAATTTATTATAATTATTTTTAATTATTTTTAATTATTAAATTAAAAAAAATTTGGGTTTAGGGTTTATTAATTATTTTAAATATTTATAATTTATTATAATTATTTTTAATTATTAAATTAAAAAAAAATTAGGGTTTAGTGTTTATTAATTATTTTAAATATTTATAATTTATTATAATTATTTTTAATTATTAAATTAAAAAAGGGGGGTGTACATCATCGCACCTTGGGGGTGCGATGAGCAAAAAAAATGGGCGTGCGATGAGCAGTTGTTTGACAAAAAACCCGTCTTCAGGTCGTCGCTGGCCCAGGTTGCGTCGAGCAACTGGGCCCAAAAAGTAGGGCATTCTGGGCATTTTTTGTTTAAACTGGGGCATATTGGAAAAAAAAATGGATATTTAAATAAAAAATACTCAATAAGGTACCAAAGATCGATAATGAAAAAATAATATGATAATTAAGAGCAAATAGCAGTTGGAAAGATAACAAGCTACAAAGATAATATGCACATTTCACCAAAAAATTTGCTTCCACATGCCTCCTATAGTTAACAATGACTCAAGGACGATCTACCTTATCTGGTTATGATCGAGAAAAAAGAATCAATCCATGGAACATAAATTAGTATAACTTGAATTGCTAAGTTTATGTGCTGACAACATATTCCAATTAAAACTACCAAATTGCAATAACTCTAAAGAGAAAGAAAAACAAAAAAAAAAAGAACTTTTTCTCGCATAATGTGTTACAAAATAAAAAATAAATGTCTTCATGATAACAAAATATGATTGGTTTGAAAAAAAAAATCACGTAAATAAAACTCAAAAAAAAAAAAAAGAAATTGAGTGAAACAGAGTAGATATAATTTATATATTTCTACTTACTGAAAAAATCATCTTTAAGACCCATAATAGTAAGTTCAAGATCCTCTCCACGAATATTCACCAGCATACTTGGAAGATGAAGCTCACTCAAAGCAAAGTAGTTTTTTGGTTGAAAAAATGTGTAAGTAGAAGACAACCCACAATACTTTTTATACACACAAGAAAACTCAAGATTAACTATGCTAACTGAAATACACATATATTTTTTTAAAATTTATTAATATAATTTATTATTATAATTTAGATGGAAATAATTAATTATGTTTATAATTTTATTTTGTTGTTATGTTTATTATTATTACAAATTTTTTATTCTAACTAAATATTAATTTATTTTAATTTTTTTATGTTTATTATTATAATAATTTTTATTTATTTATTATTATTATTATTTAATATGTAATTATTAATATTATTAAAATTATTAATATTATTTATGAAAGTTTTTTATTTTTTTTATTTCATTTTAGGGTTTAGGGTTTATTAATTATTTTAAATATTTATAATTTATTATCATTATTTTTAATTTTTAAATTAAAAAAAATTAGGGTTTAGGGATTATTAATTAGTTTAAATATTTATAATTTATTATAATTATTTTTAATTATTAAATTAAAAAAAAATTGGGTTTAGTGTTGAGGGTTTATTAATTATTTTAAATATTTTTAATTTATTATAATTATTTTTAATTATTAAATTAAAAAAAAAGGTGTACATCATTGCACCTTGGGGGTGCGATGAGGAAAAAAAAGCGGGGGTGCGATTAGCAGCTGTTTGAAAAAAAACGCTTCTTCAGGTCGTCGCTAGCCCAGGTTGCGACGAGCAACTGGACCCAAAAAGTAGGGCATTCTGGGCATATTTTTTTCAAACTAGGGCATATTGGAAAAAAAAGGATATTTAAATAAAAAATCCTCAATAAGGTACCAAAGATTGATAATGAAGAAATAATATGATAATTAATAGCAAATAGGAGTTGAAAAGATAAAAAGGTACAAAAATAATATGCACCTTTCACCAAAAATTTTGCTTCCACCAGCCTCCTATAGTTAACAACGACCCAAGGACGATCTACTGGTTACTGGTTATGATCGAGAAAAAAGAATCAATCCATGGAACATAAGTTAGTATAACTTGAATTGCTAAGTTTATGTGCTGACAACATATTCCAATTAAAACTCAGGAGAAAGAAACAAAAAAAAATAGAACTTTTTCTCGCATAATGTGTTACAAAATAAAAAATAAATGTTTTCATGATAACAAATCATGATAACAAAATATGATTGATTTGAAAAAAAAAATTCAGGTAAATAAAACTAAAAAAAAAAATTGAGTGAAATAGAGTAGATATAATTTATATATTTCTATTTAAAGAAAAAATCATCTTTAGGACCGACAATAATAAAATTATTAATATTATTTATGAAAGTTTTTTATTTTTTTTATTTCATTTTAGGGTTTAGGGTTTATTAATTATTTTAAATATTTATAATTTATTATAATTATTTTTAATTATTAAGTTAATAAACAAAAAAAAGGGGTGTACATCATCACACTATGGGGTTGCGATGAGCAAAAAAAAAACGGGCGTGCGATGAGCAACTGTTTGAAAAAAAAAACCCCTTTAGGTCGTCGCTGGTCCAGGTTGCAACGAGCAAGTGATCCTAAAAAGTAGGGCCTTCTGGGAATTTTTTTTCAAACTGAGGCATTTTGGGAAAAAAAAGATATTTAAATAAAAAATCCTTAATAAGTACCAAACATCGATAATGAAGAAATAATATTATAATTAAGAGCAAATAGGAGTTGGAAAGATAAAAAGCTACGAAATAATATGCACCTTTCACAAAAAATTTTGCTTGCACCTGCCTCCTATATTTAACAACGACCCAAGGATGATCTTATCTGGTTATGATCGAGAAAAAATAATCAATCCATGGAACATAAATTAGTATAACTTGAATTGCTAAGTTTATGTGCTGACAACATATTCCAATTAAAACTAACAAATTGCAATAACTCTCGGGAAAAAGAAAAAAAAAAGAACTTTTTCTCGCATAATGTGTTACAAAATAAAAAATAAATGTCTTCATGATAACAAAATATGATTGGTTTGAGGAAAAAAATTCACGTAAATAAAACTCAAATAAAAAAAAAAGAAATTGAGTAAAATAGAGTAGATATAATTTATATATTTCTACTTATTAAGAAAATCATCTTTAAGACCCACAATAATAAATTTAAGATCCCCTGCACGATACTTTTTATACACACAAGAAAACTTAAAATTAACTATGCTAACTGAATTATTCGTACTAGTCATCATATCCTAACTAAGTCAGTTAGGATTTCTCAGCTAATAAAACTAACAACCTAAGACAGAAAGTTATGTAAAGTGACATGTTGTCACGTTTCCACTCTCCAACCACTTCATGAGAAGGCAACTGATTCGGTGGATAAGTGAAACAAATGGTTTATGATGGACCATAATTGCCAACCATTGGATGTTGAAGGTGTGCCAGATCAAACGTAACATATTTATACTAATACTAGTAAATAATAATACTTGGTATAATACATTTAACATGAAATACCACAATTTATTAGAGAAGGTAAACGATAATAAAAATTTTAAACCTCTCAGAAACCCTCTTGCTTAAAAAAATTAATACTCCAGTTTGTAGTACGAAATGATTAAGCAAAGTATTGTTAATTCAAAAAATTGATAGGTAACATGCACAAAAAGGCCTTCAATGTAAAGGAGGATTCAAGAATAACATGTACAAAATATATGTAAAATATATAAACTACACTAGGGTGTCAAAAAAATGTAGTTAATTCAACTGCATTCATAGACTGAATTGCACTGCACCATAAAAGCCTAAACCAATTAAATGGTTTATGAACTGCACCATAAATTTTAAAAAGTTCAGTGAACTAAACTTTTTTTAAAAAACTAGTTTGAACCACTTTCAAACCTTTTTGTATTCAATATCATAAAATTAAAATTAAAATTTTTTTTCTACTATGTGATATAATATAAAAAATAAAAGCCTAAATAGCACTTGTGGTCCCTTAACTTAATTTCAATTAACGTTTTAGTACTTTATTTTTTTTCTTCCGATTTGGTCCTTTATTTTAATTTTAAGTGACAATTTGATCTTTTATGTTTTAAAATGTCAACTTTATTATCCTTTTTTTACAAAAATTCATCAAAATTTTCAACCAAAACCCATAAATTAATTATATTCTTTAATATAATACAAATTTCATCAAATTCATAACTCAAATATTCAAATAAACTCATATTTTCATTCTTTATTTGATGTTGTTAGATATGGAAATATGAGTTTATTTGAAGATTTGAGTTTTGAATTTGATGAAATTTATATTATATTGAAGAATATAATTAATTGTATGGGTTTTAGTTGAAATTTTTGATGAATTTTTTGAATTTTTGTAAAAAAAGGATAACATTGTTGACATTTTAAAACATAAAAGATCAAATTGTCACTTAAAATTAAAATAAAGGAACAAATGAGGAAAAAAAAAAGATAAATGACTAAAACGTTAATTGAAATTAAGTTAAGAAAAATTAACATTGTTTTGTTGAAAATAATATTTTTCTTACTGTAATAACAGTTTTATATAAGCTATATACATATGAGTAAAAAAAAATGCAACTAATATATATATATATATATATATATATATATATATATAGTATTCTTAATTAATATATAATATTTCATCCGTCTTATAGTGATGGATCTATTTGTCAAAAATAGTTATCTTAAAATAACCGCCGCTTTCATTTTTGAGAAAATATTATTTATTTTTTTACATCTACGCTCTAGAAATATTTAAATATATTTTTTTAAATTGAACGCTCTAATTAATACTACATGTACTAATATTTTCAATTCAATATTTTCTATTTTATTTTTAAAAATTCAAAAGATAAATATTCAAATATTATACTTAACAGAAAGATGTGCCAATGAATATTCTAAAAAACAGTATAATTTTATGTTAAAAAAAGAAGAGAAAAGTATTAAAAAAATTAATGAAAAACCAATTTTAAACAATTCAATAAAAACCGATTCGAATTGGTTTTAATAAAAACCAGTTTCAAACCGGTTCAAACATATTAAACTGGTTTATAATTATAAACTAGTTTGGTTTTTGGACCATGCACACCCCTAAACTAAATCTAAGGATTGTAATTATATAACTGTACTTGCTTAGTCTTTCTCCATGTGAAGACTAAATGTAGAAATGAAATAAAGCCATGGCAGCATCCAACAGGTTCATAAAATAGTTATTCTAAACAATATAGAAGTTCTTCAAATAACTAAGCTTGAAGCGTAACACACAAATAACATTGAAGTAATATAGGTTGATGGTGTGGAACAACATCGAAGTAAACCGCACTTGATCAGGTTGAGCAACATTAAACACCATTAGTTATCATTTGTGTATCAAAGGAATAAAATGCATATGGTTGCATCAATTGTTCCATGAAAGGTTTAAAGTCTATATGATTCTCTTGCTGCAACACCATGTCGTACTAATATCAAATGTGTAAAAAAAATTGGCTAAAAGTTATACTTGACTGGAAAACAGGAAGCCCAAGGAAAATTAGAACAAAATGAAGACATAGAAACTAACAAATTAAAAGGATTATTAATTTATGTATACAGTTAATCCTTTCAATGAAGCTTGTTCGCAATTATTTGGTACTATCAGAGAAGGTTTCAAATAATGCAGTGGTTTAAATTCATATACACCTGAGCTCATATCATAAGGTTGGCAAGATTTTTGAATTCATTACAGAAGCTAACTGAGTGATGATTTTCCTTCTCAATCCATGTATTATTACAACTTGATAGTTTTCCTTTTGTTGCTGCATTAAGAAAGCATAGGACATTGATTGAAAAACCAAATCTTATACCAAATTACAAAATCCTGGAAAACTATAATAGAACAACATATTCTCAAACACAAAGACACACACTATGTTATGCGCAATTAGAGACACACTTTCAGATAGTTGGCAAAACATAATGATAGAATAATTGAGATAAAGAGAAATTAATCTATTAAACAAACTTAAATTAAATCGGGCTTAATATGCAATTACATGATCCAAACCAATTGATTAACATAACAAACAGTAAAATAATGATTTAATTTCAAAGGAAGGGTATAATTTTTTAAACCATGATTTTAGAGCAGATTTGAAAACCAGAATGATTTTTAGAAAAATAAATTTTCATCAATGGTTGATTTGATACAACTTGAAGAAAAGAGGCCTCTTATAAGATTTAGAAGCCTATCAGTACCAACTCCAAACAGCCAACTTTGAAGTTTTAGCCAACTTTGAGAGCTCTGCCATCTAAACCCAACATCAGCAAATACCATGAAACTTCACTTAAGCAAAGATGCATCAAAAATTGGATCACAGAAACTGGTGAAATTTGTTATAATTACCGGAAATAAGTTCCGTAGTTAGTACTCTTTTGCTTGAAATATCATCCATAACTATTGCTGGTTTGATTTTAACAAACTTACTTCCAAATTTCATTTCAATTATTATGCAAATGAAAACAGGACCAAGTTGTTAACATTTTAAAAGATAAATGATTAAAAAACATAAAGAATCCTAATGTTATAACTAATTAAGATAAAGAATCAAAAATGTAATTTTAATAATACCTGGATTCATGTGTAAAAGAGTGATGATGATGCGAAAGTTCTTAATTATGAGATTATTAATTAGGGGAATGGTTTCATGGTATGTAGAGGCTCCCGACCAGCTTGGTATCAAAGCCTTGTTAAGAAGAAGGAGTGCATATGGTGTGAACATGAAAACGAGAGTGAGTAAGAGAGAAACTCAGTTTATCATGAGCACAACTGAATCTAACACTCAACCCATCGTGAAAACTTCATCCCTCTCACTTCCAAAACTCTGTAAAAAGACCATTTCTAACAAAATAGAAAACCTAATAGAATACTCCCATGTCCCGGAAGATGCTCAGATCGCTGAGACTGTTCCTCTACTTCTGAATCCGTACAACATATTCAGAAGAAACAAAACCCTCACTAGATCCATTAGAACCCTCATATCTACAAACAGACCTAACATCAAAGAATATATCCAGTCATCGAGACTGGACCAGTGTAGTCTTCGGGCTACCAACCAAGAACAGTATGTAGATCTAGAGATTCCTCAAGAACTCATCAATGGATGGAAACGTGAAGGTTATACAGCTCTCCATTTTGGTGCTGTTAGACTTATCCTTTCACTACACGGAAAGAAGAACCAACCTGTCTACTCAAAGATAGCTTTGCTGGATTCCAGCTATCTGAACTATGAAAACGCCGTCATAGGAATTGTCTTAACCACACTTCATGCTGGAAGTATCATCCTTACGGTGTATCCCAACTACAACGTCAGCCTCAGTGACAGCACTCTATCTACAAGATTAAAGGTTCAGATCCAGATCACTGGATCAGACCAAGTCCCTGAAGCTATGGTGGCTACTCTTCACCACCAGATCATATACCGTTTGCAAAACCATGCTATAGATCTTCCAACCACAGGTTGCTCTTCAGACTCTTTGCTGGTTATGGCCGGCAGAGAAGAAGAAATACCATCGATTGTCCAGATCCCAAGGAGAATCACAAGAGAGGAATTAACTCGTCTCATTCCTCTAAAATGGATGACTAACTACGAAAAGCTGCATGAGGACAGAAGGCCAATCCAATCTCAAGAAGCTTCTTTCAAAAGATACCCAGACAAGATGGTTAAAACTATATTCAAGAAGCCTGACGAAGAACCTAGCTCATCTTCTCAGATCTTCCAAACCATGATGATCAGACCTGTCCTTGAAGAAACCTGGTGTCCGATTTATGCAGTCACATCAGACGCTAAACCCATTTATACGGACAAGAATAAAAGACACTTTATATGGGATGTTGATCCCTCGATGTGTGATCCTGATTGCAACTGTTGGATGTACGACAGTGATATCGACCAAGATATTGTTCGCTCTAAAGCAAAGAAGAAAGAAGTGTGCAAGCCACAACCTCCTCCTCAAAGAAGATCTAATCCTAAAAATGGCCCATGGGTTGGTATCCATGGAAAAAAGAAGCCGTTACCGATCTACGAGGAAGGACTAGCAATCCTCAGAAAAGAAGGACTTCTGCCACCCGATGATCCAACTCTCATAACATGGTCTCCAACAGACCATTGCAGAACAGAAGATCCTCCTCAGCAAAGTCAACCAATTCCCTGCTTCATGTATACTACTACTACACAAGAGTACGACCAGCATTTTCCTCCTCTGGAAAAGAAAATTGACACTATCACCAACAAGACATCAAAACCTTTCATCAATCCTACTAAGATTCAAACAGATGGAAGAATGAAACCCTTGACCCCGGCCGAAGAAGTTCTAAACTGGCAATCAGAAAATATGGTGGCACAGAATGAGATGCTCCAAAATCTTGATAAAAAAGTAAACAAGATTTCAGAAGACACTGAAGAGTATCTCAAAGGATTTTCAACCAAGATGAAAAGAAGCTATAAGACTCTCAAAGCCCAGGTTATCTCCCTAAATCATGAACTTAGCCAAATACATGGTGCTGCTATCTTCAGCCATGACTTCAACAAGAATGAAAAGGAATTCTTGCAATTAAAAGCCCGAGTAGAAGAAATGGAAGATTACGCAAAAAGACTCTATAAAGCAAAGGCTAAACAAGAATCATTTCATGGCCTCCCTGCTTATCCTTCATATTACTCAAGTACAACCAGGCCCTCTGAGATTGATATATCCAACTTTTTAGCCACTTCACCGACCAGGTCCCCAAAGCTCGACCTATTTCGATTTTCATCTGCTTCACCTCCTAAATACCGGGCTCCAGAACCCGAGAGACCCAGACATACCAGACCCCTGGATCCTTCAACTTCAAAATTTAAGGAAAAGATTGCTAGAATAAGTACCTCATCGTCAGACTCTCAGACACCTCCTTCTAATTTTCTTAGAAATGAAGAAGATCCAAATAAAGCCTTTGAAGCCCTGGCCATCACAACAAAACATGAATCTTCTCCAGGTTACCAATCCCCTGTTGAGTCTTCAACCAATAATTATTCAAATGACTCTGAAATAGACAAGTCCCATCAAAGCACATGCTCTGAAGAAACTCAACCATTAATGTCTATGGAAACAGAGTCTGTAGACACTGAACCAAAAGAAGGTCCTATCCCTAGACTTTTTATGGCCAACATAAAAAGGGAAGAAACCTTCTATGAAGATTCCTCCCAAGATATTCCAGAAACTGAAAAAATCAAACCAGCCGGCGGACCTTGGTTCACCCTTGATGATATTCCTCCTAGCCAATGGAGAAAAAGAATTATTGATTTTGGTGCATGGCTTGACACTCAGTTAATGAAGACTACTGCTGATCCCTATAAAGTTATTGAGGAATTTTGTTGCCGAATGACGGGAACATTGAAGGAATGGTATTCCAACAGTGGAACTGTTAAACAAAACGAACTACATAGCCTTCAAACTTCAGCTAATGTCCTTGGTATTCTTCACCATGTTTTCATATGTGACGAAGACATCTACAACCGAAAATACAGACAAGAGTTCTTTGAGATGAAATGATGTTCTCTCAAAATCAAAGACATAGATAAGCATTACCAGAGAATGCTCCAAAGATTCTATGCTCTCAATGGATATAATGACACTAGTCTCAAGAACACATATGTGGCATCTTTACCTCAGGAGATTCAACCTGTCCTCCACAAGATGATTGCTGCAGCAGATAAAGATGTTCCTTCCATGAGTATGGGACAAATTCATCAAATGACTTTAGAAGCTCTTGACATGTTATACAATCTTCATAAACAATTCTCTGAAGTCTTGAGTGAAAAGTTCAAATATAAGAAGGCCTGCAAAAAGTCCTATCTGGAGATCAAGTGCAAAGACAATAAGTGTAACTGTCTCAACAAGAAAAAACATCATAAGCACAAGCTTAAACCCTATAAGAAATACAAAGAGAAAAATAAAAAGGGTGTGAAATTCTTCAAAAAGAAACCCTTTCGGGGAAAAAGAAAGCAACAAAGATGTTTTATGAAGGTGCAAACACGAGAAGGGGGGGTTGAATTGTGTTTGACTTAACTTGAATACTTTTCCTGTTTTTATACTTTTAAAACAAAACTTGATGTATAATTAAAAACAGAGTTAGCAGCGGATAAAAATAAAAAATAAAACTCACAGTTTTTATACTGGTTCACCGTTAACGAGGCTACGTCCAGTCCGTTCACCTTGAAGGATTTCACTAATTCAAACCTTGAATTACAACCTTGCTACTAACCCTCCAAGTCAGTCTTCTCAAAACAGTCTAACAATCCTAAACTTCTTTGAGGAATGCAGCTCCTGTCTTCAGCCAATCTGACAATCCCAGATTATAAAAGAAATCACAACACTATAAATCTAATTGCCAAGTAACCTGCTACCCCTTCTGACTCCATCAGATTGTAGACTCTACTTCAACAACTTAGATTTAACACACAACACTATGAATCTAATTGCCAAGTAACTTGCTACCCCTACTGACTCCCTCAGCTTGTAGACACTACTTCAACAACTTAGATTTAACACAGTGGAACGAAAATAACAAGAGTATTTGCTTCTTGAAAGCTGAAACTCACAATTGACTTCTATGAAAATTTGGGTGTTTGCTTTTGGAAGTGTATGACTCTTTTGTGATTTTCGATACTAAGTATTCTGCCTTGAGCCTCCTTTTATAGATGCAGATTTGGGCCTCTTCCAAGCTTAATTTTGAGCTGAATCTTGCTGGATTCTCTTGCAAAAATAACTTGACCAATTGGGCTTTATTTAAATAAAAAACATATCTTCAGATTTTCTTTCAAAATAACTGGCCAATTAAATCTGTTAGTTCCTTCCCGCCACAGCTCCTGAATTCCACAACACCTCACTTTATTTTTGTAACAAATCTTTTTAATCCTTTGATCAAAATAAATTAAATTCTCCACCGTATAATTTTCCTGATTAAATCTGGACCATTGGATCTTCATGCGCTAGTCCACATCTGGACCAACCTAATTGATATGCTGTGATCCTCTGATTTTGGCTATCCTTGGACCACACTTTCTGACCCTCTGATCTTCTAATTTCGGCCATCCTAGATGCGCACCTGATATGCTATAATCCTCTGAACTCGGCCTTTGCTGGACTGCACATTCTGTCCCTCTGATTTCGGCCAATACTGGGCCATGGTCTGATCTTCTGATCTGGACCATCACTGGACCAAATAATTAATTCTGAACCATTGATCTGGAAATCTTCCCTCTGATCTGGACTAATTCGGGATGTTGGTCTGGATTAAATTGAAATTAAATCTGGACAATAAATATTTCAGTCTGGACATTTTACCTTTGATTTTGGACTAGGTCTGGATTGATTCTGGAATTCATTTCTTCTGGTCTGGACTTAGTTTCATGCCCTGAATCATGCTATCTTATGGTCTGGGTCATATCTGGATTGATTCTCTTGTTCTGGACCTTTAAACATAGCTTCTGGTTGAGTCTGGAACAAGTCTGGGCAATTTAATATTTCACTGCCAGACCATCTTCTGGTCACAATAACTTCTGGAATAAATTTGATATTTGAATCCTCTTGGTCTGGATCAACTCTCCCTCTGGCAGGCTTTCCTCTGGTATGATGCATGTTTCCTTCTGATTTTTCTTCCTTCTGTTCTGGGCCAGCAAACATATCTTCTGGTGATGTTTTGACATCCTGGAACATCTTCTGGAAATTCTAGAATTCATTTTCCTTTGATCTTCTACTTCTGATTTCTTCATATTCTGATTGTATTTAATTTAATAATTAAAGGTACAAAATAAGATTACATTGAGTGCTATTGTAACCATCAAAATCCTAAGTACTTAGAACCAATTTGGTTCCAAAATTTTATCTGCAGACAAAAAGGACATTATTCCAAAGAATGTCCTAACAACAAAAACAAAGCTGCAAAACTGATCAACTCCCTCCATCCTGTTGAAGGAGACCTGGAATCAGTTTACTCGGAACAAAGCTCAGCCGACGAAGAAACAGTCTTCGCTCTCCAGGATTATTCATCTGAAGAAACCTCCCTATTAAAATCTGAAGGAGAGGATTATGTTCCAGTATTCTCCTACAAAGTGGTAGGAAGTTCTCTTCCTATTCCTCCTCTGCCATGTGTAGAAATCCATGTTCTGGCAGCAAAGTTCTCACGACCTAAGAATGTCATGGCATACATGGACACAGGAGCACAAATTACTATGATGAATCCCGACATCCTACCAACTGAGCTCTGGAAATCTCATACTGCGTATTTCATGGCAGCAGATGGGAAAACCTTTGCCACAAACTTGATAACAAAAGATAAAATAGGAATCAAGTTTTTTCCAGACTGTGTTATCTGGACAAAGGTTATAGGAACTAAACTTCCAGCCAAAGACATTGTAATTGGTATGGATGTTTATGTGGCAGCCAAAAGACTCCAAATTCTCGCCACAGGAATCAAGTATAAAAGGGAGTTCCGAGCCTTCTCAGGAATTATGAAGCTATACTCCTTATCCAATGTTCCTACGGGATATGAAGAAATTAAGCTAAAGCTTCTCAAGTTTTGTGCTGACAGTCATGAGAAGTTCCTTCACCCAGAACCCTTATGGAAGAATGAGGATTTCTATGTCCAACTTCCATTCAAGCATAATGAAGATGTTAATCCCACAAAGGCCACTCATCCTGGGATGAGTCCTTCTGATTATGCCTTAGCAAGAGAAGAATGCAGCCAGCTGCTCAAACAAGGTCTCATAGAACCTAATAAGTCTGAGTGGGCTTGCCAAGCTTTCTACGTAGAGAAAAGGTCAGAAAAAGTCAGAGGAAAGAAGAGACTTGTAATTGATTACAAACCTCTTAATCACTTTCTCCAACATGACAAGTTTCCAATCCCGAAGGCCTCATCTCTGAACGTGTTCATCAAATACGCTCAAATCTATTCAAAGTTTGACTTAAAGTCAGGGTTTTGGCAATTGGGTATTAACCCAATGGATCGTCCAAAAATAGCCTTTTGTATTCCGAATGCCCAGTACCAATGGACTGTTTTACCTTTTGGGCTTAAGGTTGCCCCATCACTATTTCAGAAGGCCATGACAAAGATATTTGAGCCTATCCTCCACAGTACTCTCATCTACATTGATGATGTGTTACTATTCTCCAAAAATGAGAAGACTCACAAATAGTTATTGGGCCAGTTTTTAAAGATAGTCCAACAGCATGGAATAATGATGTCTGAGAAAAAGAGCCAATTAGGCCAAACCGAAATAAACTTCTTAGGAATGTATTTCTCCCAAGGAAAATATCAGCCTCAACCTCACATTGCCCAAGAGCTGTTGAATTTCCCTGATGACCATCTTACTATCAAACAGATTCAGCAATTTCTCGGTATAATCAATTATATCAGAGATTTTATTCCCAAATTAGCTAAGTACACCAGTACTTTGTCAAAATTGCTGAAGAAGAAACCCCCACCTTGGGGAGAAGAACAAACCAAAGCTATAAAAGCTTTGAAAGAAATTGCCCAATCTCCTCCTGCTCTCAAAATCCCTGGAGACGGAAATAGGATTCTCCAGACTGATGCCAGTGACCACTATTGGGGAGCAGTTCTGATTGAAGAAATATGTGGCAAGAAACATTACTGTGGACACGCCAGTGGTCAATTCAAAGAAGCAGAAAAACATTACCACACCACCTACAAGGAAGCCCTTGCAGTCAAGATGGGAATCCAAAAGTTTGATTTCCACCTCAGAGGTTATCATTTTGAAGTCCAAATGGATAACTCAGTCTTTCCAAAGATTCTGGAATTCAAAAACAAGATGCCTATCCAGATCATCACTACCAGGCATACTTTTCCATTAATCTTAATGGTCCGACCTATTCCAGCCAATGCCACTGTCACAAAGAACTTCCCTCCGGGAGTCAATTACTCCTTCTCAGTATCTCAGCTCAAGGAATACGCCAGGAACAATCTTTTTTACTATCTCTTCAAAATTATAAGAAAGAAACCTCTTCCTGACCATTCCCCTTTTTTCCCTGATACTCCTTTTCACCTACCATTTTTGATAAATCCTGCCTTCATATTTACTAACAATCAACTATCGTATCTTTGGTGTGCTACTAGCTTATACGCTATGCCTATCCTTATTCCTACTATTGCTATGCATGAACATCTGATGAACCCCAGAAAGCACAGATCCTTAATCTGGACCGCCTTAGAATGGTTTTCTCCATTAAACTGGTGGAGAGAAAGTCTAGGTTAGGCTGTTAATAATCTTAGAGAAAAGAACTTAACTTCTGAAGTTCTTCAGAATCTCAAGACAATCTACATCCTCCATCGTCCTTATCAAACAGACGCCAGGACTCAACTCCTAGTTTGCAAGAGTTATATTAACACTTCGGAAACCATTGATGGCTATGCTACACGCTTAGAAGGGTTAACAGCTTTAATGGACTATGTTAATTTAATTAATTTCTATAATCCTGTTAAAAAACAGATTAATACAACTTGTATTAGTCACGAAAACCTTCCTTCTCAATGGCAATCTATTGATCCAACAGAAGGTTCACATTGCCGGGAACTTCCATGGACAACCTGGTCCTCATATGAAATAGGTGAAAGCTCGGAATCAATCAAGGAAGAATCCCAGGTGAACATTGAAGAACAATTTGCTGAAATGAATCTTTCTTCCAATTACAGAGGAATTGATATTCCAGAAGAAAATATTGAAGATATGATTGCAGACATCCAACAGTATGAATCACGCTACCCTCCAGATTACTTTTATCAAAATATTTACGATGAAATGATAAAAGATGCGTCATATAACACGACAAGCAACTTTTCAGAAGAATACTTATCCGATCTCAACATGTCTCCATCTCATGAGCCTATTCGGAAAGATTGATGTAACGTTTACCTGCCATGAACCACAAGCGTGCTTATAAATAGTTGTATTTTGTCATTTTGTAATAATACTGTCTACCATTATCTCTTAGTGGTAGGGTCCTCTAGTCCTGAAAGTCAAAAGTTAGTATGTGTATACTTTTGACGTGTCTATTTTTGTGCTTGATTGCTTTGCTTTATTTCAGCCTCCTCGCCTATATAAGGAGTGCTCTTGTAACATATTAAAGACAACGAAAAATATATGAGTGCTTTCAGTCTAAACATGTTCTAATCATTTCTCTTATCTCTGAAAGTTTAAGTTCTTATGTTCTATCTATAGTCACTCCCTAGAGACGTATGCTCTACACTTGCCTCTCTGAGGATCTTGTGTATCAGAAAGCCTCTGACCATTGATCCATGCTACGGTCCTCACTACTATGATATGATATCCCTGGTTATGTATCTCAGGTTGAACCTAGAATCTAAAAAAGTGATGATGATTCGAAAGTTCTTAATTATGAGATTATTAATTTATTTTCTAAAATTTGGAATTTGTATACATATATCCCCTTTTTTTCCCAATATGCCCAAGTTTGAAAAAAAATGTCCGAAATGCTCTACTTTTTGGGCCCAGTTGTTCGTCGCAACTTGGGCTTGCGATGACTTGAAGAGGTTTTTTTCAGCCAGTTGATCTTCGCACCCCCAGGATGCGATGATCTACCCCCGTTTTTTTTAGCGCATCCCACCCCCACGGTGGGATGATCTACACCTCCCTTTTTTTTTGTTTAATTTAATAATTAAAAATAATTATAATAAATTATAAATATTTAAAATAATTAATAAACCATAAACCCTAAACCCTAAATTTTTTTTAATTTAATAATTAAAAATAATTATAATAAATTACAAATATTTAATATAATTAATAAACCCTAAACCCTAAACCCAATTTTTTTTTAATTTAATAATTAAAAATAATTATAATCAATTATAAATATTTAAAATAATTAATAAACCCTAAACCCTAAATCCTAATTTTTTTTATTAATTTAATAATTAAAAAATAATTACAATAAATTATAAATATTTAAAATAATTAAAAAACCCTAAACCCTAAACCCTAAAATGAAATAAAAAAGATAAAAAACTTTCATAAATAATGTTAATAATATTAATAATTACAGATTAAACAATAATAATAATCAATAAATAAAAAGAAAATTATAATAAAAATAAACATAATAAAAAAATTAAAATAAAATAATATTTAGGATAAAAAAATTTGTAATAATAATAAACATAACAAAAAAATAAAATTATAAACATAATAATAACAATAATAATAATAATAATAAATTATATTAATAAATTTAAAAAAAATACATTAATTTAAAATGAAAAAAATACATCAAATACATCAAAGCCTTCGGGTTTAATATGCCGATTTCTCTGCAGTAGTGTCAATTGAAGTAGCAAAATTGATTTACAAGGAAGGGGGGTTTGAATTGTAAATCTCCCTTTTTAAAATTTCCTGAAAAACTTCAGTTTTAAACTCAAGAAAGTTCTTGGTTAAGGAAGCAGAAAAACGGAGAACGTTCTTGGTTTTATCAGAAAACGGAGAACACTCAGAGTAGTGTGTAAAACAGAAAAACAGTTTTGTATTTTAATCTTTGAAACACAATCAAACTTAATAAAGAGATTAAGGATAAGAAATACCACACACAGATGTATCCTGGTTCACCCATCTTGGGCGACGTCGAGTACTCACAGTTGTGAGATTTTCCACTAAGTGTTTAAAACAAGAACCTTCTTGGTTTTACAGCACCTAGCCTAGATCAACCTTGATCTTTATTTACAGAACTTAATCTAATTCCACCCAGAAAGAGATTAATCAAATCACCTATCAACCTTGATAGGATTTCTTACAATCTACCCCAAACTATACTTAACTCTTATAGTTTGAGTTTTACAATAATAATGAGATTGTTTAGAATCTGAGATGTCTCAACTCTTGTTTGAGATTTCGATTCTTTACAGAGAAATCAGTATGAATATATCAGAGTAAAACGAATTTAACTAAAACTGATTCTGTAAGTGATTTGCAGAATTTCAAGTATGTGAATGTGAATGATTTTGAGAGACTTGTTAGCACTTGAACTTCTGCGTTTTCCTTGAGCTGTGGCATTCCTTTTATAGGCTTGAGAGCATTTAATGAAGGCCAATATAGCCGTTGATAGTGCCTTTGTCAGGCTTGACCAGAGGCATTATTTCTAAATAAAAATAATCCAACTTTTGACTATTTTTATTTTATGTTCAGGCTGAGCTGTATATTGCGTTTTGAATCAAACTTTCTTGAATAATTAATGATCCTCTAATGCTTCTGATAAGAGATAATATTGCTGACTTGAACTGAAGCTTTGAATCATTCAAAACATATTGAAAATGATCACAGAATGTTGTTGCAGAAAACTGTAGTGTAGTTTCTGGAGATTGATGATCAATCTGGAGCTTTAGCTTTTGGATTTCCTGGAGATTGATAATCAATCTGGACTGATTTCTGAACATACTGGAAGCTGTCTTGATGCATTGTACATTGTCAAGATTGTTTAACAGTCTTGACAGCAGAACTGGAGAATGTTCAGTTTCTGCTTGGGCAGCTTGATTCATGGCCTTTTTTCTTTGTGATTTGAATGGTTTCTTTTGATTGTAATTGATCACATCTGTTCCTTGTCATGTATTCTTAATACTGATGTAAATACCAGAGACAATAACTTCAATTAAGTGGTGGAGAAAGTTTGGTCTTTATCCTGTCACAGCCTCGCGAACATTCTCCGTTTTCCAGAATGTGAAGAATGTTCTTCAGCCTTTGTTTATGCTGTTTTCTTTGATTCTTTTGAAACCTATCTTTGAATTAACACACTCAAAAGCATAGGTTAAATTAACAATACATTTAGAATCATAATTAACAATCTTTAATTAACCTTTGTTTATTTTCATCAAAACATTAAAAATGTGAGTTTGTCTTAACATCAATATGTAGGTTCATTAATTGAGTAACATGTATTGATATAGTAGACAATTCATTGTTAACTATAAAAATTAACAATTAAATTATTAAAAATTACACTAATTATAAGAAATAAGAATGAAATTATTACCCACGCAAACAACTTTTTTTTCAAAGCATTATCCTTAAATTCCCTTGCGAAATTTTGCGCAATATGTCTTACGCAGAACACATGCTTTGACGGAGGATCTTGCCATCCATTATTTGGATTGTTGTAAGCACTCTTAATGGATTCGTGTCTATCAGAAATCAAACAAATGTTGGGTTGTGGAGTGACATGTTTTCTTAAATTTCTCAAAAAGAAACTCCAACCCTCTTTTGTCTCACCTTCCACAAGAGCATAGGCAATAGGAATTACATGGTCGTTCCCATCTTGGGCAACTGCTACTAATAGAGTTCCCTTGTACTTGTCGTACAACCAAGTCCCATCAACTTGTACAATTGGTTTGCAAAATTTGAACGCAGATATGCACGGAAGGTAAGCCCAAAATAGTCTATGAAATATCCTTATCCCACATATCAAGGGCAATCATACGGTGGGGATGCGATTATATAATGGTACACCCACCTTCAATCTTCTCAACCTCAATCTCATTCTCAATCTCAAATTTTTTTCAACTTTCTCAAACAAATTTTGTTAACATTATCAATCAAAATTTTCACACATGGAATTATCTACTAATCATAGAGCTGAATTTCGATACATTAATGCATTTGTAAGTTTATTTATTATTAATATTAATTTCTTATGATATTATAATAATATATTATTAATATTATTTTTATTAACTTCATTATATTATTTTTATTATATTCATAATATTATTTTCATATTTTTTATTTACAGATACCATCCACGGACAAGTTGAAATGTCATGGTCACGTAAACAAAAAACCAAATGCTGCGATATTACCATATTTGCAACAGGCGGGATTTGGTGAAGTCGTCAAACTTGGAAACTATAAAATAGATGTCGGCCTAATTACCGCGATGGTTGAAAGATGGAGACAAAAAACTCATACATTTCATCTCCCAATAGGTGAGTGCACGATAACTTTAGAAGACGTGTATTACCTTTTAGGATTAAATGTTTCTGGTATTCCAGTTTCTGGTTCAAATTTTGTGAATGTTAGAAGTGTTTGTGAAGAATATTTAGGAGTTATTCCACCTGAAGGGGCAACCACATGTAATTTTATTAAATTAAAATGGCTTAAAGATACATTTGACGGTGTTGGTGAAGATGCATCCGAAGTACAAAAACAAGCATCGTGTCAGGCATACATTCTACGTATGATTGGTGGATTGTTGATGCTGGACAAATCCAACAACCGTGTACATTTAAAATATCTTTCCCTAGTAGGAGATTTAAATAAAGCATCCCAATATAGTTGGGGTTCGGCAGTTTTAGCTACGCTGTATAGAGAATTATGCGTTGCTACGAAACCGGACATCAAGTCTATTGGAGGATGTGCTCTGTTGTTACAAAATTGGGCATGGTATCGTTTGTCTTGTGTCGCTCCAGAATCACACAGTGCATGGGTATTTTCACTTGCACAAAGGTAACTATTGAAATTAATTTTTATATATTTTTCTTTTTTTAAAACTAACCACTTACCATATTACTAATATTATTATATTTTTTATGTTTGATATATTCGACATATTTAATTCCGGTGGTCTAAAATTTAGTAGTGTTCCTCATAACGACATAGAAGGCTACCAGAATACAATCGATCACATGGTGGTTCAGGAAGTAATATTAATATTCATTCACATTTAGTTGAACTTTTTTAATTATATATTTTTATATATCTTAATATTTACTTAGCATATTTTTAACATATCAGTTTCGGTGGAGGCCGTATCTCGGGTTCCAACACGATGTACCCGAACAAGAGATGAACACTTGGATGCCATGTACCTATTTACATTATTATCATATTGTTGAAAAACATCATGTAGATAGAGTCGCACTTCAGTTCGGCTTCCATCAACCAATTCCGCAACCACCAGAGGACACGAAAATGTACCATGAGGTCGACATGAGGCGTGACATTGATGAAAATTGGAGGGTGGTTTGGAAATATGAGATTCAACATTGGAATGAATGTCAGAATTACGTACTGCACGGTCAATTCATAGAAGGTTTTTTATGCCACAGTAACGAATATATGAATTGGTTCAGAAATCACACCAAATTATATATATCTGTGAAAAGATATCTGCGTGATCCACGTTTGCAACCTTCAATGTATTCTGATGTTCACTCAACCCCTCAATCAATGCCACAACAACATACCATGCACTAAATATCATCTTTATCGTCACCAACACATCTACACGAATCTACATATATACCGACTCAGGAATACGTTCCTTCAGTGCCAACATTGCCAACACCCGTTCATCCGATAGATAGCGGAATTTTCTATAATTTGTTTGGTACTCATTGCACAACACCTGAGTCGGCTTATGCTGTTTTTGATTCGATGTATAACATCGATACTAAAAATTATACGTAGGCAGGTGGTAGTGGTTCTAATCCGCATACAACTTATAACGAAGATAATGATCAAAATAAGGATCAACCACAACAACCTGAACTCGTACAAAGGGCTAGACGAGTTCGACGACCGCGTAGATGTGGAACCGGAGGACATTTAGATGGAAATAATTAATTGCAAATTGATGTAGTTTTTTCTTTCAATTTGATGTATTTTTTTCATTTCAATTTAATGTATTTTTTTTTAAATTCATTAATATAATTTATTACTTTAATTTAGATGGAAATTATTAATTATGTTTATAATTTTATTTTGTTGTTATTTTATTATTATTACAAATTTTTTTATCCTAAATAAATATTAATTTATTTTAATTTTTTATTATGTTTATTATTATTATAATTTTCTTTTTTTTATTTATTATTAATATTAGTATTATTTAATATGTAATTATTAATATTATTTATAAAAGTTTTTTATTTTTTTTATTTCATTTTAGGGTTTAGGTTTTTTTAATTATTTTAATATTTATAATTTATTATAATTGTTATTTAATTATAATTTATTATAATTAATAAAAAAGTTATGGTTTAGGGTTTAGGGTTTATGAATTATTTTAAATATTTATAATTTATTATAATTATTTTTAAATATTAAATTAAAAAAAATAGGGTTTAGGGTTTGGGGTTTAGGGTTTATTAATTATTTTAAATATTTTTAATTTATTATAATTATTTTTAATTATTAAATTAAAAAAAAAGGGGTGTAGATCATCGCACCCTGGGGGTGCAATGAGCAAAAAAAACGTTGGTAGATCATCGCATCCTTGGGGTGCGAAGATCAACTGGCTGGAAAGAAAAACCCCTTCAGGTTGTCGCAGGTCCAGGTTGCGATAAAGAACTGGGCCCAAAAAATAGAACATTCTAGGTATTTTTTTTCAAAGTGTGGCATATTGGAAAAAAAAAACAAAAAAAAGATGATATATGTATACAAATTCCGAAAGAATGTCCAATTTTTCTTTCATTATTTAGGGATGGATAAAAAGTAAGACAAGTGAAATGTGTTTCCTAGCTAATTCGTTTATCTCACTTTTCACTTAGTTATAATGACTCTTATTTGGGTAGTCACTCTTGAATGTCCTGATTTTTAGAACTGAACTAAATATCTGAAAATGAACATACATGATTATTTTTGTCCAAACACTGATTAAATTTCACATGGATGGTTATTCTATTTTTGAGCGTTAATTCCTCACAGCTTTGATGAAAATTATGGTCTTCGTGCTAAATAACACACCAATATAATGCAGAAGATCTGTTCTTAAACCGCCATCTGAACCTTGTGGCACTGTGGTAAGTTCAAATTCGATATCAGGATCTACTACTCTTCAAGAAATAAGATTATTTTAATGTAGGCATTTTTTTACATTTTTATTTATTTAGATCCTTCCTTTGTCAAACTATCTTGAGATTGACAAGCTCTATAAGTCATGTTATTGTACATTTTACAATAATACGGATAAAGACAGTCACAGAGTATTTTTGCTAATAAAAGGTGAACTTTATAGTTGTTATTATAGTATGTATCTTTTATGATAATATATGTTAGTAAATAGACTTGACGATTAAAAATAGTTAGTCGATAAAGTATCAATTTTGAATTTCATCCTCAAACTCTTTCGAGTGTCATTTTTCAATCACATTTTAATCACTTTATTGTCATTTAACAACTACATATTAGTAATATGATATCCACTATAACATTATTGTCATTTAACAACTACATATTAGTAATTTATAACTATATAAAAATAGTAAAAAATAAATATTTTCTTGAAAGTATAAATAAAATCAATGCAAATGCAAATGTTAAAGTTATGTGACATGACATGTTTCCATTCTCCAACCTCATTTTCAAGAGAAAGTTTAAATTTGAATTTAAGGCAAGTGATTCAGTTGATAAGTGAAACAAATGTAAATGATTGGCTACCATTGGATGTTGAAGGTGTGCCAGATCAAACGATGCACAACTCACCAAATCCATTTTCTTCTCACTTTCCTTTTCATATCCACCATCCACCCTCTTGGACAAAACATTATGATACACGCCCAATACCACATTGAATCCATATACTTCAGTAGTCTCCATTGTAGAACAGCTTACAATCACATGTGTAGATAAACGAAAAAGTTAAAAGTGAATGTACAACTAAACTACAAAATATTGACTAAAAATATATTAATAAATAAGGCACAAAGTATAAAAATCATTTTCTTAAATTCAATAAAATAATAATCTATAAACTGATTGACCATTAGTTTACCGGTGGTCTATGAGGTGTTGGTTTAATAATAAAAATTTAGTCTTATTATAAGCTCGTAACAAAATTACACTTATCAAATAGATATTTTCATATGAACTTAAAAGCTATAAATTGGCTTATGGGTTTTCTCAAAGAAAACCATGATATAAAAATTTAATTATATAATTTTTTCTTCACAGTTTAACTATTTGATAAAAAAATATCATTTCAGCAAAAAAAAAAAGTTACTATAAAAGATTACATGAAAATACGTGTGCATGCACAATATGTATTGTTATTATTAATTTTGAATGATATTAATCAATGGTAAATGAGTTAGATTTCCTTATCACTTCACTCATAATTTATCCCCTTAATAGTGAGTCAGTCTTATATACAAAAGGAGTAAAGACAGGTAACCACAACATGTAGTTATAATTCTATGATAAAAAGAGTATTCACAAAAAAATAAATAAAAAAGTAAAGACAAGCAAACACACAAACACATAATTACTATTATATTTTATAATAAATGAAGGGTAAGATAAATCTATGAAGAATCATAAAGTTCAATTTATTAAAATGTCATCCTTACTCCATCTACCATATCACCTTCTCCGTGATAGTCACACTTAGTGGTGGATTTTGAACTAAAATATTGGAGTGACTGAAATTTGAATGAATAAATAAAAAGTATAATATTGTAATTTTAAGTTGTAAATTTGCAAAAATATATTGGAGAGGGGTAATACTTTGGTCTATATTTTTAATAATTAAAAATTAGTTGAAATTTAGAATGGAAAATTTATTTTATAATTATAGTAGTTGTTTTTATAATTTTTTTATAAATTATTCCCTCAAGTTTTTTTTTTATGATAGACATCTAGGTTATAATTTATTCTACAAAAATTTATGTATTTTGTTTAGGCTCTCTAGGTTGTCTTAAAGATTTTAGAGGTTATGTTCTAATCTTAAAAATAGAATACAATCTATATAATATATGTCATTTGTTGATTATGTTAATTCGTATAACAAGAAAAGATGCACAAATAATATGTCACTTTCACATATTAGACTCAAACATACACATCGACAACGATAATCCAACAACCACAATTCAACTTATAAAAATAATTTTACTCATAAAATACACCAATTATAGATTCCAAAATTACAACAATATATACCATAATATATATATATATTAATTAGCATATTTATTAACATAAGTCATCTTTAGTTGAAATTTATCACTAATTAGCATATATTAAACCAAATTATTCTATACACATATAATTTTTCACGACGTTGTCACAATTAATAGTTATTTATTTTTTAATTTTTTTAACATAAATATTATTTTTTTTACAAAATTTAACTACTTCCATACATTCAATCAATCAAATTCATACGTGAAAATTTCTCCAAACTATGTCATTTAATAATTTTATACAATTCTATACTCATTCACAACAAATATGGAGAAGATAATGGAGTTAGAAGAATTATTTCAGAATTTAAGTATATAAAAAATATAAATGTTTGGATCAATGTGGTTTGCATATAATTCAAAACCGGCCAAGATTTGGTCCATAAACTAGAAATAAATTAATTTTTGTTAACAAAATTATAACTCAAATTTTTGTAAAAGTAATAGTATATTTTTTTAAAATTATTGAAAACTTTAGCTTCACTCATAGAAAAAACGAGTAATATTAATATTTTTTTTTAAATTATTCAAAATTTTGAAGTAAACGTGTTTTAAAAAAACTCTGACAATAATCACATCACACTTGCTACTCATGTAAAATAAACATTTAATGCCAATATTTGCCACTAACATAAAATAAAAAAAAAATAAAACATCTCTATGATGATGCCCAAAATGTGCTGAAAGAAAAAGAAACACAGTACTCACTTCACAAACTACGCCATTCCTATCCAATAGAAATTCAAAAATACACGATTACATCAGTCAGTGCTATTTTAAAGTAGAAAAATTCATATTAATCATTTATCAGTCAGTGCTATTTTTACAGTAAAAAAATTCATATTAATCATTTATCTAATGTTCTATATTTTATACTATACTGTACATGTGAAACATTAATTAATTAATGTAATTAATGTGACTCTTATATTTTATTTTATATATTATAAATAATATGTTAATATTTTTTTTCTTCTAAGTTCATATATTTCTATCCAATAAACAAAAAAAATATAAACATGATATAACACATAAAATTTAATAACTTTTTAGCACCTATACCAATAACTCAGCCTATTTCTATATGAAATTGAAGCAACTTATAAATTACAAATGAGTTGACTACAAAAAATTTGAATCAAGGAAAAATCGTAATAATATATAAATCTTAGTTTAACAAGTCAAAATGTAACATTTTTAGATCATTTAATTAAGTGAAATGACATTTTAATGTGAGATAACCACATATAAAGAAAAGTATACAAAACTATATGAAAAGTTAAGTCACTTCGCCTCCCCAATAATTTTTAAACTTTGTCATGTATCGTGGCTATAACACCGCAAATATGTTTATATCCCGTAGATACAAGTTATAATTTTGGTCATTTCTTATGATTTTTTAACTAAAAAATGGCGACATGATATGTTTTACATGTTTTAAATAACGTGTGATATGATACGATAATGTAAAATGATTAACGCTTATAAAATCGATATAAAACACCTTAAAAACTTAACTTTCTAATTTAAGAAATTTTTCATATATGTAATCTATTTAATAACATGTGAATAATTAAAGCATCTACATAATTCTATATCATGAAATTATATTTCGCGTTATTTAAAATATGTCAAATTGTCATTTTATAGTTTAAAATTCTGAAAGAAAAATTAAAATTATCGACTTTTACAATAGATGAACTAATTTTGTAAATCGGTAAAAATAGTAACTCAGTCTTATATACAAAAGGATAATTTTTGCGCCTTCAAAGTCAGTCTTATATACAAAAGGAGTAAAGACAAATAATTCTATAATAAAAAAGTATTCACTCAAAAATAAAAAAAAAATAAAAAGTAAAGACAAGCAAACACACAAGCACATAATTATAATTACAATTGTATAATAATGAAGAGCTTAAGATAAATATATGAATCATCATCACACTTAGTAGTGGATCTTGAACTAAAACATTGGAGTGACTGAAATTTTAATGAATAAATAAAAAGTATAATATTGTAATTTTAAGTTGTAAATTTGCAAAAATATATTGGAGAGAGGTAATACTTTGGTTTATATTTTTAATAATTAAAAATTAGTTGAAATTTAGATTGGAAAATTTATTTTATAATTATAGTAGTTGTTTTTATAATTTTTTTATAAATTATTCCCTCAAGTTTTTTTTATGATAGACATCTAGGTTATAATTTATTCTACAAAAATTTATGTATTTTGTTTAGGCTCTCTAGGTTGTCTTAAAGATTTTAGAGGTTATATTCTGATCTTAAAAATAGAATACAATCTATATGATACATGTCATTTGTTGATTATGTTAATTCGTGTAACAAGAAAAGATGCACAAATAATATGTCACATTCGCATATTAGACTCATCCAACAACCACAATTCAACTTATAAAAATAATTTTACTCATAAAATACACTAATTATAGATTCCAAAATTACAACAATATACACCATAATATCTATATTAATTAGCATATTTATTAACATAAGTCATGTCTAGTTGAAATTTATCACCAATTAGCATATATTAAACTCCAAATTATGTCATTTAACAATTTTATATTATTCTATACTCATTCCCAACAATTATCAAGAAGATAAAAGATAAAGGAGTTAGAAGAATAATTTTAGAATTTAAGTATATAAAGAATATAAATGTTTGGAATATTTTTTTTTAAATTATTCAAAATTTTAGAGTAAATGTGGCTGTCCAAAAACTCCAACATAAGATAAACATATATATGATGCCAACACTTAATATTTGCCACTAATACTTCTTGGGGAAATTCAGAAATACACGATCACATCTGTGCTTATTTTGCAGTGGAAAAATGCATATTAATTAATCATTTATCTAATGTTCTCTACTTTATATATGGAACGTTAATTAAGAATCGCCCGGGATGAGTGAGAGCTAAAAGAAAAGCCTAGCGGCAATTCCCGATCTTCTCTTGATAGAAAGATCATATCAACACCGAAGATAGATGGTAGTTACGATAAGAAAGGTATGCCGGTTGATGGACGTAGTTCATTCTAGAAGTAGTTTGTTAACGGAATAGAATTGTTCGGTCGTGGTACTTTTGCTTGCTATTCAAACACATTGTCGAAAGGGGAAGATCGAATTAGCTCTGGTTCAAGAACCTAGCCTTCTTTCTTGGTAATTCTACTGAACGAGGTCGATCCACTTTACTATAAGTAAAGTGAAAGCCAAGATCCCACTAAAATATCTCCCGTTTCTACCCAAGATCCCAGGATCACAATTCCATTTTTGTCTAAATTTCGGAGTAAATGGGCTTCTAGATGTGGAATTTTATTAGTGATTCTTTCAGGACCGTGGCTTGTGACATGAGTTTGAATTTCATATTTACTTATGTGAAAAGAAGTATAAATATCTTCATAGACCAGATGCTCACTAATGAGTACAGCATCTTCAGAATTGTAACCTTCCCATAAGCGAGTTCACCGCCAATTTTATCTCACCCTTCAATTCGAATTAGCAAAAGCAATGTCTCCTTGCATAATTTGGATTCCAAACATTCATGATTTGGATGGGAATGAGTCGATTCTGAAAGATGTTCTACTAGAAAAAATCTTGTTATTGCTTTGACTCATATTCCCAAAAAAGTAGATCCCTCTCTAATAGCTCTGAATAAACTGAATACATGCATTAAGATACGAAGGCTTCTTATTCCACAACAAATAAAGAACTTTTTCACTCTTTCATATACTAGGGGATTTCACTTGGAAAAGAAAATGTTCCACACTAATGGATTTGGGTAACCTTTTCTAAAGATATCTTCCAAGCTGTTGGGGTCGTTGCTCCGGATTTTGTTCCCCCGGTTTGAAACCAGTTGGTTCCGTAGTTTTAGAATTCTGCTGATCCCAAGTACTCCATCTCCATCATAGCATATGGGATGAGTAACATGAAGCTCAGAATTTATAGGTTTCTTGAATATTCCCAAATAAAAAGGGAATTGGTCTATGGTTAATTTAGTAACAAATAAATATTTATGTATAACGTAACTTGTGAAAAAAAATACTTTTTTGTGAAATTCATTATTTCATCTCTTTTTTTTTTTAAGAACTGAAATTATGTTCAAAATAATTAAATATATCATGATTGCGGAAGTCTATCTATCGCATATAGGCTTAAAGACATCGTGGCATAACCTCGACGGTTAATTAATGTGCCTCTTAAATTTCATTTTATATATTATAATAACATGTTAATATATTTTTTTCTTTTAAAATCATATATTTCTATCCGGGAAACAAAAATAAAAAATATATATATAAACATGATATAACACGTCAAATTTAATAACTTTAAATATGATTTAAATTCTATTGTTAGCACTTATACCAATAACTCGCCTATTCCTATATGAAAAGTGTTTTGCAACATTCATATCATTTAACATGGTTCTGGCCATTTATTGGAGTGATATATTCTTTCTTTCTACAACTCTATTTTGTTGGGGTGTTTTAGGAGAGGATAAATTGTGAGAGATTCCATTCTCATCACAAAAACTTTCAAAAAACTTCTTTTCAAATTCTCCTCCATGATCACTTCTAATTGTTACAATCTTAAGACTCTTTTCATTCATGATTTGTTTGCAGAATGTGATAAACACTTTGTGGGATTCATCCTTACTTCTTAAAATTTTTACCCATGTCCACCTAGTATAATCATTTACGATACAAAAGCCATATTTCTTTCCACTTAGAGAGGCTATTTTCACTGGCCCACTAAAAAAATTGAATCAAGGAAAGATCGTAATAATATATAAATCTTAGTTTAACAAGTCAAAATATAACATTTTTAAGTCATTTAATTAAGTGAAATGACATTTTAACGTGAGATAACTACACATCAAGAAAAGTATGCAAAACTAAATGAAAAGTTAAGTCACTTTGCCTCCCCCAATAATTTTTTCTCTTTGTCATGTGTCGTGACTATAACATCGCAAAGATGCTCCTATTCATATATCCAAACCAAAAGTTATAATTTTGGTTATTTTTTATGATTTTTTAACTAAAAAATGGCAACATGACATGTTTTAAATGCTTTAAATAATGTGTCGTATGATACTGATAATGTAAAATGATTAACGCCTATAAAATTGATATAAAACACCTTCAAAACTTAACTTTCTAACTTAAGAAATTTTTCATATTTGTAATCTATTTAATAACATGTGAATAATTAAAGCATCTAAATAGTTCTATATCATGAAATTGTATTTCGCGTTATTTAAAATATGTCAAATTGTCATTTTATAGTTTAAAATTTTGAAAGAGGAATTAAAATTATCGACTTTTAAAATAAATGAACTAATTTTGTAAATCGGTAAAAATAAAGAGACTAAAACTACAATTAAACCTTCTTTTTATTATGACTCAATTTCTAAAATTAGAACAAAGCTTTTAAAATATTTAAGATGACCATAGCTAAAAACATAGGCAATATTCATAACTTTAGTTTTGATATAAGACCAAGACATTTAACCCGGTCCACAATTTAAGTCATAATATTACTCTACTGCTTGAAGACACGATGATTAAAATTTGTCGGAATAAATATTTTCCTCAATTTCCGTTTCACACAAGATTTAAAGTTTAGTCGATACATTTAATAATATGTATTGGTAAAATTATTTTACAATGGAAGTACACATATCTATTAAACTCAATAATAATATTGTTATTACAATAAATATTTTAATTTATATTTAAATATTCATTTTTTTACCTGATGCAATTGATAAGTGTCAAATTTATCTAATTTTCTATGATTTTTTGGGCACTTATACGTTTGAAATGTTTAAGATATATGTTAAATTATCCCTCAATAGGTTATTTTAGCAAGTAGTTAGTTTATATATAAATATTATGGTAAATATGTCAATTATAAGTATTAATTACTTTGTGTTTAATTGTAGGAGAAATATCAAAGTGGTCAAAGCAAAGGAAAAGCAAAAAGTCAAAGTTGAAGAACTTGGCTTAAGGCAAAACAGGTTGGCTTAAGCCAGAAGGATGCTGAAAGCAAAACCAGAAGCACCGCTTAAGCGAAAATGAGGCAGAGACATCGATTTTGAAGAACCCAGTTGGCTTAAGCCATATATTTTCTAGCTTAAGCGGACAACCTTTCATAAGCATGAAGAAACTTGTTGGCTTAAGCTAGATTGGTCTAGCTTAAGCGAGACCATCAACTCATTTCCTTTAAAAACTCACAGACAGACTTCAAAAAAGGTGGTTACTGAGTTAAAAAAGAGAAATCAAGAGAGAAGACATAGAAAAGAACTGGTTGCTTGATTGGGGATCAACCGAAGAGCTGAAATTGTTCCTGAGACATCACAGAGCCGTCCTTTCTTCTTAGATCTTCGCTTTGAGCTTGAAAGCATCCATGGCTATGGATTGCTAATTTTCTTTAACTTGGATGTATCTAATTTGATTTCTATATACAGATATTTGTTTCTATGCTATGATTTCAATGATTTAATTTTATTCTTCATACATGTTTTAGCTTAATCACCTAAGGCATGAATTTAGATTTGATATGTGAGTGAGAACTACATGTTTAAGTCAGACTTAGATTATCTCATCTAACAAACTTGATTGCTAGAAATAGAATTAAGTTTGTTTGTCAATTTACATTTGAACTTGTTACGGTTATCCTTTTTAATTATACGAGAGATCAGTAATTAGATTAGGGAATTGTTAATCTTCTCATGTAAGAGATTAATGAGATAGATAAGAACTGATGTGATGAAATTAAACATAGAACATGATTTGTATGTTGAATCAATAGGATACTGAAGAGTTAATAGATGAATCCAATTCCAACAGTTTTCTCATAGTATTTTTAAATCCTTTTTTATTATTGCTTATTTTACATTTCAATTTGGTTACCAAAACAATTATCCAAATACTTGAAAACTTATTGCTCGAGTGATTCATTAAAGAACGACATTGTATTTCCAATTCTCTATAGATACGATACAACTCTTTTGCTATACTATAATTGAATCCTAATGGATTTGAAAGTAAATTGATAAAAAACTTTCATCGGCAATCCATATATTCAACTATAGTTATATTAATTAAAGAATACAATTAAAATAAAATGATTAAAATTGCATTAAAAACTAAAAATAAAAATTATTTTGAGATTTATTTTTATGCAAATGGGACATGGGACGGAGGAGAAAAATGGATTTAATTTCTGTAAATTTTAAGTTATAAATCAAATAAATAATCGATATTAGCACTCACTTAACTATGATCTTAAGTGATTATAATATTAACTGTTGTTCACTAATTTCTCGTGAGTCAAATTCGAGAAAAATACTGCTACAAATTTAAAATTGGATTCTCACGTAAAGTGAACCGATCCGCACTCAAAACTCCACCATCTAATTCCAAACTTTTACTGTGTGTAGGCTGAAAATAACGAAAGCAACGCTACTGTCGCGATGACTTCAGGATAGCGATGCAGATCTGCGAAAAATTAGTGGGCACAAAGAGGACCATTTTTACTACAACTCAGTCTACAAAGAAATGCGTTAACACATTTATTCCAACACGCTTTTTGAGGTGTTTTTTTTGTTGAGTGAAAATTATGCTCATCTCATCATTTATGTTATATGTCTATTTTTACCCTCATGGGATTACATGAATTCATCCCATAAAAAATAATATCTCCAATTCTCTATATAAAAAAAATTTGGGTCCAAAAAAATTGAGGTATCTATTTTAATTTTTAGATAAAATAAATCAAATTTTTGTTGATATAATTTTCTCTTATATCACTTTTGTCCTTTGTTATAAACACATGTTGTTTTTTCACTTATAAAAAAAAAATTGATAGAATAGTTAGTAAGTATAATGTTCTTGAAATAAGTATTTGAATGAATTAAAATTTGATATTTTATATTCTAAAACAAATTAGTAATATTAATAAGAGATATATTTTTAAAAAATAATAACTACATCTAATAAATTGAAAATGTGCTATGAACAAATTTTTACTCAAAAATACTTATAATTAGAAATAGAAATAGTATATAAAAGAACAAAAGTAACAGTGTTAAAAAGTGTTGAAGAGAAAACCCGTATATGCCAAATATTAACTCACTCGCAAATGGATATTTGATAAAATATACAGCACTTAAAATTTCAATTGATTTCCAAAAACAAACAGATAATGTAAAGGCAAAAGCATGTGATAAAAAAATATATAAAGATGGTGTAATATTTTCTCATTAACTTATATATATATATATATATATATATATATTATTGTGATAAAAGTTAAAATGAAAGAAAAGAAAACCTTTGACTCTGCAAACACAGAGACATAGAGATGGTGCCAGAAACAACAGTACTACCAATCAATTATACAAGCAAACACACATGTAGATTCATTGTAAGATAAGATATTAATTTCAACCACTTCCTATTTCCACATCCAATGCCTTATCATACACACACCACCTACTATTCCTTACCATAAACATCAAATCATGTCTTCAACCTTCTAATAACCTTATTATCTATGCTTCCATTCTCCACACTTTCTTTCTTTCTCTTTTCCATCATCTGTTTCATCAGATGAAGAGGGTCCCTCAGTATTGCCTTCACTTGTTTGGCTATTTTCTTTAGTCTTAACGTTATGATCCTTCTTGTCTTCATCATCATCATCATGTTTTCTTCCACCAACCATTAAGAGAGGTATTTCACCAAAATCCTTTACCTTTGAATTGTCATCTTCAGATTTGTACTTGTACCAAGTAGCCCAATAAAGAAAGTTAAAAAAATTAAGACAGCTCAAGATAGCTAAGAACCAATAGAACAAGTTTAAATTGTTTTGGTTCAAATCAAATCCTTGTAACCACCCTTGTTTGCTTGGAGTGATCCTTTTGGTAACAGTATTAATAACATTGACAAAAACAGTACTCAAGAAGTAACCAAGTGACATAGACAAAAATGTGAATGAAGTTGAAAGTGATTTCATGGTTGAAGGTGCTTCTCTGTAGAAGAATTCTAATAGTCCTACAAGAGTGAACATGTCTGCAATTCCAAATATAGCATATTGAAAAGAAAGCCAAAATAGGCTTATTGGTTTTGATGGGTCTTTTCTTCCTTGGTCTCTTCTTTTAACTTCTATGATTCCAGCTATTGTCATTGAAATAGAAGAAAGTACTAGTCCAACACCAACCCTTTGAAGCTGTGTTACACCTGAAGGGTGTTTAGTGATTTTTCTTGCAAATGGGACAAAGAAAAGTTCATAAATTGGAATCAATGTGCACAAGAAGAGAAGTGGGATAACAGGAATGGATGATGCAGGTACTGTGAAGGAACCAAGTTTAAGGTTCATTACATTCCCTTGTTGAACTGAGAATGTTTGAAGTTGTGCTAAACATGTGTTCATGACAATGGTACTGGCTAATATAGGTAGCATTCTTGTTAAGATTTTTACTTCTTCAATTTGTGTCACTGTGCAAACTTTCCATGGTTGAGGTTCAGTGTTTTCTTGAAGAATGGCTGCTTTATCTAGAAACCTGATTCAACAAACCAGAACATTTTAACATACATGCATGCATTTGTGTGTGTAATAAATGGGAATGAATGTTTTCTCAAACACATGCATTTGTGTATGTGAAGTTAGATCTTTAATTTCATCTTAGCAACTCTACCTCCCCAAATAAATTAATAGAGTAATTCACCATTTCAGTGCTCATAATTATATGAGTAGAACAATTTAGTCAAGATAGTAAATTAGTCTCTTAAAATAAATGTTCATCAAAACTAATAAAAAGACCTACACATGGATTTGAATAGTCTCTTAATCCATAAGAGATATATATAACTTATAAAATTGTGGTGCTAAATTTAAAAAATTGACAATTATTTAATATACTTGAATTTAAGAGATTAAATTGTTATTTTATAAATTTAAGAGATAAAAAAAATTAAGAAAGATAAAGAAATAATTGAAACTTGGCTATTGAAAAGGAAATTGCTTATCACTTTCTATTTTATCTATAAGGTAAAGGTACTAAGCCAAATACACCCAAGAAAAAGAAAAGAGAAAAAGAGTGAAAGACTTTTTCACTGAGTTTGTGTCAGAAAATTTATTATTATCACTTTTTCTTGTGTGTTGGTGTTAAAAAGCACATAATAGAGGACATATTTTCCATGATCATTCTCTGTATCTCTGCTCCACCGAACGTGTAGAAGTGAGTGATAGTAGGCCCAATTCTTGGCATTACCTATTAGTTCGTACATGAATAAAAAGAATCTTAACAAGCAAATGTGCTGGACATTATAATTGTTAATAATTGTCATTTTGTATATCAATATTATTAGCCTAAGTTGCTTTAACACATTATACATTACAAGGTGTTAATCATGAAGAAAGAGAATAAACCTCATCTGGTTGGTGTGTGCAATCTTCTCCAAAGTAGCATCTTTATAAACCTCATAAAGTTGTTCATTAGACTCTGGCAGTGGTAGTTTTTTGTTCTTAAAAGCCACAACAATAACCTGCATAAGAAATAATGGTTAATTTACAATTCATTATTATAAACTATATTTTTAAATTAAGGTTTACAACTAACTGAAGTATAACATTTTAGAGGTCTCTCTAATCATAATTTTAAATCATAATCCACACATAACTACAATATAACCCATTTTAGAGGTCTATATAACAATATCGCAACAATAATTGCAGTTACGTTTGTCTATTTGCATGTTTAGTTTTACGAAGGAATTGACAATTTGCAAAAACTACAAAGTATAGTTTCTTGAAAAATCACACTAACTCGCTATAATTTTGTCAGTCTCATCACAAAACTGTAATATATTTTATAACAATATCAAAATTTGCAGGGTAGTCCCAATTTAAATATTTTTTTTATGAATGAATGTATGAGTTAAGGTGATTAGAGAATAATCAATGACATACCTGAATAATTCTGAAAATGGGGCTTTCACCAGGAACTTTGATACGGTATAAAGGTTTCCCAAGAGCAAGTGTTACAAAACCAATAGAAGAAGCAAGTGTTATTATGAAAAAACCCCAATGCCAAGCTCTTTGTGTACTAACCCAAACAACACCAGTAACACCTATAACTGATCCTAAAGTTGAACTAAGCAAAAGCCAATTGAAAAAACTAGCAAGTCCTTTTGCTTCAGTTGGTTCCTTTTCATCAAATTGGTCAGCACCAAAGGCTGTCATGGAACCTCTTACTCCACCCATACCCAAAGCTAATAAACTCAATGATGTGTAAAACATCACAGCTATACCTCCTTTCACACAACTTGATTTTCCACATGCTTCAGGGTGTAAATTGTTCAAAGAAGCTTGAATTGTGAGTATTACCAATGCCTACACAATACATTACCATTGTTAAAAACTAGTTATAGAACTTGTGCAAGAGAAGAAATTTGTTTAATTCGTTAAATGAAACATATATTTAATAAAATTTATAAATGTACACGGTTATAGTGATTTAATGAAAAATTAAATTTAAAAAATCATAAAGAAAAACTTCTTTGAAGTTTGAACCAATTGTTTTAATTTTTTATTTAATATAGGACATGACATTGGGATTTGGATTTTGGGGTTATTTCAATATATTCCAAAGTTTTGAAATATAATAATGTTTGGTAATTAAAAATAAAAAACTTACTAGAACTTCGAGTGATCCAAAAAGCAAACATGAGGTTAATCTGTTCAAGTAAGCATCTGAGATGAAACCACCAACAAGAGAGAGCAAGAAAGTTGAGCCCATGAAATTTGTCAAAGTGTTGGCAGAGCTTGAAAGATCAAAGTGCATAACCCCATAAAAGTATAGCACTAAGCTCACCATGTTAGCAACAAAACCCATGTTATCCAATGCTGATAAAACTGCAAAAACAAACATCAATTCAATATAGTTTTCTAATTGCTACCTATGATCATAAACAAAACAAAAATGCTTCAAAGTTCAAAACTTTTGCTTACCAAAGATAAACATGGAAGCTCTGAATCCACCCTTTTGTTTCTTCCATTGAATAATGGGTTTGAGTTCTTCTTTAACTTCCTTGTCTCCCTGCATAAACATATTTGATGAATTTCAAACTCAACAAAAGGGAATGATGAATTGAATTGAATTGAATGATTTGGCTTACCATTATTTGAAAAGATTCAATTTTTAAACAAGAATGATGAGTTGAGATTGAGAGGAGATGAAGTTGGTGAACATATAACCCAAAAATGGAAGCTTTTAAAAGAAACTTTTACTTGAAACAACAATGGTAAGGAAAATGACTTTGAATTTTGGTCATAAAATCAACAAAGAGGTTCTTGTTTGGTTTGGTTTAATGTCTTACACTATTTGGTTCTGTTCTTTGGTATTTGTCCTCCATTCTATTTATCATGATTTTGTTTCTCACTCTTTCTACTTTTTTTTTCTTCCTTGGTTTCTGTGATAACCGTTTTAGCACGTTCAAAATTATGTTCTATTATTGGTAATTGTAATTGCATCACAAAATGTAATGCTCAAGAAAGGATTTAAGGTTGTTAATAATTAATGATGCGAGTCATGGATGCTAAATGCATCAATGATGTTAATCAAAATATTAATGAATGTAAAACATATATGCCCCACTGGTTTTGATATATATGTCTGTCTTGGTTGAAGAATCTGTTTGTGTGGGCTTGTATTTGTATGATCACTATTCCTAAATTAGAAGGTTTCAGTAAATTTCGCCGGTCAAATTGAAAGTGAGAGTTTACTTGTAGAAATTGCTATGACTTTTTTCTGCTTTATACATAGCATGTGATCTAGTGGTTGTACCTCATCATATTCTTATAAATCAATTACAATCTACTACTGTTTATCAAGTGTAAAGTTTAATCATTCTTTTTATATATATATTATATATATATCAAGTGGCTTCCCTAATAATTTGCTTTTAATTATGTCATGGGAATAATAACCTTGATAAACCGTATTTAAGATATTAAGTAGTTTGGCAATTAACAATTTTGTGTTGGTTTAGATTATTTAGTTAAATTTTTATAATAATGAGTTTCAAATTTGTCACTCGCATCATCCTTTAATTTGGACTCTTCTATTTTTTGGTAATTTTGTTTCTTATCTCTCTTCATCAAATTTTATCTCCAATTTAAATAATTTTTATTGATTAATTTTTCTACAAAATATACTAAAGTCACTTAACACTCGTACTATCAAAGCTAGGATCCAATTTTCATGACACATACATTGTCAAATGTAAAAGTGTCCTATATTTTCCTTGTTGAGAGAAAATTGTTGAGAGAAAAACCATAAGTACCCCTAGATCTTTCATGAGAGACGGAGGCAACAAATAAAACTAGCTGCGCTTTTTATTTTTGGGTCTGTAAACTAGCTGCAGTTTAACAAGTCAGATAAAAAAAAATTACTTTACTAAACACCGCATCACATTTTTTAAAATTGCGAGTTTCTATTTAGCTTACTAATATAGAGTTATCGGTGAATCTTTAGGAATTTGGTACTTATCAGGATTAATATATATATATATATATATATATATAATAAAATAAAAAGCATAATTAAGTTATGTGTGCAGGACCCGCATGGCGCCCTGAAAAATAGTAACAGATCCATAAATTATAATAATATATATATATATATATATATATATATTTAGACAAAAAAATATTATTAACTCTTACAAAATATATAAAAAAAATAGACTATATCCAAATTACATTGACAATCAACTGAAATTATTGATTTTAATATTTCATTATATTTTTGTAACTGTTTGAGATAAAATGTATCAAAATAATTGTGATTAGTTGTTTGTGTAAAATAATTTTATACTGATAGTGCACGTCCATTAATTTCTTATAATTATAATGACTAAATAAACTCAAAATATATAAAAGTTTCTACAAATTACAATTATTCTCTAAAAATTTCATATTTGAAAATGTTCAATAATTTTTCATTATCAACACTATAAAATATGTCATTCTTTATAAATGTAACTAATAAATTATTAATTCTCAAAATAATTGCACATTATATTCTTCACAAAATTTATGACAGATAAATATCTTTCAATAATTATAATTGTAGTAGATAAAATCAAAACTAATTTTAAAAGTAAATATATCACTGTATATACAGTACAGAAGGTTTTATGGAACCTAAAATAAATTAATAGCATTATTAAAAAAAAAATTATTTATTTTCTTACGAGGGCAACAGCCCCCACTAGCTATATAGGAGAACCGCCACTCCACGTGAAAGAATCACTATTGTAAATGTTCTTAATTCTCAAATTTTTAAAAGAAATTATTACTAATAACTTAAAATTTAGTTTGAAGGTAAATAAAATCCGAATAATAATTGTTCTAGTTAGTAATTGAGCACAAAACCAATAATTTTTGCAAGTCAGAGTTATGATATTTCTTTTTTTATAATTATTTAAAAATTTGTAACATACAAAAATAAATAAGTGAAGATTAATTTTAGTTATTAAGAAAAATAATGAGATTTAATTTAATTTATAAAAAAACTAATTTTTTTTAATTTAAAAAAATATTGTGACAGCTTAGTTCTTAATCCAACAACGGTTAAAAAAATGACAATTACATCGCCAAAAATAATAAAAGAGATAATTTAATTTATAAAAAAATATCTTTTAATAATTTCTTCTTCGATAAACTGTCAATTTTTTTATTTATTTTTCTTTAGTATCAAACAACCACTATCTACACACACAAAGACTAATTTATCGGGACGGATAGGTTCATGCCCCTCTCTCCACCCGATTCTTATTTTCTTACGAGTCCCCTCGCCCGAATTCAAATGTATATTTTTTCTATAATATATACACACAAATTATTTTAATACTAGTGTTTACCAAAATTATATCGACATTAATTTTATATTTCGATTTTAAATATTGCACTGGTTCAATGTTGCCAAAAGAGACTAAAATATAAAAAGAAAATAGATAGTTAATTACTCGACTTCATACACATACTTATTATGCGGGTTTTATCCTATCCACTGTGGTTTTATTTTGCAGGTACGCATTGGGTTTGTATCGAATTGTCATCCCTAGTTAAGTATTGTGTAAATTGAAAAAAGGAAGAAATCTCACCTATGAGAAATATCACACACTAGTAGTGTTTATAAGGAGAAGATGTGATATTTAGAGTGTGCCCAAGGTATACCTAATTTTGTAAAGAAGAGATAACACACTCAAATTGATCACCATGTGCATGTCGCCACTGTTCAGACAGCTCAAGCTGTGTGGTGTATTCTTTATTTAGTACCTGAAAAAATTGATATTTATTTAATGCGTGTATTTTTATCTCTTTGAAATTTTTAGACACATGTATTTTTGTGTGTCTTGAACCGTCCTCCATTGTGTTCCACTTCTACTAGTCAGATATATGTGACCGAATCTTTCTCCACCTCCCTTAGAATTTCCTAGGTTGGTTTTTCTGTGTACTTGTTCATTTTAAGAGAACTGATCAAAACCCGCTCACGCGGAATTTGCTCAAGTCGGTTGCAGAATTTCTCTATAAATAGAGTATTTCACTCAGTTCATAGATTGTGTAACACCTCGAGTTTAAAACACAGCGCGAGTGTATTTTTTTTAAAAAAAACGAATACATAAATAAAAGAGTTTTCAGAATTACGTTTCAAAGAAATTAAAATCAATTCAAATTAAATATCATTCGACTTCGTAATCAAACATAGTAAGGTAATTAGAACAACAACATCACCATTAAATCGAATGAGATATTTGGGAGAAATTGATCTTTATAATATGCTAAAATAAAGATACATCAAACTGGATTCTCAATCCACCAAAATATTCATCAGAGTGCGGAAAAGTTTTACAATAATTTCCAAAATAAATATTTACAACCACTGAACTCAAAATCCTATACATAAGTCTACTCTGATCATACACTAAGCTATGGTAGCACGGTCTCCACCGCCTCATCCACAAGTCTTATCATCACCCGGCTGTCCATCCCTTTACGTAGCCCACAATGCAAAGCCCAATTTTCCACAATAATTGTAAAGGGTCACCAACCGAAATTAACAATTACCACATAGCATTTAAATCAGCAATCACAAACATATTCATGGCATATCATATAACAATGATGATAAATAAGGATGCTAAATTTTGAAAATACATGACAATTGTACTTATTCAAACAGCAACCAATTTAATATGAAAGTCATGTTGCAAGCACAAACATCAATTCAGTAATCACACCAATTGATCAGAAATTCCAGACTTCATCAAGTACTTACACACACAACAATTTCAACCATCATTATATAACCAAAACGTGACCCACCGGTCAATCACCTCGATGCAATATGTATATGCTCATGTATACATTCTCTTGGATTCACCAAGGTGCAGTCGCTCAACAGACCAGCACATTTACATATGTAAGACTTTAACGACCCTCAAGACCAGGGTGCAATCGCTCACAAATCAGCACCAGTGCAGTCGCTCACAGACTAGCACTCGTGCAGTCGCTCACAGACCAGCACGTTTGACATAAACCAAGGTACAATCGCTCACAGATTAGTACCTAGTGCAATCGCTCACAGACCAGCACTCGTGCAATCGCTCACAGATCAGCACGTGGTTGCGCATTTCAGGGTACAGACGCTCACAGTCCAGTACCAGTGCAGTCGCTCACAGACTAGCACTTATATACCAAGGTACAATCGCTCAACAGATCAGTACCTAGTGCAGACGCTCAACAGTCCAGCACTCGTGCAATCGCTCAACAGATCAGCACGTGGTTGCGCATTTACTCTGTGGCTCATCGCGGGTACCACTTGACTATGCAATGCATGAATATGCAGTGTTTCACTTCTCTGGAAACAGTATGCAAAATCAGGAAATTCATGCCTTTCAATCATATTTAAAATAACTCAGCACAGTCAAAATTATCATCATCACAAACATGACCAAACAGCCAAGTAATCATCAACATTTGAAATGTTTTCCCAACCTCTTGAAAATTTCAAACACAGTGTTAAAAACTGAATTTTCTGGAATTTACGAATCTGTATTCGAATACAGCTTCTCTATATTCGAATACATAAACCAAAAACAGAACCAGAATGATCAGCCTCAGAACATCAGAAACCGAACCAGAATGAGGATCATCAGAAGCAAAACAGAATGATTCACACCAGAATCATCAGAAGCAGAAACAACATAATGATTCATACCAGAATCATCAGAAGCAGAAACAACAGCATGATTCATACCAGAATCATCAGAAACAACACAGAATGATTCATCCAGAATCGTCAGAAACAACACAGAATGATTCATCCAGAATCATCAGAAACAACACAGAATGATTCATCCAGAATCATCAGAAACAACACAGAATGATGTTGGAACCAAGTTGGTTCTAAATAATCTGGATTTTGATGTGTACAAATACACTTGATGGAATCTTATTTTGAACTTGAATTACTACAGTAAAAACCATCAGAAGATGAATGTATCAGAGGATACATTCTGAATTTACAGAAGATGCATTTCTGGAATTATCAGAAGATAAACCAGAATGTCCAAAACCGACCAGAAGATAACTTTGGAGGCTTATATCAAACAGAAACAAAATCAGAAGAACATCTGGAAAACACCATAGGGAAGCCTGCCATAATATGAATTGCTCCAAACAAGAATGATTCAAATATCAGAAGCAATCAAGAAGTTATACTGATCAGAAGATAGCGTGACAGTGTAATTTCAACACAGTCCAGACTTGTCCAGAAGTGACCAGAAGATATCTTTGATAGACTATATCAGAGGGAATAAATATCAGAAGATTCTTTGGACCATACTAATGTGAAGCCTGCCATGTGTAGAGTTGTTCCAGGCCATAAGTTGTCAAAAGCAAGAAGTAATCCAGGAGATAATTTGACCAGAACATGGCATGACAGTCGAATTTTGAATAACCCATACTTCGCCCAGACTTCATCCAGAATTGATCAGAAGAAACACAGAATGATTCATGCCAGAATCACCAGAAGCAGAAAACATGATGATTATCAGAATCATCAGAAGCAGGAAACATGATGATTATCAGAATCATCAGAAGCAGAAAATATGATGATTATCAGGATCATCAAAAGCAGAAAACATGATGATTATCAGAATCATCAGAAGCAGAAAACATGATGATTATCATAATCATCAGAAACAGGAAAATGATGATTATCAAGATCATCAAAAATAGAACCAGAATCACAATGATTAATACCAGAATCAGAAAACAAAACCAAAATCAGAATGATTAACATCAGAATCAGAAAATAGAAATCCTTCCTCTGTATTCGACTACAGGGGCTCGTAGTCGAATACAAGTTTGAAAACTTGAGTAAAACAAAAGTTTGACAGGTTGTATTCGAATACACTCATGTTGTATTCGAATACACCTTCGAAAACAGTAAAATTTTTCTAAGACTTCAACACATTTCAAACTGTTTTCTTTTGAAAAACCAACCTAACACCAAAATCATAATTACCCCTCTTTAGAAACCTCAAAACTCATAACATTTTCATTAAACAACAACAACAGATTTTTCAGAAATAACACTTCCACCATTTTAAATCCCTTTTCTTTTGAAACCATCATCAACACCAGATTGTTTAACAAAACACAGCAAAAACACAAAATCACTAAAACCAGAAAGTCAACCACAAAACAGTCCCACACAAACTAACTCAAGCATTTGGATCATCTCCAATACAACACCAACCAAGTCATCATTCAAACACAACAGAATGATTTCTTACTCAACACAACAAACAATACATCATCAACAAAGCAACACAATAAGTTCCTTCACTGAAAACAGCAGGAACATCAAAACAGTTTGATTTCCAAAACATAACACAATGTTTTTCACAACATAACCCAATAATCATTCATCACACATGCATTTACAGCCCTAAATGCAAATCTAGAAAGTTGGAAGGTACCCTTACCTTAGTTACGTTCCCTTAACTCGTACGCTTCTGCGACAAAAGTCGACGATACTCCCGTTTCGCGTTCGCCACTACGAAAGTTAGTTCTTTAGCTCCGCAACGATCAGAGGAATGACTTTCGTACTCGAAACTTTCTGATTCGACACTCAGATTTTCAAGAAAATGGCTTTTGAGTAAACTGTTTTTCTTCACCAACACTCAGAAATATCAAAAGAAGAAGAAAATGATAAAGCAGAAACTGGCGCGTAGAGGAAAGAAGAAAGAGCTTCTCACTTAAATATCCACATAAATGCTGACTGACACAACAGAGGAAAAGGAGGAATTGTTTCTTTCCTCACAAATATCTACGCCACCTCACCCAACTCTTATATTAAAATAACTTTTGATCCTCCAGCACTTAACCTGTCTCGTCGAAATTAGCAGAGAATATCTTAATTAACGGCCCGATAATTTAATTACTCGAAATTAAATTAATTCATCCATTATCCAATAATTTTAATTCCACCTCCAAAACAAATACATATATATTTACACACAAAACATATATATATATATATTGAATATTTTACAAATATTCCCAAATACACTTAAAATTAAATCTGAATTTAATTTTAAAATTAAGGGTCTTACAGATTGCACCAAAAACTCATAACTTTATCGAGTTTTCTCTCTTCTAATCTTCATCTCATATTTCTCTGTCCATTTATCGAAAAATTTGTCCCTTCAGATTTTTGAGTGGTCGTCGTACTATATTTTCGAGTGGCTTTAACCGCCATATTTAAATGGTGTAATTTTAAAACGGTTTTCATCAATGCAGTAATAAAATCGATATCGTATATCTAATCTGTTTATCAATAGGACATCATGATTGATCGTTTGTTTTGCATAATTTTAGATATTGTCACAAAACATTTTAAAGAGAGTAGTTATATTTAATTTTCAAAACAATTTTTAAAACTCTAAATCAGTACTTACATTTAAGGCAAACAAGCTAGTTTGACTCGACATCCAACAACCACTCATTTGAATGACATTATTTTTCCATATTTATTTTTTTTATATAAATTAATTCTGATTAATATCTACATGTAATTGTCAAACTTTTTTAATGGGTACTAAAGAATTCTCTTAAATGTAATTATTTTCATTTTGTTCACATTATTATTAATGTCTACATGTAATTGTCAATACTTTACAATATTATATATCTCATCACCAATAATTTAATTTATATACATTATCAACGTAAAACTATTTTGTAATGTACAAACATATAAATTAAATTATTATTAAAATTAAGCTAAATAGCATTTGTGGTCCCTTAACTTAATTTCAGTTAACGTTTTAGTCATTTATCTTTTTTTTTTCCGGTTTGGTCCTTTATTTTAATTTTAAGTGACAATTTGATCTTTTATGTTTTAAAATGTCAACAATATTATCCTTTTT